>CM037996.1:25546566-25781336 GCA_021234005.1 Nephelium lappaceum
TGTTCCCAACCCCTCCCAAGAAGAAATGTCGAGTCAAGGAAGAGATCGACATTGAAAAAAATGTCCTAGAGTTTCCTTCTGATTGGACTTTGCATTCAAATCTGAAGGGTTTTTAGAGGAGGCTTAATATCTACTGATTGATGAAGACACAACTATTTATACAGTCAGCTTCTCCACGAGACGATTAATCAAGGATTACTCTTCGCCTTGAAGGTTGGCTTTATATATACATATATATTGTTTTCGTTGGGTTTTTTTTTTAAAAAAAAAAACTTGCTTGTAGTATTCCAGCATCATTTGTTTCTGAAAAAGCAACACCATCTTGCCAGGAATAACTGAAGGAGGATAGAACTACTGTGAACGCTCTTAAGGATGACGTTGATAAGCTAAATGTTGAGAACGACAAATTAAGTGTGGAAATCGAGAAGCAGAAAGCCGATAAAGCCAAGTCAAAAGTTTGACCATAATGACTTAAGGGCGAGTGACAAGGTTGGAGGCTGAGCTCAAAAGACATGCAGAGGAGTCAAACAAAAGGTTGAACAACTTGAGGAGGAGCTAAAATCAACCAAAGAGGCTTTCGAATATAAAACTGAGGAAGTGATGTCAATCGTTATTGAGGCTGTCCTCAAGACTCGTGCTCAACTGAGAATGGAGTTTAGAGAGGGAAAGACGTCCAAGTGGAATCCTAAGTAGGACATGGCACAATGGGAGGAGTTTCAAAATATGAAAATCGAAACTCAGCCAGAAGGGATAAAGGTCAGCAACAAGATGGGGAGCAGAAAGTTGATTCGACACCAAATGTAACCATCCAAGAGGATGGTGCCCCCTTCAATGATTGAAATCTTTTGTAATAATTGTTGAACTTAGTTTTATTTCTTTGTATAGTTTTGTTTCTTTGTTTTAGTAAATGTCCGTTCGAATTCTAGTTTGAATTTGTACTTTTAATAGTACAATGAAGTTGATCTTTAAAATTTTTGAGGTTTTGTTATTTTATGTGCTTATTCTCATTTGAATTTGTAATCATGCTTATGTCAAATGTTATTCTTTACCTGACTTATATTGATGACTTTTTAGCCAAATTTGTTATAAGTGATTTATGTCAATTGTTAGCTCGATATTACAAGTGTTATGTACTCATTTTATTTATTATTTATATTATGTTTTCTTATGGAATTAGTAATTTTATATTGTTTTTCATTCTTGGTGTTTAAATTTAGGTTTTAGAAATAAATGGAAATGTTGGATTATTGGACAAGTACAACATAAGGAAAACTAAATGCATTATAGGAATGTGTCGCGAGATGAAACTCACAACAGGAAGTCACCATGACCTAAGGTAAATTGGCAAGCAAAGTGGAAATTTTCAAAGCAATTCGGAGTTGAAACTAGTGTGCATCGAGAGTTGGTGTGGCAAGTTACAACCCATGAGAGGAATCACAATCGAGTGTCGTGAGAGTTGAGGCATGGCTAAAAGTTATGACCAGGAATCTCCACGGATGACTAGAGAGCATCGTGACTTGGGGTCGTGAGTCTATGCAGCAATGGTTGGTTGTGACAAGAACTCACCATAATAAAGTAGTGAGTGTCGCGACTATGTGTCGCGAGACAAATCTCAGGATAACAACTCACCATAAAAGGATGAAGGGTATCGCAAAAGTTGGTCGTAAGGCACAACTTGCGACAGTAGGTCACAACCAATAGTGGTGAATGAGTCCGAGTTGAATAAAGAGACCGAATCGTGACCAACTCAAAACCCTATTTTTCCACCAAAAAAAAAAAGCACTTAAGGCATGAATGAGTAGACTTTGGCAGAGGTTAAGAGGCAGAGAGGAGGCTTTGAAGGCTAATTATTTATTTCCCTTCTTCTTTCATTCTTTTTAATGTTTCTATGTTGTTTCAAAGCCATGTATGGCTAATTCTCTTATTAGTTAGGGTTGAATTGAAGTCCTAAACATGAATTCAATTCTTAGATTTTGTTACTGACGTGTTAAATATTTTTGCATGATGAAATCAATTGTCTTTATTTATTAATTGCAGTATATTTATTTTGCTTCTTTGATTAATCACCTTAGAAGCATGTTTATAGGATTTGTATTGAAAGAATATACACTACATGCCAAACGGGCATGTTCGTTGTTTTGCAACAATCAATTGCTTAAAAACCAATTAAGAGACTTTCATTTAAAGATCTAGAATAGATGTCATATTCTAGGGCTTGTATGACATTCATATTCTTTTTGCTCTTAATGAGTTTTGGTTATTAAACCTAAATAGACGTCATGCTAGGCTATAACATGTATTTACACACCAAGTGATTTACATGTAATCTAAAGATAAAATTAATGCAATATAGGGTATGGTCATTATCTTATTATGGATGTCTTCATCATGCATTAATATGATTTTGCTTTATTGATTTATCTAATGGATTGAGAGATTGTTTAGTGGTAGATAAGAGGTCTTAAATAAGTTTTTTTTTTTTTTTTTTTTTTTTCACTCTACTTTAGTTTCTGTTATCTTTTAGTTTTAAAATTTAAACTTAACTTGAAACCCCTTTCATTTATTTTAATTGTTTTGATTTAGCTTTTAAATAAACTTGAAATTAAAAGCAAGGCAAATTGCATAAACTTATTTAAGGTTTGACATAATTGCACAAAAATTATGATGTTTAAGGAACTCACACTAGGACAACCTGAGGTTCTAAAACTCAACACAAATCTCCCATGCCATCAGTCAACAAGAGTTAAATTTTCATAGTCAATGGTCAAAGACATAAAAAGATTAAAATATCCTTCAAGTTACATTTAAAGTGAATAATTTATAAACGTATTAATTAAAACCATTGTTCCAAAACTTGCTACTCGTTACTTGATCGAGACCCAACGAGTAGCGAGTAATCGGCTACTCAACGAGTACTCGATGAGCACTGTTTTGGCGGGCAAATTATTATTTAAAATCTCATGAGGTAAACTAATATTCTTTAAACATTAGGGGTCAAATTGATATTTTTGACTATTGAGTTTTATTAAACCTCAAGAAGGTTTGTGTAATATGGCATACCATAAATAAAAGCAACCACACAAAACTAATCATTTTTCTCTCCTCTCTCTCTCTCTCACCGTCTCTACCCCTCATCATTTTCTCTTCTCTCTCTCTTTCTCTCTCACTGCCTCCACCCCTCTTTCACAAGTCACAACTGATCTTCTCTCCCACTATTTCAAACCCCACTCAACTACTATCATTAGTTATCATAATGATCCTAAACGGAAATGATGACAAAGATGGTAACCTTGACAGCGACTACGATAGACGAAGTGATGATGGCAGCAAACCCACCAGGCAGAGAACACGACAACAGTGCACCAGCGGGCAGAGAACACGAGCAGAAGTGCAGAACAGAAGTGAAGACTGAAGAAGAAACGATCCGAGTTGACCGAGTTATCGAGTTAGGTTGAGTTAGACCAAGTTAATCCAAATTGGGCCCAAGTTAGGTCGAGTTATTGCCAAACCCGAGTTGAATCCCCGATCCGAGGGTTCTTGAATCGGGCACCCTCCAAGCGATGATTCCTCGGTGAGAAATCAACCAAGTCGACCGAGATTTTAAACCATGATTAAGACCAACATTTTTAAATAAAATACAAAATAATTAAAAAACATTAAAAAAACTCATCTCCTTCTTATCATCTTCTTTATCCTTGTCTCCCTTCATCATCATCATCATCATCTCTCCATTTCATCATCATCTATATCATCCATCAACTTTATCATCTCCATCCTTTTCATCGTCCTCTTCATCCATCATCTCCCTTTTTCATCATAAATCAACCAATTCACATCAATTTATTATCAAAATCAATACATCAATTAAAAAAACCCAACATCAATTTAATTAAAACCCAACATCAATTTAACTTTTTTTTTTTTTTGTTTTAAAAAAAAAAACCCAACATTAACCAGAAAATTCACATAAATCGGATCACGTAAACTCAGCCAACAAGTTCATGTTTTTGGTCAATCTTGGCACTCAAAATAACAAAACACAGTTTACTATCTTCATCCCTTGCTAGAAATAGTTAGCAATTAGGTTATCTACAAAAATTTTTAACCAACTATTGGATTATGTGGTGAAAAAATTTATGGAGTTTTCTATCAAAGCAGTGTCAAAAGCTACACCGTCATGGTAAAGAAAACCCCTACACTATCATGGTACAGAAAACCTATTAACACTACCATTACAAGTTTCAAGAAGCTTAAAGAATATAGACAAGGCTAAACCTACCAGGTTCTTTCTAATCAAAGCCACAAAAATGGAATCATACCCTCACATTCGACAAACAGTCCAAACACCAAACCCTTATCGAGAAAGTCAACGACTCCACCCATCGACTCAACCCACAACCCATCACCACCACTAACACTAATGACCTCCCTTCTCTCTTTTCCTCCTCTAAGGCTTGGATTGACTCTCTCCGTAGGGACCGCGCCTCCAACTCTTCCAAAACTTAAACTGTCGGCTCCTGGCCACCACAGGAAAAGGAGCATGATAATGAACGCCCAATGATTGGGCCATCACTCTCTACGTATCTAGCTGGACCGACCGACGATGACAACGGAGTCATGATTGAGCTGCCATGGCCTTTTGTGGAGTTGGAGATGGAGGATGAGGAGGAGAATCGATCTCCATATCTGGTTGAATACCAATTTGGTCTCCATCTAGATTTTTAATTTTTTTTTATATTAATTTTTAATTTTTTTATTATTTTAAAATATATAAATTTAATATTAAATTATTTATAACTTATGGATGAATCATTTTACCATTCATGATTTTGATTTAACGGTGGTTGGCTAATGGTTAACTGACGATAGAGAAGGTTTATTCTGAGTTTTTGAACCTCAGGTAGCTTTAGTGTGACTTCCTTAAACATCGTCATTTTTGTGCAATTATACCAAACCTCAGGGGAGATTTATGCAATTTGCCCTTAAAAGTATGTTAGAAACTTTTCATAGGATCGATCCTTACTTGCTTATTATACTCAATGAACGATTTATGCATTTGCAATGTTAAATAAATTTGTTGTTAAAATTGCAACCAACAAGTTTTTTGGTGTTGTTGCGGGGGAGAGTTCAATTACTTGTTTTAGTTTTAAATTTATTTTTTTTCATTTTTTAGTTTTAATTTGATTTTTTTCTTTCTTTTGTTCTAAGTTCATGCATTGTCGTCACTCTCGAAGCCTTACACTGTAGGGCCCCAAACTTTCATTATATGATTAACAGTACGTTTACGGATGAATAACATTTCTTGATGCATAGTGAAATTTTGAGTCGGACCCCGGAAAATAAAAATTTAAGAATGGTCAATAAGACCCAATAAAACTGAAACGGAGTAAAAATGAGTCCGTTTGGGTAGTTTTTAAAGGTTTCGAAAGTTACTCGACGAAAACGCCCTTACGGATAGGATTGTAAATATTGTTGACCTAAAGTCCGTTTGAATTTTTTCGAAGCCATGGATTGAATCCTACGAGACCTAATTAGAGTATTGTAAAGTGAATTTGATGAATGAGTGATCATAGAATTAATTTGAAATTTATTTTAGAATGAATTGTATTTATTTTTAATGTTAAGGGTATAAATGAGATTTTATGATATCAAACCCATTCTAAAAGCATAATCCATATGATTATTGATGGACCAATGGTTAACACCTAATAGTCATCTTTTGACTAAATTTGTGGTTGAGATTACTTAGAAATTGGTTAAGATAATGGAATGGATAATTATATAGTTAATGGACCAATAGAAGTGTGATTAGTGTAATCAAGGGATATGTTTGGCATTTTAGGTGAACATTAAGGGCAAAATGGTCATTAAGGGAGCCTAATATATAAAGTTGAATGCCAAATGAAGACAAAAAGAGAGCATTCGGCAGAAAGGGCTGGAACCAAAAAAAAAAAGAAAAAAGAAAGAAGAAGAAAGAAGAACCGAAGAAGAAGACGAAGAAGGAAGAAGCTGCTGATCCAAGGTGATTTTCATCAAGTTTTCGACCCTTCTAGCTCCAAGAATCATCAAGAAACTTAGGTAAGTTAAGTGATAAGTTTTAGAGTTAATTTAAAGTGATTTTGATGAGTTTTTATGGGTTTTTTTGAAGATGGTGGTTGATGGATGAGTTGATGTTGTTTGTGAGTTATTTGAAGGTTGTTTATTATGATTTTAAGCTTAGAATTGAATTAGAATATGATAGTTTGGTTGGATTTTGTGTGTGTTGAAGGTTAGGGTTTGAATGGATGATGATGATAATGATGGTTTAATTGATTTTAGTTTATTGAATGTTAGATGAGTTAGATTGATGGTGATTTGTGTGATTTAATTGAAGAAAAATGAAATGAATGATTGTGTGTGTGTGGAGGTAGTGCATGGAAAGTATGGATGCCTAGTATGGGTGTTGGATTTTAATGTGTTTAAGGGTTTTGGTTGATGAATTAATTGGTATGGAGATAATTGATGGAAGGAGTTTTAATTAAATGGATGAATTGGTATGAAATTTAATTTTGTTAGGTTGAAGGGCACCTTGAATTTTAATTGAATTCATGTGATACCATAGGGCATTAAGTGTTTAAATGTGTATGATGTTGAATGGAAACTAATGGAATGAAAATAAATGAAATTGGATGAAGTTGGTGGTGAAAATAATTAATGGAATGAGATTGGAAATGAATATGGTAATTTATTTAGTTGATAAGGTGATGTAAAATTGTTTGAGTGGGTGTGATGAGTTTCCATGATTATATGATGGGTTTTAAGTGTGAAATTAGTTTAGTCGAAAAAGTCATTAAAATTCAGAATGCGAAATGGTGTAGGTGGGATCAAAGCGGCGAAATCGAATTAGTGTTTGGACGACCGTAAAATCAATTGTGAGTGTCTTTTAAAATTGTTTTTGAAAGTTTTATTTAATCAAATGTATTTTATATGTTATGCTTTTAAATTCATACGTATGATATTGTATATGAAATTTTAGTAAATGAGTTTTATATAATATGCAGAAATTGAATATGTGAATGAATTATACTACTGCTTCAATTTTATTTATGATATTTCAGTTTATATAAATGATTTTATACAGTTTATAAATGATAAGCAAGATGAGAAATCGAAAGTTTTAGGCCCATGATACACCCTTAGGGTAATACAGGATGTTGCCGGTCAGAGTACTCTAGCGTGCATGACAGGGTCGGGGGCATTTTTGCATTAAACATACTTGTTAGGGTGGGAATGTGTCCGTTTGTTAGTCCAGTGTGTCGCTCTCTGCACGTCTTGGGTATACATTGAGTTAGCGAGCTAGCTTTTACGTTGCGATGTAGGAATTCCGCTACGTAAATTGGTATGGTGGTTTGAGCGATGTAAGAATTTGTTCTATCATCAGATACGGCCTGAGCGACGTAGGATTTCCATTTTGCTGTATCTACCAAGGATATTGTCAGGATGGGCCATCAGTGGTTGATTGTTTTAGCTTACAGATTGTTTTCAGAAAATAACGCCACCACTGTTTCCAGTTTCAGCGAAAAGGAATTTGAAATTTTTGTGATTCGCATTATATTTAATTTTTAAAAGTATGAATTTTAAATTTCAGCATTAAATTATTTTAGCATAACATTTTTTTTTTTTCAAGAAGACTATTTTAGAAAAATTTCAGTTGATTAGAAATACTTGACACTCATTGAGCTCGTTTAGCTTATCATATTTTTCTGTTTTATAAATAAACCTCCCCAGGTGCAGGCACTGTACATCAAGGGCAGGGACACCCCCCAGGATCAAAGGACGAGTGTATTTAGCTGTGAATGTATATAGTTAAATTAATATATTTTGTAAAGGAAGTAAGTTGACACTTGTACATAAATTGCATTATGTTTTGTAAATAATTTTGGGTGTAAATCATGTGATTTTAATTATGATATATTATATATATATTTCAGTTTTGATTGAAATTGTTGTGGTTGTTTTGTGAATTGGAAATTCAGGCCGGAGGCCCAGAAGTTTGGGAAAATTGATTGCTTTAGAAGTGTTGATATTTTGTAAACTTTCGAAGCTGTATATTCGGAAAAACACTGTTGTACTACTCGAATTTTTATAAAATTATTTTGAAATCGAGTGAAGCAAAATGAAAAATTTTCCTCACATTTTCGAAATAAATAAAGGATTTGGAAAGTTTAGCAAAAATAAAACGGCTCAGCTTCACGGAACTTTCCACGGGATCAGATATCCACTGGAAGGCTACGTAGGGTGCGGACAAGCTGCCTAGGGAAAGGGGCCTATCACACACGTGTAGCTTATGATCCTGAGATGAGATACCTCTTCGTTGCCAAGCAAGAAGAGATCAAAAGGCAATTGTGGATGATTGAAATCAAGATGAAAATCCAAAAGATAAGACGGTGGTTCAAGTGGCTATTAACAATCGCACAAGACCTCTAAAAACTTGACAATATCGGTGGCAACAAATCAACTGTATTGTGCATTGTCTACCAAACCATAACAATAATTTACAGATAAAGATGGAACCATTCATCTCTTACAACAATTTTATGGCAAAGCAGGAAAGTACCTCACCTCAATATGAAGAACTTTTTTCCGATTTGTGCTACTATACATAATGGAAGAGTAAGTGATAAAATATTCGTCTCCGATTGTGTCCACTTTCTTTGAAAGATAAGACCAAGGAATGTTATATTCTTTAAGTGTGTCAATTCACACATGATCGAGCTAATGGTAAATTTTCTCTCCAAGTTATTTCCGGCCAAACATTCGAGCTACTCGTTGCTCATTGTTTGTTGCTTTACTGCTCGCTACTGGAGTAATGACTTAAAGAGCTTTTATGTTTATGTCCATTGTTTCAAAAATCGTTGATTAACAGCGATTTTTCATTGATGAATCACTGACTAGGCACTTTGTCGGTCCAATAACCCTTAGATCAGGGTCTGCTCATCGGAGGTGAGTAATCGATCGTTGGCCAAATAATCAGTCCAACTTAGCGAAGTCGGCCCAATCGACAAAAACCAACCATAAACCGGCTGAAAAACAACCAAACACCACCAAAAAATCCAACAACCACCAAAACACAAAGAAACATACTGAGACTGTGATGGAGGAGAGTGTGAGAGGGGCGGTGCAACACTCTGTGTGTGGGTGAGATCAGGTCGGTCATTGTCTTTACTGTTCATCGCCGTCACCCTGCTGCATACGACCCACCTAAATGAAAGAAAATGAAAGAAGAAAAAGGGAAGAAGAGAAGCGGCCAACGTGTACCTGATATAATAGTCAGCGTACCTAGTCTTATGGTTTTAGAGAGAGAGAGAGAGAGAGAGAGAGAGAGGTGGAGGGCTAGAGCAGCGAGGGTTTGTGTGAATGTGTGTTATGTTTGTATATATTAGAAAAAATTACACAAACCTCTCTAAGGTTTAATTAAATTACACCAATATATAAGTTTTAGTCATGATGACATTAACCTCCCTTTAAGGGTTATATATATATATATATGTATATATATTTACCTTTTTGACTGCGTGAACGATATTCACCGATTAATCATCGAGTGATCGATAAATCGTTAATCACTATCTCGCTAGTCTAGTCGATTAGTGAATAACGAATTTTGGAACCTTGGATATGGCACACTAGGGTGGGTCCTAATAATGATGTCACTATTTGGACTTCTAGACTTTTCAATCTTTTATTGAACTCACGGCCTAATTGCGTACACACACAAATATATTTGGTATATATATATATGTGTATGAATATTCTTTGCTTATATTTTACAATCTTATCCACAATTCTTAATCAAAATAGAATAAACGCGTAATGACCAGTAGTCAAAAGCATTTCTTTATTTGCTCAAAAGATATCGGGTTTCATTCAATCAATAGAAAAACCAGAATGGTTTACATCATTTTCAGCTAACTTTAATTGCCCGCTGGGGAAAGGGAAAGCAGTATGAGACTGTGATGCATTTACTTGGAATTTGAGAGAGAAAGATTTCCTTAACTACCCTTTTACCAAATAGGAAGCTATTAATTAAAGTAGCAGTCTAATAAAGCACTCTTTAATTGAAAGGTATGGGCAGGCATTCGATGTTGGATATTTCATCGAAACTCCTGTTGATTGAGACAAAATTGACCATTAATTACACACGTTGTAGCTTATGCTTTTTTAATATGCAGCCGTGGCCCGCACATGTGAACTGATATTTCGTTGTGGAAAATCAGAGACAAGAGACGTCCCCAATTTTAGTGACGTTGCGTAATCCTCTCTGGCGGCATGCAACCCACAGACTTTTTAATTGCTACTGTTTACCAATCTGTACGTAAGGGTGTGGTTTTGTTTTAATCCGAACATAGTGTTAAATTCTAAGATCTCACGTAAGAAATGAAAGCTAATTTACACTGACGGTGAAAGCTAGTAGATGTGTTTAAATTAAATATTAGATTATTTAATATTATACTAATATTATAGGAGTCGAACTCACGGAAGTGAAAGTGAAATACACGACCATTTAATTTATTAGTATGCCTTACAAAGCTATTTTGTTAAAGTTTACTATGTAAAATATACATTGAAATCCAGGTGAGTTCCAGATAGTTAAAAAAAAAAAAAAAAAAATTAAATGTACTGATTACTATATAGCATTATACTACTGATATATTGATATTAAAACAGTAATTAATTTCTGATTAAATAGTCTTTTTTTGTTAATTTTTTTATTCAATTGACAAATTATAGTTAATTAATAATATTCTTACACACACGTGCATATATATATTTTTTAATAATTAAAAAAATATTAATTAATTATAGGTAATGAATGAGGTAGTAGGAAAATTTTTTAAGAGTACACATAGATATCACAAGATTATTAATACTTCCCTTAACGCCTGTTAGCATAATTGGTGCTTGCAAACTATATCTATTTCCAAAACAATATCAATAGTTTAAGAATAAAAGAAAAAAAAACGATAATTTATATTCTTTATTTGTTAATTATGATTCGTGAACAGAATAATGATAACGTGTTAAAGATACTAATTCTACCTTTTAAATAACTCAAAAATTCATATTTTTGTATGCAAGTTTATGAAATTTTTGCTTTAAAACGAAACTAGTCATGGTCACCAGGTGGACCTGCCGCCTTATATTCGTTTTCTCGTCCTTGGAGTTCTGAACCCTCCAGCCAAACCCCTTCTGTCTACTTACTACAAAGGCACCCTACCCCACTACTTGTTTTCTAAAAAAGTTGCGATTTTTATCACTTTTTGACCAAATACATGCAAGCGGACACTCTTTTTGAGTCAACAGAAAAAAACAAAATAAATTCAATTATTTCTCGTTTGATATAGCCTTCTCACTTATTCTCCTCGTCGCCAACCAGAACCATTCCTCTCTCTTTCAAAGAAATTCTGTTTTCTTTGCATGTTTATGCAGCTAAAAGGCTTATCGTTTTTTTATCTGCTAAGCTGAGAAACACCTTGTTTACAAGTTCATTACAAGGAAGACGAATTCGAGTGGTGATAGTTGTTGTTGATTCGAAAATATATGGGGTGGTACTTTGGTGTTTTGTTTACTAGGGTTCTTTTTGGGGTCTTGATCTTGGTCTGCTGTTTGGGCTTCGGTTCTCATGCCCAAATTTGCCTAATAAAGAAGGTACGTACACTTCAATAATCTCTTCAACTTTTCACTTTCCATTTCTTGAATTGTCTTGTTTGGTTCCCGAGAAAATCATTTGTCTTTGCTTTTGGAAGAAATTTGAAGTAAAATATAACAAAATGATAGATTTTAGTTGTTGGATGAGATTGCGGTTTTTTTTTTTTTTTTAAATAGTAATTTGGTGTGAAAATTTATGTTAGCATGCATGCTTGCATGTCTACATAAAATAATAAAAAACAAATTAAAATTGGAATATTTTATTTATTTTATTTTTATTCACATGGGACCAGGAAGTCCAGGATACCAACTTGTTTTTCTTTCTTTCTTTCTCAATAATTTGCATAATTTATTTGTTTATTTATGTTGAGTTAAATGCTTTTCTGTCCTTCTGTCTGATCTGTTTGGATGGCGGGAACTTACATGTGGGACACGAAAATGTGTTTGAGATATTTTAGACATTTATCTCAAGAGATATTTTAGACATGCACTCATTAATTTTCTCGGAAAATTAAACTAAACTGGCAAAAAAATGGAAACCATTCTTTTATGTTAATTCTTTGTTGGCTTTATACTTCCACAAAAAAAAAAAAAAGTTCTTTGTTGGCTTTAATGAAGTTTGGTAAAATAATTTCTTATCTATGTTAATTAATCGTAACATTCAAATTTCTGTTTTTCACTACTGGCATTTCAATAAATAAATAAATAAATATATATATATATATATATAAAGGAAACTCTGGTTTTCTATACAAGTTGGCTTTAGATATTTATTTTCCCCGGCAACAACGTGTCAATATTATCAATATTTTTATCATTCTGAGACATTTATACATCAGGAGGCCCAACAAAAATGATTTAGTTCAAGGAATGGTGGTCTACTTTGGGGATGAGAGTTTGACCCACCCATATCCTATTTAAGGTCATGGGCTCAATTTTATATTGTCTTATCGTGGGTAATTTTTCATATATTATGAGCAATATCTTAGAGTTATATCTTAATTTATCTTGATTCTTATCTAGATATGCATAAGTATTTAAAAAAAAAAAATTGTTAAAAAAATTATTAAAAAAATATTTATAATTATTTAATTGGGTTAATTGGGTTCAATCAGAGAGTCCTATCAGATTTCAAAATTAATTGGTTTCAATCAGAGAGTCCTATCCATTGAAGTTGTCATGCGGCTAGTTTATTATTATTATTATTATTTTAAAAATAGTCATTCAACAAGTCTTGATTATTTAAGAAGAAAACGAGTTACTTTCCAGCTTGCCACCGACACTTTAATTTTTTCATTTGTTCTTGTTTGAATATATATATATATATATATATATGGATTGAAAAATGTATCCTATCCTTTAAAATGTGAACAGTGAACAGTATCCAATTATCATTTTTGGATTAAAAGCTCATTTAAATCTATAGAACTTGCCTAAATTTACATTACACTTTAGCATGTCAATTTATGAAGTGATTATTTGGTCAATGCCATTATTATTTTTCAAAACTTAGATCATCAATTCTCATGTTGAATGCGTCTAATTAATAGAATTTATTTCTTGATTTGGATGAACACGTTAAACAACAAAAAAATTAAATAAATTTAAGCTATTATATGTATATATAATTACAAATTAATCGGCTAAAATTAAAAGTCTAAGGTTCTATTTGTTGGTCAGAATAGGATGAGATTGGACTCTGTCCAAGCTCATGTTTTTTGAGGACGTAGAATTGGCCAAAAGTTAATCACACCTCTCCTTTTATCTTTTTTTTTTCTTCTTTTTTTTTAAATACTATATTTGTTATAACTACTCAATTATAAGTCATTGTTAGGTTAAATAATCCACTTAAACCTAAGCATTGCTAGGTTAAATGATAACTCGCTTCTATCTTATTTGAGTGGCATAAATTAGTCCTACCTTGAAAGATGAGATTATTAATAAATACCCCTCCCATATCCCACTTTAATTATTTTGTATTTGTTTATTTATCTATCTTACTAATGGTTTATATTTAAAATATTTATTATATTAGATTAAAAAATGTTTATTATATTTAAAAATTAATTTAATATATTTTATTAATAATATTTTTTAAGAATAATATTTTAATATAAATTAAATAATAAATATTGTTTTATTAACATTCATTGTTAATAATTTTAGTTATTTTTAAAAATAAATTACATTTTTAATTTAAAATATAATTTAAATATATTTTAATCAATATTAATTTAGAATATTTTATTTATTATAAAATTAATTTAAAATAATTTTTTTTTTAAAATGTTATTTAATTTACTCTTTATTATATAGTCTCATACTATGTCTAACACAGTAACTATTATTATTTTTAATCTAAACCCATATTTCACAAAACAAGAGATAATTATATTTTTAAATCAATTCTAACTACACCAAACACATCAAGTATTATACTATTAATTTAATCCAACCTTATTTAATTTAATCTTTTCCAATCTAATCCCTTAATAATAATCCAATTCAATTCCACACACCAAACAAGTTCTGATAACAAATATGGTTATCTTGAACTGCTATGATAATTTTTTATCAACCATTTTCTTTTATCTCAATCAGTTTCTTTAGTTGTAGTTAGTCTGCTTGGCAATGATTTAATACTGTCGGAACAAGTTTTAATTTTTAAATACCCCTATGGTGCAATAATTTGAATTTGAAATAATATCAGGTTGAATGAATGTTCTTTACCATTCACCTATATTGAGCAACTTATATAATATTTTAAGTAGTTAAAAAAAAATTGGTAACTAATTAAATCAATTTGAATCACCAATAACCACATTATTGGATGGAATATGGTATACTAGTAAGATTCAAAAAACTGGATGCTTATTGATAATTAGAGCGTATATTTTCATTTTTCAAAATGATAATTTAAATGCTTATATGATGAACAATTATATTTATGAATCATTGATTTTGTTTTGATGTGGATGCAACAGTGCAAACTCTGCAAGCCATTTTCACGAAACTGAATCTTAGAAATGTTGAAGTGAAGCAATCTTCTTGCATTGACGGTGGCTGGAATCTTAATGTTACTGATACATTAAAAGAAACATCACTTGTGATTGTTCTTTCAGCAACGGCCGTGCTTGTCACATCACAAACATGTATGCATGATTATTTAGTTAATATAGAATTTCTTGATTTTTCAGATTGTGCTAGTTCAGGTGACTTCTAATGGTTTTAATTTTCCTTTTCTTGTATGACAGTGTGCTTAAGCGCTTTAATTTATCAGCAGCTATTCCTCAGGAATTTGTAAACCTCACTTTTCTGCGAGAAGTGTGAGTGCATGTTCCTTCTCTCTTTCATTTGATTTTAATATACCAATGAATGCCTTGACTCAATTTATTAGTTGGATTTACTTTAAGGATTTACTAGTTTATAAAGCTTAGTAATTAAATGGGGTGTCAAAACTTATTGCAAAATCATTTCATTTTGAATAAGCATTTGAATGTGTTTGTAACACAAATTTGGTGCATTTATGCATTTAAACTTAGAATCGTTGTTCTTCATGTTACGAACAATATTGTTGATTTATTATTACAGAAGATGATGGAAACCGTTTGATCCAAAGTCTAAGTTGATAAAAATAAAAATGAGTCCAATTATAGTACTTTAAAATAATATATATATCCATTCGAGTACAAGATGGACAGATGACAAACGCAATAAACAAGAATTCCAAATAAAAGGGGAGAGGGATTTGAACTCTGAAAATTCCAGGCTCCGATGTGATAGTACTGCTAGATCTAAAAGATTAAACCAATAGAAAAAAGCCTAACCATAATATTCAATCCTAAAGATGATGGAGTTCGTAATACACTAACAGTAATCCATGGTTGCCTTTTGTTTTATTTTTTGGGCAATTGTAACCCTTTACATGTCATACTGCATTAACCTGTCACTGTGATTATTGGCATTCTCCATCAGATAGTTCTCCAGGATTGAGGACCACGTGAACTTGGTTTTTTGTTTTTAAACAGGGACCTTACTCGCAACTACTTTAATGGATCAATCCCCACGTTTTTTTCTCAGCTCAAAAATCTTTCCATTCTGTAAGTGAAATTGCTCTTTCCATTTTTAATTTCAGGTCCCGAGGGATTTTTATATGTGCCATTTACATTTAGATCAGGATAAAATAGAAAAATAACGTTTTGATCAATTTACATTGCAGGTCCTTAATGGGAAACCGTCTTAGTGGTTCAATTCCTCCGGAAATTGCTGACATTGCTACACTTGAGGAGCTGTATGTCATTTGACAAAGTTCAGTCCTAAATGTAGAAAGATAATGTACAACAATAAATGACAACTTAGGTTTCCTTTTCCAGGGTCTTGGAAGACAATCAGCTTGACGGACCTCTTCCTGAAAACATTGGAAATTTGAGGAACTTAAAAGACTGTAAGGCTTCTGTCCATATATCTTACTGATTTCTTTTGCTGAAGAATCCAGGCAGATTTTTCATTATGTTGCTTCATTCGATCTTCCAATGCTCTCATCGTTTTCTCCTGCAGCTGTCTTTCTGCAAACAATTTTTCAGGATCAATACCAGAATCATATGGAAATCTGAAGAACTTAACTGAGTTGTAAGTGACTTAACGAGACACAAATTTACGTAAATTTATTGTTCAGAATTCGAATATTCCTGATGTTTTAATACCGCTTGCAGTAGGATAGATGGGAGTAACTTGACAGGCAAGATACCTGATTTTATTGGGAACTGGACCAACCTTAAAAGACTGTGAGTTTTGCACTGCATTCCATTAATTTACCTTTCTTCCGTCCTTCCCTTTTACAAACTGTATTGTATTTTGTTGTTTTCTAAGACATGTTAATTCTATTGCAGGGACTTGCAGGGCACATCCATGAAGGGTCCCATTCCTTCCTCTATTTCTCGGTTGACGAACTTAGCGGAACTGTAAGCATTCGATCCCTACTGTAGTTAATGTATATTTGCCTTATTAATAATTTCTGATGTACATTTTTGCTTTTAGGAGGATATCCGATTTGACTGGAGCAAGTTCAGATTTCCCTAATTTGCAGGCTATGACAAAGATCAGAAGATTGTGAGTAGATATTGATTTAATTTCCTAAATTAAACATCCCATGTGGCTCATTTAGTGGTTGCTTTAATTTATCAATGGATTGCCTCTAATTCTGTGACTCAGGATACTAAGAAATTGCTTGGTTACTGGTACAATCCCACAATACCTTGGGGATTTGAGAAATTTAAAACTTTTGTAAGTATTTTCATTTGTGTTATTTCCACGGAGATGCAAATTTTTGTGCTATGTCATAATAATGTCTAACTAGGGAAACCCTTTACTTATGTTGCCTTGTTTTATTATTGTAGAGACCTGAGCTTCAATCAACTGAGCGGTCAAATTCCAGCACAGCTAGAGAGTTTAACAAGCATAGATTTCTTGTAAGTTATTAAATAAATTTATTCAGTTCAAATGTGTAAGCATCTGACATCTACTCCTATCAGCATCATATTTATCTCATCATTTGAGATGTTACAAATAATGCCTATTTTCATTGTTTATATCTTCATTCATTGAAAGCTTTATATCTGGTGTTTTGATATAGTGCTAGATTTAGGTTCTTGACAAACAACAAGCTGACTGGAGTTATACCTAATTGGATATTGAGCAGCAAAAGGAACATGTACGTTTTTTCCCATCCGATATATCATCCTATTTATTTTGGATAAAAAAGTTACAAATCACATTTTCCTGAAGCAAGACTCAGTTTGGTTATGATCTCTTGTTCATTCATTTTTATATCATTGATTCATTGTCAATTCCATGACAAAATTGATTGCAGGGATTTGTCTTATAACAATTTTACTGATTCAGCTCAAGCTAGTTGTCTTCAGTCTGATGTGTAAGCCTCTTTATATCATCTACTTATATGTTTCATACCACTAAAAATGTATTGATTCATTATTTTGCCTAGTTCATATATTTTGTTGTGTATATAATCGGGCCCTGGTCATTTTTCAGGAACTTAGCATCCAGTCTTTCATCCTCACAGAGCAACACGTAAGTGACGTCTCTTGTTTTCATTTTGTTTTCTTTTCCTGTTTAAAATTGTAATTGAAACATAATGATTAACCAAACATATATTTTTTGTCCACTGCTAGAAATGATTGGTGCTTGATGAAAGACCTTCCCTGTGATGGAAAAGCCACACGTAAGCATAATTAGATGTAATATTATGCTTTTGTAAATTGCAATAACCAAATGATTTGATTTATGTTTCTCCCAATGAATTCATGTTATTATTCAATTTCCTTTGCATTCACAGACCATTCCTTATTCATTAATTGCGGAGGAGATAGAATCACACATGAGGGAAATAATATGAAGCAGACCTGAACAGAAAGGGTCAATCAAACTTTGCTTTTATAGACAACAGGTGGGCTTATAGCAGTACAGGGGTTTACATGGACAAAGAAGATGCTAATAACATAGCATCAAATGACTATAATTTGAATGTGACTGGTGCTGAATATTACAAAACTGCACGTGTCTCTGCGCAATCACTTAAGTATTATGGCCGGTGCATGAGGAAAGGCAGTTATAAAGTGAAGCTGCATTTTGCTGAAATTATGTTCACTGATAATGAGACATTCGCCAGTCTTGGAAAGCGTCTCTTTGACATATCGATTGGTGAGAGAAAAAAAAACTCTTCATTGTTAGAATTTAGTACCAAAGATACAGTTTCGGATGAGCTTCGCGAAGTTTCTAATTTTGACTATGACATAGGGAGAATTAGTTCTGGAAGACTTCAATATTGCGGAGGAGGCTGGAGGCGTTGGAAGAGGCATCCTAGGGAATTTAAAAATGTATCCGTTAATGGTAGCACTCTGGAGATTCATTTACTCTGGGCAGGAAAAGGAACCACTGCCATTCCTGACAGAGGTGTCTATGGACCTCTTATATCTGCCATTACAGTCACACCAAGTATGATTTATCTTCTCTATGAGGCCTTCCTCTTTTCTTTTCTTCCAACTTGTCCCTTAACTTCTTTTTCTGTTGTAGACTTTAAAGTTGATACCGGGGCTTATCTGCTGGAGCCATTGCTGGCATTGTAGTCGCTTCATGTGCAGCTGTCATAATGTTGTTGGTTTACTATGGATGAAAGGTTGCTTTGGGGGAAAAGACCTGCTAGACAAAGGTAAAATCGATATATATATATGAACACTTACATTATAACTTTCTTGTTGGCTTCTACAAGTTGGATTATCTTGAAAGAGTTAAATATGTTTGGATCTTCATGTCACTAACATGCTTGGGCACCATATGTATATGTCCACAGAAACTCAGCCAGAAGAGGATAAAGGTCAGCAACAAGATGGGGAGCAGAAAGTCGATTTGACACCAAATGTAACCCCAAGAGGATGGTGCCCCCTTCAATGATTGAAATCTTTTGTAATAATTGTTGAACTTAGTTTTATTTCTTTGTATAGTTTTGTTTCTTTGTTTTAGTAAATGTCCGTTCGAATTCTAGTTTGAATTTGTACTTTTAATAGTACAATGAAGTTGATCTTTAAAATTTTTGAGGTTTTGTTATTTTACGTGCTGATTCTCATTTGAATTTGTAATATGCTTATGTCAAATGTTATTCTTTACCTTACTTATTATTGATGACTTTTTAGCCAATTTTGTTATAAGTGATTTAGTCGATTGTTAGCTCGATATTACAAGTGTTATGTACTCATTTTATTTTATTTATATTATGTTTTCTTATGGAATTAGTAATTTTATATGTTTTTCATTCTTGGTGTTTAAATTTAGGTTTTAGAAAGAAATAAATTGAAATGTTGGATTATTGGACAAGTACAACACAAGGAAAACTAAATGCATTAAGAGTGTGTCGCGAGATGAAACTCGCACAGGAAGTCACCATGACCAACCTGAGGTCAATTGGCAAGCAAAGTGGAAATTTTCAAAGCAATTCGGAGTTGAAACTAGTGTGCATCGAGAGTTGGTGTGGCAAGTTACAATTCATGAGAGGAGTCACAATCGAGTGTCGTGAGAGTTGAGGCATGGCTAAAAGTACAACAAGGAGTCTCCACGGATGACTAGAGAGCATCGTGACTTGGGGTCATGAGTCTATACACAATGGTTGGTTGTGACAAGAACTCGCCATAATAAAGTAGTGAGTGTCGCGACTATGTGTTGTGAGACAAATCTCACGATAACAACTCACCATAAAAGGATGAAAGGTATCGCAAAAGGTGGTCGTAAGGCACAACTTGCGACAGTAGGTCGCAACCATAGTGGTGAATGAGTCCGAGTTGAATAAAGAGACCGAATCGTGACCAACTCAAACCCCTATTTTTCCATCCAAAGAAAAAAAAAAAAAGCACTTAAGGCATGAATGAGTAGACTTTGGCAGAGGTTAAGAGGCAGAGAGGAGGCTTTGAAGGCTAATTATTTATTTTCCCTTTCTTCTTCATTCTTTTTAATGTTTCTATGTTGTTTCAAAGCCCGTATGGCTAATTCCTTATTAGTTAGGGTTAGATTGAAGTCCTAAACATGAATTCAATTCTTAGATTTTGTTACTGAAGTGTTAATATTTTTGCGTGATGAAATCAATTGTCTTTATTATTAATTGCATATATTTATTTTGCTTATTTGATTAATCCCTTAGAAGCATGTTTATAAGATTTGTATTGAAAGAATATACATTGCATGCCAAATGAGCATGTTCTTTGTTTTGCAATAATCAATTGCTTAAAAACCAATTAAGAGACTTTGATTCGTAAAGATCTAAAATAGATGTCATATTCTAGGGCTGTATGACATTCATATTCTTTTGCTCTTAATGAGTTTTGATTATTAAACCTAAATAGGCGTCTGCTAGCTATAACATGTATTTACATAGACACCAATGTTACATGTAATCTAAAGATAAATTAAGGGAAAAATCCAAAAAACCCCTGAAAATGAAAATAATATCAATTTACCCCACTTTTTGAAAATATTAGCCAAAAAACCCCCTACCGTCTCCCAAAAGCGGTTTTCATCCAGGTTTTTAGTGGTTTTGTAATAAAAATAGTAAAAGACCAAAAACCTTATAAGATTAAAACATTAAAATAAAAAACAAACAATTACTCAATTATCAAACTACCCTTCATAACCAAATTTAAAAAATTAAACAAATAATAATTAATTTAAAAAAACCTAAAAAATTTAAATTTGATAAAATAAAATAAAATATAAATAAAAATTAAATATTTTTCTGAATTACTCTCCACCATCCATCTAAAGATGGAGGGTGGAGATTAATTTAAAACATTAATGAATTACAGTAATTAAATTTAAATAAAACTAAATAAATTAATTACATTAAATTAACTTACAAAAAAACAAACGGATCTAGTGCCTAGTTTGTTTTGAGGCACTGGTTTGTTTGAAGATAATACAAACACATCCAGATCCAAAAAAAGCAACCAAGAACATCATACCTATCCAAACAGCCTAGTCCTGACCTTATAACAACCAAAACCCAAATCAAGATACAACAAGTCACAAAAAACAACACACAGATTTCACAATTACATAAAAAACTCATATTTCAGATGCGCAGATCCACCTCCAAACCGCCACGCCGCTCCACGACGACAGCACATAGTCCGTCGTTCCTCATTATGCTCTCCATCTTCTTCACGAACAGCGTCCACACGATCTGATCCATCTCCGCACCGCTCGACGCTGAGAGCCGCGTCTGTGAGAGAGAGTGAGGGTGGGGGGCGCCGCGGCTATGAGAGAGAGAGAGAGGGTGAGAGAGTGTTTGAGAGGGAGAAATAGTGAGAGAGAGAGAGGGGGGCCGCGTCTATGAGAGAGAGGGAGGGGTGGGGGGGGGGGGGGGGGGGGGGGGGGGGGGGGGGGGGGTGGGGGGGGGGGGGGGGGGGGGGGGGGTTTGGGGAGGGGTGGGGGGGGGGGGGGGGGGGGGTGTGGGGGGGGGGGGGGGGGGGGGGGAGGCGGGGGGCGCGCGTCGGTGATAGAGAGAGAGAGGGAGAGGGGAGAGAGAGAGAGAGGGGGGGGGGGGGGCGGCGTCTGTGAGAGAGAGAGAGAGGGTGAGAGAGTGTTTTTTATTTTTTTTCTTTAATTTATTTTCAATTGTTTTATTTAAAATTTTTATGATTTTTTTTATTTCACACGTGTCACATTCTGAGTGGTCCAGCTGGAATCATTTATGGATTCAATCTTCAATGACTTTTTTACCCTTAGATTTCACAGAACCGTTATTTTGTTGACTGTGTTACTATTCCAATTAACGGTTGGATTTTTTTGGCTAATATTTTTAAAACCAGTGGTGGTTTGATATTATTTTAATTTTTAGGGGGTAAATTGATAATATCCCTAAAATTAATGCAACATAGCGTATGGTCATTATCTTATTATGGATGTCTTCATCATGCATTAATATGATTTTGCTTTATTGATTTATCTAATGGATTGAGAGATTGTTTAGTGGTAGATATGAGGTCTTAAACAAGTTTTTTTTTTTTTTTTTTCACTCTACTTTAGTTTCTGTTATCTTTTAGTGTTAAAATTTAAACTCAACTTGAAACCCCTTTCATTATTTTAATTGTTTTTAATTTAGCTTTTAAATAAACTTGAAATTAAAAGCAAGGCAAATTGCACAAACTTATTTAAGGTTTGACATAATTGCACAAAAATTATGATGTTTAGGGAACTCGCACTAGGACAACTTGAGGTTTTAAAACTCAACACAAATCTCCCATGCCATCAATCAATAAGAGTTAAATTTTCATAGTCAACGGTCAAAGACATAAAAAGACTAAAATATCCTTCAAGTTACATTTAAAGTCAATAGTTTATTTAAACATATTAATTAAAACCATTGTTCTAAAACTTGCTACTCGTTACTTGATCGGAGACCAACGAGTACCGAGTAATCAACTACTCAGCGAGTACTCGATGAGCACTCTTTCGGCGGGCAAATTATTATTTTTAAAATCTCATGAGGTAAACTGATATTTCTTTAAATGTTAGGGTTCAAATTGATATTTTTGACTATTGAGTTTGTATTAAACCTCAAGAAGGTTTGTGTAATATGGCATACCGTAAATAAAAGCAACCACACAAAACTAATCATTTTTCTCTCCTCTCTTTCTCTCTCACCGCCTCTACCCCTCATCATTTTTCTCTTCTCTCTCTCTTTCTCTCTCACCACCTCCAACCCCTCTCTCACAAGTCACAACTGATCTTCTCTCCCACTATTTCAAACCCCACTTAACTACCATTAGTATCATAGTGATCCTAAACGAAAATGATGACAAAGACGGTGACATTGACGGCGACTGCGATGGACGAAGTGATGGATGGCAGCAAACCCACTAGGCAGAGAACACAACAGTAGTGCACCAGCTGGTAGAGAACACGAGTAGAAGCGTAGAGCAAAAGTGAAGACTGAAGAAGAAACGATTCGAGTTGGCCGAGTTATCCGAGTTGGGTTGAGTTAGACCAAGTTAATCCAAATTGGGCCCAAGTTAGGCCGAGTTATTGCCAGACCCGAGTTGAATCCCCGATCTGAGGGTTCTTGAATCGGCCACCCTCCAAGCGATGATTCCTCAGTGAGAAATTGACCAAGTCGACTGAGATTTGAAATCATGATTAAGACCAACATTTTCAATTAAAATACAAAATGATTAAAAAACATTTAAAAAATCTCGTCTCCTTCTTATCATCTTCTTATCCTTGCCTCTCTTCTTCTTCATCATCATCATCTCTCCATTTCATCATCATCTATATCATCCATCAACTACATCATCTCCATCCTTTTCATCATCCTCTTCATCCATCATCTCCTCTTTCATCATAAATCAACCAGTTCACATCAATTTATTATCATTTATTATCAAAATCAATACATCAATTAAAAAAACCCACATCAATTTAACTTTTTTTTTTTGTTTTTTTTTTTAAAAAAAACCCAACATCAACCAGAAAATTCACATAAATCGGATCACATAAACTCAGCCAAAAAAGTTTATGTTTTTGGTCAATCTTGGCGCTCAAAATAACAAAACACAGTTTACTATCTTCATCCCTTGCTAGAAATAGTTGGCAATTAGGTTATCTACAAAAATTTTGAACCAACTATTGGATTATGTGGTCAAAAAAACCTATGGAGTTTTCTATCAAAGCAGTGTCAAAAGCTACACCGTCACGGTAAAGAAAACCCGCTACACTATCATGGTATAGAAAACCTATTAACACTACCATTACAAGTTTTAAGAAGCTTAAAGAATATAGACAAGGCTAAACCTACCAGGTTCTTTCTAATCAAAGCCACAAAAATGGAATCATACCCTCACATTTGGCAAACAGTCCAAACACCAAACGCTTATCGAGAAAGTCAACGACTCCACCCATCGACTCGACCCGCAACCCATCACCACCACTAACACTGATGACCTCCATTCTCTCTTTTCCTCCTTTAAGGCTTGGATTGACTCTCTCCGCAGGGACCCGCGCCTCCAACTCTTCCAAAACTTACACTATCGACTCCTGGCCACTACAGGAAAATGAGCAAGATAATGAGCTCCCAATGATTGGGTCGTCACTCCCTACGTATCCAACTGGACCGACCGATGATGACAACGGAGTCATGATTGAGCTGCCATGGCCTTTTGTGGAGTTAGAGACGGAGGATGACGAGGAGGAGAAGAATCGATCTCCATATCTGGTTGAATACCAATTTGGTCTCCATATAGATTTTTAATTTTTTTATATTAATTTTTAATTTTTTTATTATTTTAAAATATATAAATTTATTATTAAATTATTTATAACTTATGGATGAATCATTTTACCCTTCATAATTTTGATTTAACGGTGGTTGGCTAATGGTTAACTGACAATAGAGAAGGTTTATGTTGAGTTTTTGAACCTTAGGTAGCTTTAGTGCGACTTCCTCAAACATCGTCATTTTTGTACAATTATACCAAACCTTAGGGGAGATTTCTGCAATTTGCCCTTAAAAGTATGTTAGAAACTTTTCATAGGATCGATCCTTACTTGCTTATTGTACTCAATGAATGATTTATGCATTTGCAATGTTAAATAAATTTGTTGTTAAAATTGCAACCAACAAGTTTTTTGGTGTTGTTGCGGGGGAGAGTTCAATTACTTGTTTTAGTTTTAATTTTTAATTTTTTTAATTTTTAGTTTTAATTTGATTTTTCTTTCTTTTTCTTTCTAAGTTCATGCACTGTCGTCACTCTCGAAGCCTCACACTGTATGGCCCCAAACTTTCATTATATGATTAACAGCGAATTTACGGATGAATAGTAACATTTCTTGATGAATAGTGAAATTTTGAGTCGGACCCCGGAAAATAAAAATATTAAGAATGGTCAGTAGGACTCAATAAAACTGAAACAGAGTAAAAATGAGTCCGTTTGGATAGTTTTTGAAGGTTTCGAAAGTTACCCGATGAAAACGTCCTTACGGATAGGATTGTGAATATTGTTGACCTAAACCACATTTGAATTTTTTCGAAGCCATGGATTGAATCCTACAAGACCTAATTAGAGTATTGTAAAGTCAATTTGATGAATGAGTGATCATAGAATTAATTTGAAATTTATTTCGGAATGAATTGTATTTATTTTTAATGGTAAGGGTATAAATGAGATTTTATGATATTAAACCCATTCTAAAAGCATAATCCATA
This sequence comes from Nephelium lappaceum, assembly GCA_021234005.1. Taxonomy (NCBI): domain Eukaryota; kingdom Viridiplantae; phylum Streptophyta; class Magnoliopsida; order Sapindales; family Sapindaceae; genus Nephelium; species Nephelium lappaceum. The sequence goes on from CM037996.1 coordinate 25,572,017, forward strand.
TGATTATTGATGGACCAATGGTGGATTAACACCTAATAGTCATCTTTTGACTAAATTTGTGGTTGAGATTAATTAGAAATTGGTTAAGATAATGGAATGGATAATTATATAGTTAATGGACCAATAGAAGTGTGATTAGTGTAATCAAGGGATATGTTTGGCATTTTAGGTGGACATTAAGGGCAAAATGGTCATTAAGGGAGCCTAATATATAAAGTTGAATGCCAAATGAAGACAAAAAAGAGAGCATTGGGCAGAAAGGGCTGGAACCGAAAAAAAAAAAAAAAAGAAAAGAAGAGAAGAAAGAAGAACCGAAGAAGAAGAAGAAGAAGGAAGAAGACAGCTGCTGATCCAAGGTGATTTTCATCAAGTTTTCGACCCTTCTAGCTCCAAGAATCATCAAGAAACTTAGGTAAGTTAAGTGATAAGTTTTAGAGTTAATTTAAAGTGATTTTGATGAGTTTTTATGGGTTTTTTTGAAGATGGTGGTTGATGGATGAGTTGATGTTGTTTGTGAGTTATTTGAAGGTTGTTTATCATGATTTTAAGCTTAGAATTGAATTAGAATATGATATGAGTTTGGTTGGATTTTGTTAGTGTGTTGAAGGTTAGGGTTTGAATGGATGATGATGATAATTGATGGGTTTAATTGATTTTAGTTCATTGAATGTTAGATGAGTTAGATTGATGATGATTTGTGTGATTTAATTGAAGAAAAATGAAATGAATGATTGTGTGTGCGTGGAGGTAGTGCATGGAAAGTATGGATGCCTAGTATGGGTGTTGGATTTTAATGTGTTTAAGGGTTTTGGTTGATGAATTAATTTGTATGGAGATAATTGATGGAAGGAGTTTTAATTAAATGGATGAATTGATATGAAATTTAATTTTGTTAGGTTGAAGGGCACCTTGAATTTTAATTGAATTCATGTGATACTATAGGGTATTACAGTGTTTAAATGCGTATGATGTTGAATGGAAACTAATGGAATGAAAATAAATGAAGTTGGATGAAGTTGGTGGTGAAAATAATTAATGGAATGAGATTGGAAATGAATATGGTAATTTATTTAGTTGATAAGGTGATGTAAAATTGTTTGAGTGGGTGCTGATGAGTTTCCATGATTATATGATGGGTTTTAAGTGTGAAATTAGTTTAGTCGAAAAAGTCATTAAAATTCAGAATGCGAAATGGTGTAGGTGGGATCAAAGCAGCGAAATTGAATTAGTGTTTGGACGACCGTAAAATCAATCATGAGTGTCTTTTAAAATTGTTTTTGAAAGTTTTATTTCTAATCAAATGTATTTTATATGTTATGCTTTTAAATTCATATGTGTGATATTGTATATGAAATTTTAGTAAATGAGTTTTATATGATATGCAGAAATTGAATATGTGAATCAATTATACTATTGCTTCAATTTTATTTCCGATATTTCAATTTATATAAATGATTTTATACAGTTTATAAATGATAAACAGTAAGATGAGAAATCGAAAGTTTTAGGCCTATGATACACCCTTAGGGTAATACAGAATGTTGCCGGTCAGAGTACCCTAGCGTGCATGACAGAGTCGGGGGTATTTTTGCATTAAACATACCTGTTAGGGTGGGAATGTGTCCGTTTGTCAGTCTAGTGTGTCGCTCTCTGCACGTCTTGGGTATACATTAAGTTAGGGAGCTAGCTTCTACGTTGCGATGCAGCAATTCCGCTACGTAAATCGGTATGGTGGTTTGAGCGATGTAGGAATTCCGTTCTATCACCCGATACGGCTTGAACAACGTAGGATTTCCATTCCGTTGTATCTACCGAGGGTATTGTCAGGATGGGCCATCAGTGGTTGATTGTATCAGCTTATAGATTGTTTTCAAAAAATAACGCCACCACTGTTTCCAGTTTCAGCGAAAAGGAATTTGAAATTTTTATGATTCACATTATATGTTTAATTTTTAAAAGCATGAATTTTAAATTTCAGCATTAAATTATTTTATCATAACATTTTTTTTTTCAGGAAGACTATTTTAGAAAAATTTCAGTTGATTAGAAATACTTAACACTCACCGAGCTCTTTTAACTTATCATATATTTTGTGTTTTATAAATAAACCTCCCCAGGAGCAGGCACTAGTACATCAAGGGCAGGGACACCCCTATAGGATCAAAGGACGAGTGTATTTATCTGTGAATGTATAGAAGTTAAATTAATATATTTTGTAAAGGAAGTAAGTTGACACTTGTACATAAATTGCATTATGTTTTGTAAATAATTTTGGGTGTAAATCATGTGATTTTAATTATGATATATATATATATATATTTCAGTTTTGATTGAAATTGTTGTGGTTGTTTTGTGAATTGGAAATTCAGGGCCGGAGGCCCAGAAGTTTGGGAAAATTGATTATTTTAGAAGTGTTGATATTTTGTAAACTTTCGAATGCTGGTATATTCGAAAAAACAGCCGTTGTACTGCTCGAATTTTTATAAAATTATTTTGAAATCAAGTGAAACAAAATAAAAAGTTTTCCTCACATTTTCGAAATAAACAGAAGATTTGGAAAATTTAGCAAAAATAAAACGGCTCAGCTTCACGAGAACTTTCCGACGGGATCAGATATCTACTGAAAGGCTACCGTAGGGTGGCGGACAAGTTGCCTAGGGAAAGGGGCCTGTCACACATGTGTAGCTTATGATCATGAGATTGAGATACCTCTTCGTTGCCAAGCAAGAAGAGATCAAAAGGCAACCGTGGATGATTGAAATCAAGATGAAAATCCAAAAGATAAGACGGTGGTTCAAGTGGTTATTAACAATCGCACAAGACCTCTAAAAAACTTGACAATATCGGTGGCAACAAATCAACTGTATTGTGCATTGTCTATCCAAACCATAACAATAATTTATAGATAAAGAGTGGAACCATTCATCTCTTACAACAATTTTATGGCAAAGCAAGAGAAGTACCTCACCTCAATATGAAGAACTTTTTTCCGATTTGTGCTACTATACATAATGGAAGAGTAAGTGATAAAAAAATTCGTTTCCGATTGTGTCCACTTTCTTTGAAAGATAAGACCAAGGAATTGTTATATTCTTTGCTAAGTGTGTCAATTCACACATGGATCGAGCTAATGGTAAATTTTCTCTCCAAGTTATTTCCGGCCAAACATTCGAGCTACTCGTTGCTCATTGTTTGTTTCTTTACTGCTCGCTACTGGAGTAATAGACTTAAAGAGCTTTTATGTTTATGTGGCCATTGTTTCAAAAATCGTTGATTAACAGTGATTTTTCATTGATGAATCACTGACTAGGCACTTTGTCGATCCAATAACCCTTAGATCAGAGGTCTGCTCATCGGAGGTGAGTAATCGATCTAGTTGGCCAAATAATCAGTCCAACTTAGCGAAGTCGGCCCAACTCGACAAAAACCAACCATAAACCGGCTGAAAAACAACCAAACACCACCAAAAAAATCCAACAACCACCACAAACACAAAGAAACATACTTGAGACTATGATGGAGGAGAGTGTGAGAGGGGTCGACGCAACATCTTCGTGTGGGTGGATGAGATCGAGGTCGGGGTCATTGTCTTTACTGTTCATCGCCGTCACCCTCGCTGCATACGACCCACCTAAATGAAAGAAAATAAGAAGAAAAAGAAGAATGGAAGAAGAAGAAGCGGCCAATGGTGTACCTGATATAATAGTCAATGTACCTAGTCTTATGGTTTTAGAGAGAGAGAGAGAGAGGGAGAGAGAGGTGGAGGGCTAGAGCAGCGAGGGTTTGTGTGAATGTGTGTTATGTTTGTATATATATATCAGAAAAAATTACACAAACCTCTCCTAAGGTTTAATTAAATTACACCAATATATAAGTTTTAGTCATGATGACATTAACCTCCCTTTTAAGGGTTATATATATATATATATATATATGTATATATATATATATTTGATCTAGTTTGACTGTCGGTGAACGATATTCACCGATTAATCATCGAGTGATCGATAAATCATTAATCACTATCTTGTTAGTCGATTAGTGAATAACGAATTTTGGAACCTTGGATATGGCACACTAGGGTGGGTCCTAATAATGATGTCACTATTTGGACTTCTAGACTTTTCAATCTTTTATTGAACTCACGGCCTAATTGCGTACACACACAAATATATTTGTGTATATATATATGTGTGTATGAATATTCTTTGCTTATATTTTACAATCTTATCCACAATTCTTAATCAAAATAGAATAGACGCGTAATGACCAGTAGTCAAAAGCATTTCTTTATTTGCTCATAAGATATCGGGTTTCATTCAATCAATAGAAAAACCAGAATGGTTTACATCATTTTCAGCTAACTTTAATTGCCCGCTGGGGAAAGGGAAAGCAGTATGAGACTGTGATGCATTTACTTGGAAATTTGAGAGAGAAAGATTTCCTTAACTACCCTTTTACCAAATAGGAAGCTATTAATTAAAGTAGCAGTCTAATAAAGCACTCTTTAATTGAAAGGTATGGGCAGGCATTCGATGTTGGATATTTCATCGAAACTCCTGTTGATTGAGACAAAATTGACCATTAATTACACACGTTGTAGCTTATGCTTTTTTAATGATGCAGCCGTGGCCCGCACATGTGACTGATATTTCGTTGTGGAAAATCAGAGACAAGAGACGTCCCCAATTTTAGTGACGTTGCGTAATCCTCTCTGGCGGCATGCAACCCACAGACTTTTTAATTGCTACTGTTTACCAATCTGTACGTAAGGGTGTGGTTTTGTTTTAATCCGAACATAGTGTTAAATTCTAAGATCTCACGTAAGAAATGAAAGCTAATTTACACTGACGGTGAAAGCTAGTAGATGTGTTTAAATTAAATATTAGATTAATATTTAATATTATACTAATATTATAGGAGTCGAACTCACGGAAGTGAAAGTGAAATACACGACCATTTAATTTATTAGTATGCCTTACAAAGCTATTTTGTTAAAGTTTACTATGTAAAATATATACATTGAAATCCAGGTGAGTTCCAGATAGTTAAAAAAAAAAAAAAAAAAACTTAAATGTACTGATTACTATATAGCATTATACTACTGATATATTGATATTAAAACAGTAATTAATTTCTGATTAAATAGTCTTTTTTTGTTAATTTTTTTATTCAATTGACAAATTATAGTTAATTAATAATATTCTTACACACACGTGCATATATATATTTTTTAATAATTAAAAAAATATTAATTAATTATAGGTAATGAATGAGGTAGTAGGAAAATTTTTTAAGAGTAACACATAGATATCACAAGATTATTAATACTTCCCTTAACGCCTGTTAGCATAATTGGTGCTTGCAAACTATATCTATTTCCAAAACAATATCAATAGTTTAAGAATAAAAGAAAAAAAAAACGATAATTTATATTCTTTATTTGTTAATTATGATTCGTGAACAGAATAATGATAACGTGTTAAAGATACTAATTCTACCTTTTTAAATAACTCAAAAATTCATATTTTGTATGCAAGTTTATGAAATTTTTGCTTTAAAACGAAACTAGTCATGGTCACCAGGTGGACCTGCCGCCTTATATTCGTTTTCTCGTCCTTGGAGTTCTGAACCCTCCAGCCAAACCCCTTCTGTCTACTTACTACAAAGGCACCCTACCCCACTACTTGTTTTCTAAAAAAGTTGCGATTTTTATCACTTTTTGACCAAATACATGCAAGCGGACACTCTTTTTGAGTCAACAGAAAAAAACAAAATAAATTCAATTATTTCTCGTTTGATATAGCCTTCTCACTTATTCTCCTCGTCGCCAACCAGAACCATTCCTCTCTCTTTCAAAGAAATTCTGTTTTCTTTGCATGTTTATGCAGCTAAAAGGCTTATCGTTTTTTTATCTGCTAAGCTGAGAAACACCTTGTTTACAAGTTCATTACAAGGAAGACGAATTCGAGTGGTGATAGTTGTTGTTGATTCGAAAATATATATGGGGTGGTACTTTGGTGTTTTGTTTACTAGGGTTCTTTTTGGGGTCTTGATCTTGGTCTGCTGTTTGGGCTTCGGTTCTCATGCCCAAATTTTGCCTAATAAAGAAGGTACGTACACTTCAATAATCTCTTCAACTTTTCACTTTCCATTTCTTGAATTGTCTTGTTTGGTTCCCGAGAAAATCATTTGTCTTTGCTTTTGGAAGAAATTTGAAGTAAAATATAACAAAATGATAGATTTTAGTTGTTGGATGAGATTGCGGTTTTTTTTGTTTTTTTTAAATAGTAATTTGGTGTGAAAATTTATGTTAGCATGCATGCTTGCATGTCTACATAAAATAATAAAAAACAAATTAAAATTGGAATATTTTATTTTATTTTATTTTTATTCACATGGGACCAGGAAGTCCAGGATACCAACTTGTTTTTCTTTCTTTCTTTCTCAATAATTTGCATAATTTATTTGTTTATTTATGTTGAGTTAAATGCTTTTCTGTCCTTCTGTCTGATCTGTTTGGATGGCGGGAACTTACATGTGGGACACGAAAATGTGTTTGAGATATTTTAGACATTTATCTCAAGAGATATTTTAGACATGCACTCATTAATTTTCTCGGAAAATTAAACTACTAAACTGGCAAAAAAATGGAAACCATTCTTTTATGTTAATTCTTTGTTGGCTTTATACTTCCACAAAAAAAAAAAAAAAAAAAAAAAGAAGTTCTTTGTTGGCTTTAATGAAGTTGTGGTAAAATAATTTCTTATCTATGTTAATTAATCGTAACATTCAAATTTCTGTTTTTCACTACTGGCATTTCAATAAATAAATAAATAAATAAATATATATATATATATAAAGGAAACTCTGGTTTTCTATACAAGTTGGCTTTAGATATTTATTTTCCCCGGCAACAACGTGTCAATATTATCAATATTTTTATCATTCTGAGACATTTATACATCAGGAGGCCCAACAAAAATGATTTAGTTCAAGGAATGGTGGTCTACTTTGGGGATGAGAGTTTGACCCACCCATATCCTATTTAAGGTCATGGGCTCAATTTTATATTGTCTTATCGTGGGTAATTTTTTCATATATTATGAGCAATATCTTAGAGTTATATCTTAATTTATCTTGATTCTTATCTAGATATGCATAAGTATTTAAAAAAAAAAAATTAGTTAAAAAAATTATTAAAAAAATATTTATAATTATTTAATTGGGTTAATTGGGTTCAATCAGAGAGTCCTATCAGATTTCAAAATTAATTGGTTTCAATCAGAGAGTCCTATCCATTGAAGTTGTCATGCGGCTAGTTTATTATTATTATTATTATTTTAAAAATAGTCATTCAACAAGTCTTGATTATTTAAGAAGAAAACGAGTTACTTTCCAGCTTGCCACCGACACTTTAATTTTTTCATTTGTTCTTGTTTGAATATATATATATATATATATATATATGGATTGAAAAATGTATCCTATCCTTTAAAATGTGAACAGTGAACAGTGTCCAATTATCATTTTTGGATTAAAAGCTCATTTAAATCTATAGAACTTGCCTAAATTTACATTACACTTTAGCATGTCAATTTATGAAGTGATTATTTGGTCAATGCCATTATTATTTTTCAAAACTTAGATCATCAATTCTCATGTTGAATGCGTCTAATTAATAGAATTTATTTCTTGATTTGGATGAGACACGTTAAACAACAAAAAAATTAAATAAATTTAAGCTATTATATGTATATATAATTACAAATTAATCGGCTAAAATTAAAAGTCTAAGGTTCTATTTGTTGGTCAGAATAGGATGAGATTGGACTCTGTCCAAGCTCATGTTTTTTGAGGACGTAGAATTGGCCAAAAGTTAATCACACCTCTCCTTTTATCTTTTTTTTTTTCTTCTTTTTTTTTAAAATACTATATTTGCTATAACTACTCAATTATAAGTCATTGTTAGGTTAAATAATCCACTTAAACCTAAGCATTGCTAGGTTAAATGATAACTCGCTTCTATCTTATTTGAGTGGCATAAATTAGTCCTACCTTGAAAGATGAGATTATTAATAATACCCCTCCCATATCCCACTTTATTATTATTTTTGTATTTGTTTATTTATCTATCTTACTAATGGTTTATATTTAAAATATTTATTATATTTAGATTAAAAAATGTTTATTATATTTAAAAATTAATTTAATATATTTTATTAATAATATTTTTTAAGAATAATATTTTAATATAAATTAAATAATAAATATTGTTTTATTAACATTCATTGTTAATAATTTTAGTTATTTTTAAAAATAAATTACATTTTTAATTTAAAATATAATTTAAATAATATTTTAATCAATATTAATTTAGAATATTTTATTTATTATAAAATTAATTTAAAATAATTTTATTTTTTAAAATGTTATTTAATTTACTCTTATATTATATAGTCTCATACTATGTCTAACACAATAACTATTATTATTTTTTAATCTAAACCCATATTTCACAAAACAAGAGATAATTATATTTTTAAATCAATTCTAACTACACCAAACACATCAAAGTATTATACTATTAATTTAATCCAACCTTATTTAATTTAATCTTTTCCAATCTAATCCCTTAATAATAATCCAATTCAATTCCACACACCAAACAAGTTCTGATAACAAATATTGGTTATCTTGAACTGCTATGATAATTTTTTATCAACCATTTTCTTTTATCTCAATCAGTTTCTTTAGTTGTAGTTAGTCTGCTTGGCAATGATTTAATACTGTCGGAACAAGTTTTAATTTTTAAATACCCCTATGGTGCAATAATTTGAATTTGAAATAATATCAGGTTGAATGAATGTTCTTTACCATTCACCTATATTGAGCAACTTATATAATATTTTAAGTAGTTAAAAAAAAATTGGTAACTAATTAAATCAATTTGAATCACCAATAACCACATTATTGGATGGAATATGGTATACTAGTAAGATTCAAAAAAACTGGATGCTTATTGATAATTAGAGCGTATATTTTCATTTTTCAAAATGATAATTTAAATGCTTATATGAACGATGAACAATTATATTTATTGAATCATTGATTTTGTTTTGATGTGGATGCAACAGTGCAAACTCTGCAAGCCATTTTCACGAAACTGAATCTTAGAAATGTTGAAGTGAAGCAATCTTCTTGCATTGACGGTGGCTGGAATCTTAATGTTACTGATAACATTAAAAGAAACATCACTTGTGATTGTTCTTTCAGCAACGGCCGTGCTTGTCACATCACAAACATGTATGCATGATTATTTAGTTAATATAGAATTTCTTGATTTTTCAGATTGTGCTAGTTCAGGTGACTTCTAATGGTTTTAATTTTCCTTTTCTTGTATGACAGTGTGCTTAAGCGCTTTAATTTATCAGCAGCTATTCCTCAGGAATTTGTAAACCTCACTTTTCTGCGAGAAGTGTGAGTGCATGTTCCTTTCTCTCTTTCATTTGATCTTAATATACCAATTGAATGCCTTGACTCAATTTATTAGTTGGATTTACTTTAAAGGATTTACTAGTTTATAAAGCTTAGTAATTAAATGGGGTGTCAAAACTTATTGCAAAATCATTTCATTTTGAATAAGCATTTGAATGTGTTTGTAACACAAATTTGGTGCATTTATGCATTTAAACTTAGAATCGTTGTTCTTCATGTTACGAACAATATTGTTGATTTATTATTACAGAAGATGATGGAAACCGTTTGATCCAAAGTCTAAGTTGATAAAAATGAGTCCAATTATAGTACTTTAAAATAATATATAATATATCCATTCGAGTACAAGATGGACAGATGACAAACGCAATAAACAAGAATTCCAAATAAAATGGGGAGAAGGGATTTGAACTCTGAAAATTCCAGGCTCCGATGCCGTGATAGTAACTGCTAGATCTAAAAGATTAAATCAATGGAAAAAAGCCTAACCATAATATTCAATCCTAAAGATGATGGAGTTCGTAATACACTAACAATAATCCATGGTTGCCTTTTGTTTTATTTTTTGGGCAATTGTAACCCTTTACATGTCATACTGCATTAACCTGTCACTGTGATTATTGGCATTCTCCATCAGATAGTTCTCCAGGATTGAGGACCACGTGAACTTGGTTTTTTGTTTTTAAACAGGGACCTTACTCGCAACTACTTTAATGGATCAATCCCCACGTTTTTTTCTCAGCTCAAAAATCTTTCCATTCTGTAAGTGAAATTGCTCTTTCCATTTTTAATTTCAGGTCCCGAGGGATTTTTATATGTGCCATTTACATTTAGATCAGGATAAAATAGAAAAATAACGTTTTGATCAATTTACATTGCAGGTCCTTAATGGGCAACCGTCTTAGTGGTTCAATTCCTCCGGAAATTGCTGACATTGCTACACTTGAGGAGCTGTATGTCATTTGACAAAGTTCAGTCCTAAATGTAGAAAGATAATGTACAACAATAAATGACAGCTTAGGTTTCCTTTTCCAGGGTCTTGGAAGACAATCAGCTTGACGGACCTCTTCCTGAAAACATTGGAAATTTGAGGAACTTAAAAAGACTGTAAGGCTTCTGTCCATATATATCTTACTGATTTCTTTTGCTGAAGAATCCAGGCAGATTTTTCATTATGTTGCTTCATTCGATCTTCCAATGCTCTCATCTTTTTCTCCTGCAGCTGTCTTTCTGCAAACAATTTTTCAGGATCAATACCAGAATCATATGGAAATCTGAAGAACTTAACTGAGTTGTAAGTGACTTAACGAGACACAAATTTACGTAAATTTATTGTTCAGAATTCGAATATTCCTGATGTTTTAATACCGCTTGCAGTAGGATAGATGGGAATAACTTGACAGGCAAGATACCTGATTTTATTGGGAACTGGACCAACCTTAACAGACTGTGAGTTTTGCACTGCATTCCATTAATTTACCTTTCTTCGTCCTTCCCTTTTACAAACTGTATTGTATTTTGTTGTTTTCTAAGACATGTTAATTCTATTGCAGGGACTTGCAGGGCACATCCATGAAGGGTCCCATTCCTTCCTCTATTTCTCGGTTGACGAACTTAGCGGAACTGTAAGCATTCGATCCCTACTGTAGTTAATGATATATTTGCCTTATTAATAATTTCTGATGTACATTTTTGCTTTTAGGAGGATATCCGATTTGACTGGAGCAAGTTCAGATTTCCCTAATTTGCAGGCTATGACAAAGATCAGAAGATTGTGAGTAGATATTGATTTAATTTCCTAAATTAAACATCCCATGTGGCTCATTTAGTGGTTGCTTTAATTTATCAATGGATTGCCTCTAATTCTGTGACTCAGGATACTAAGAAATTGCTTGGTTACTGGTACAATCCCACAATACCTTGGGGATTTGAGAAATTTAAAACTTTTGTAAGTATTTTCATTTGTGTTATTTCCACGGAGATGCAAATTTTTGTGCTATGTCATAATAATGTCTAACTAGGGAAACCCTTTATGCTTATGTTGCCTTGTTTTATTATTATAGAGACCTGAGCTTCAATCAATTGAGCGGTCAAATTCCAGCACAGCTAGAGAGTTTAACAAGCATAGATTTCTTGTAAGTTATTAAATAAATTTATTTAGTTCAAATGTGTAAGCATCTGACATCTACTCCTATGAAGCATCATATTTATCTTATCATTTGAGATGTTACAAATAATGCCTATTTTCATTGTTTATATCTTCATTCATTGAAAGCTTTATATCTGGTGTTTTGATATAGTGCTATCTGATTTAGGTTCTTGACAAACAACAAGCTGACTGGAGTTATACCTAATTGGATATTGAGCAGCAAAAGAAACATGTACGTTTTTTCCCATCCGATATATCATCTCTATTTATTTTGGACGTAAAAAAGTCACAAATCACATTTTCCTGAAGCAAGACTCAGTTTGGTTATGATCTCTTGTTCATTCATTTTTATATCATTGTCAATTCCATGACAAAATTGATTGCAGGGATTTGTCTTATAACAATTTTACTGATTCAGCTCAAGCTAGTTGTCTGCAGTCTGATGTGTAAGCCTCTTTATATCATCTACTTATATGTTTCATACCACTAACAAAATGTATTGATTCATTATTTTGCCTAGTTCATATATTTTGTTGTGTGTATATAATCCGGCCCTGGTCATTTTTCAGGAACTTAGCATCCAGTCTTTCATCCTCACAGAGCAACTCGTAAGTGACGTCTTTTGTTTTCTTTTCCTGTTTAAAATTGTAATTGAAACATATATGATTAACCAAACATATATTTTTTGTCCAGTGCTAGAAATGATTGGTGCTTGATGAAAGACCTTCCCTGTGATGGAAAAGCCACACGTAAGCATAATTAGATGTAACATTATGCTTTTGTAAATTGCAATAACCAAATGATTTGATTTATGTTTCTCCCAATGAATTCATGTTATTATTCAATTTCCTTTGCATTCACAGACCATTCCTTATTCATTAATTGCGGAGGAGATAGAATCACACATGAGGGAAATAATTATGAAGCAGACCTGAACAGAAAGGGTCAATCAAACTTTGCTTTTATAGACAACAGGTGGGCTTATAGCAGTACAGGGGTTTACATGGACAAAGAAGATGCTAATAACATAGCATCAAATGACTATAATTTGAATGTGACTGGTGCTGAATATTACAAAACTGCACGTGTCTCTGCGCAATCACTTAAGTATTATGGCCGGTGCATGAGGAAAGGCAGTTATAAAGTGAAGCTGCATTTTGCTGAAATTATGTTAACTGATAATGAGACATTCGCCAGTCTTGGAAAGCGTCTCTTTGACATATCGATCCAGGTGAGGGAAAAAAAAACTCTTCATTGTTAGAATTTAGTACCAAAGATACAGTTTCGGATGAGCTTCGCGAAGTTTCTAATTTTGACTATGACACAGGGAGAATTAGTTATGGAAGACTTCAATATTGCGGAGGAGGCTGGAGGCGTTGGAAGAGGCATCACTAGGGAATTTAAAAATGTATCCGTTAATGGTAGCACTCTGGAGATTCATTTACTCTGGGCAGGAAAAGGAACCACTGCCATTCCTGACAGAGGTGTCTATGGACCTCTTATATCTGCCATTACAGTCACACCAAGTATGATTTATCTTCTCTATGAGGCCTTCCTCTTTTCTTTTCTTCCAACTTGTCCCTCAACTTCTTTTTCTGCTTGTAGACTTTAAAGTTGATACCGGGGGCTTATCTGCTGGAGCCATTGCTGGCATTGTAGTCGCTTCATGTGCAGCTGTCATAATGTTGTTGGTTGTACTATGGATGAAAGGTTGCTTTGGGGGAAAAGACCCGCTAGACAAAGGTAAAATCGATATATATATGAACACTTACATTATATACTTTCTTGTTGGTTTCTACAAGTTGGATTATCTTGGAAGAGTTAAATATGTTTGGATCTTCATGGCACTAACATGCTTGTGCACCATATGTATATGTCCACGTTTTTAACTTTCTTGTTTGATTAAATTTCATTTTCTTTTTCTTGTTGCAGAACTTCGTGGGCTAGAGCTTCAAACTGGTTTTTTCACTCTTAGGCAAATTAAAGCTGCTACCAATAATTTTGACCCTGCAGATAAGATTGGTGAAGGAGGATTTGGACCTGTTTACAAGGTAACCATGATTTTCCATTCTATGCACACACTAAAAACAGCGGCTAGTGGGAAAAAGACTATTATGTTTACACTGTTCCAAAATTTTTGTCTGCTTGATTCCAGGGTACACTATCAGATGGTGCAGTAATCGCTGTTAAGCAGCTCTCCTCCAAATCAAAGCAAGGGAACCGTGAATTTGTGAATGAGATAGGAATGATATCAGCCTTACAGCACCCAAATCTTGTGAAGCTTTATGGCTGTTGTATTGAAGGAAACCAATTACTGCTTGTGTACGAATACCTCGAAAACAACAGTCTTGCTCGTGCACTTTTTGGTATTGCATCACTAAAATCTAATATACCATTTCTTCAAATTTTTAGAATAAACTATGATTAAACTACCTTTACTCAATTTTCTTCTATTTTAGGTGAAGAGGAACAAAAGCTTCACTTGGACTGGAAAACAAGAAAGAAGATATGCATAGAGATAGCAAGGGGATTAGCTTACCTTCATGAGGAATCCAGATTGAAAATAGTTCACAGGGATATTAAGGCAACCAATGTGCTGCTTGATAAGGATCTAAATGCTAAGATATCCGACTTTGGTTTAGCTAAGCTAGATGAAGAAGAGAACACTCATATCAGCACAAGAATAGCTGGAACAATGTGAGTTTTCTCTCTTTTAATATACAAAAAGGTTCTAATTTTCTTCTTAATCTTCTTTAGAAGATGGCATGGTCTTAAGTTACATGTTTTGATCACATCAATTTTTACTCCAGAGGTTATATGGCTCCTGAATATGCAATGAGAGGTTACTTGACTGATAAGGCAGATGTGTATAGCTTTGGAGTCGTTGCATTGGAGATTGTTAGTGGCAAAAGCAACACTAATTACAGGCCAAAGGAAGAGTTTGTTTATCTTCTTGATTGGGTAATCTAAATCATTTGCATTCTTCGTCCAAGTTTTTTTTTTTTTTTAATACATTGTTAATTTACATTTCTTGCTTCTAGATCACAAATAATATATGTTCCTTCTATGCAGGCATATGTACTTCAAGAACAAGGAAACCTTCTTGAACTTGTTGATCCAAGTCTTGGTTCGAAAGTTCCCAAAGACGAGGCATTGGGAATGCTTAGGATTGCTCTCTCATGCACCAATCCATCTCCCTCTCTCCGACCATTGATGTCTTCTGTAGTTAGCATGCTTGAAGGCAAAGTTCCGGTCCAAACGCCAATTTGTAAGCACAGTTTAGTCCAGGATGCAAGGTTCAAAGCCTTAGAGATATTGTCACAAGACAGCCAAACCCGTTTCACCTCATTCTCTCAGGAAAGTCAGTCACAGAGTAGCATGTCAATGGATGGACCCTGGAGAGATTCCCAAGTCTCTCTTCAACCTACCAATGAGACTGAAGAGTATTCTTCGTCAAGCATGCTTCTTCAGAAGGACCTATATCGTTAAGTTGTTAAGCAATGGTTTGAAGTTTTTTGCTTTCAAATTTTAAGTTTATTCAAGTGACAAAACTTTGCATAAATAATAGTATAAGGGAGAAGAATTTTGCTAGGAAATATACTCTTTTTTCGTAATTGAACATATATACTATAAATCTAATGTAAAGAGATTTGGTGACTCTGAATTTTGCTCATATTGTATGTTGGAATTTAATGGCCTTAATTGCATTTTGGTTTATAAGGTTCATCTGTTTGCTATTTGGATGTTTAACAATACACCAAGTTTTTTGTTTGAAGAGGATCTATATGATAAAATTTAGGGTTATTATCAATTTGCCCCCTCAAAATGAAAATAATGTCAAACCACTACTGGTTTTGAAAATATTAGCCAAAACGATCCAATCGTCAATTGAAATAGTAAAACGGTTAAAAAAGTGACGAATCTGTTAATATCGAGGGTATAAAGGTAATTAAACGTGCCCATAGAGAATGGAATATAGCTGAAATATAATATGTAATCTTTTAATTAAAAAAACAAAAAAAAAAAACAAAAACCACTCTCACCCTCTCTTTTTTTCTGCCACTCACACCTCTCTCTCTCTCTCTCTCTCTCTCTCTCCAACTCAGTCTCTTTCTCTCTGTCACTCACCGCCTCTCTTCGTCTCTCCGGTCACTCACCGTCACTCCATCTTAGTCTCTTTCTCTCTCCGGTCACTCACCATCTCTCTTTCTCTCCGTCACTCACCATCTCTATTTCTCTCGCTCTCTATCACTACATCTCAACAGGTTCTCTCTCTTCTTACGCCACCGGTGACAGTGACCAGTCGATGTTGGAAGCGAAAGAAGAGGAGATCGATCGGAGGAGAAACGACGTCGTGGCGGAGATCATGGAGAGGACGGTGAGGAACGACGGGCTGTGTGCTATGGCGTCGTGGCATTGAGGCGTCGAGCGAAGCAGTGATACGGAGATAGATCAGATCGTGCGGACGTTGTTCCCGACGCCATTCGTGGAGAAGGTGGAGAGGACAGGGAAGAACGGCGGAGGTGGATCTACGGGCAGGACAGTGAAGAACGGTAGAGGTGGATCTGCAGGCATCTGAAATCTAGGTTTGATGTACGATGAAATCTCGGTTTTGATGTTTTGATGTAATTGGATAAAATATGATGATGAAGAAGATTATGAGTTTTGATTGTTGTGAGTTGTTGTCTCTTGATCTGGGCTTTGATTGTTGTAAAGCTAGTAACTGGGTTTATTGGATCTGTATGTATATTATTGGTTGTTTTCTTTGGATCTGGGATATGTATGTTATTCAAACGAACCCAGGCATTGGGTTCGTTCGTTTGTTTTTTCTTTTTTAAGTTTTATTAAATTTTTAATTTTTTTCAAATGTGGATATCTGTTGGAATTTTTTTTTATTTAATTTTAATTTAATTTAATTTACTTACTTTTTATTTGAATTTAATTTATTAATTTTTTTTAAAAATTAATCTCCACCATCCATCTTGAGATGGAGGCTGGAGGTTAATTTTAAAAAATTATTTAATTTTTATTTTTATTTTACTTTTATTTTGTTAAATTTATTTAATTTTTTAGTTTTTTCAAATTAATTTTTACATATGATGAAAATTTCTTTAATTTTATTTATTTAATTTTATTTAATTTTTTAAAGTTAATTTAAAGTTAATTTTTATTTTTTAATTTTGGTTATTAAAGATAATTTGATAATTGATTAATTGTTTGTTTTTAATTTATTAGTTTTTTAATATTATAAGGGTATTTTGGTCTTTTATTGTTTTTTTCACAAAACCGCTTTAAATCTGGATGAAAACCGCTTTTGGGAGACGGTAGGCGGTTTTTTAGCTAATATTTTCAAAAAGTGGGGTAAATTGATATTATTTTCGTTTTCAGGGGGTTTTTTGGATTTTTCCCTAAAATTTATATCCTCTTCAAACAACCATAATGATGTATTGATAATATAGTAGTCATAAGTTTATCATAGTATTTGAACAATAATTTTCAATAAAAATCAAATTTTGGGTAGCGTAACGGTACTCTTTAATCAATGCAAGCTATCCAATTCTAAACAAATTATATATTCAACTTTAACAAATCATGACACCTATGACATAACCAATCACATTAATTTTCAATCCTTTGACATAGTTAACAATCTAGTCGAGTGGAATATTGGGAGACAATTTTCACCAAATTTTAATGTTTTTCTCCATATGAAATCAAAGATTGCAAGAAAAATTGAGAGTGTTGGTTATCGCTATACCCAAAAGTTTAAACTGATGGAAAATAGTCCAACTATAATATTTAAGACTTAGATTGATATATGACACGTCTCTTCACGTGTAATATGGATAGATGATAGATGTGATAATAAATGTTAGACACATACTAAAAGTCTTCTACCGTTATAACATGTACAATAAGAATTCGAGATAAATGAGAGAAAAAAAGTTTGAACCAAAGATTTTTAAGCTCTGATATCATATTAGTTACCACTCAACTCAAAAGCTTAAACTGATAAAAAATGGTCCAACTATAGTATTTAAGACTTAAGTTTGACACGTGAAAAAAAAATGTAGTAAATAGGACTAATTGTTACATTTAATTTTGAAAATTTTATTACTTTAATAAATTGGATTTTTTTAGCATCACGAATTACACATTTTGGCAATCAATAGTGGTAGTCTTTTCTCTCTCTCACCTTTATTCCCTTTATCTTGTGTAATAAAATTTACGGTTTCCACTAAAGTCGTCATAAATATTTAATAAACTAGAAAGATGTAAGGGTTGAAGATACTAACTCCTTGAAGATTTGGGGTTTGTTTTTTCAACTTTATCTCTTAATGGATCTGAATTCTACTCATTATGTAATTTTAGTGTTTGTTTTAAGTAGTTAAAACACTTAAATTGCTAAAACACAACTTAAAATAAAAAATTAGAAATTTTTACTTATCACTTAATTGTAATTAAAATATTTTCCTCTATAACTATCATTATAAAAAATGCATATTTCCAATATTTTCTTCATCAATATCGATCCTACCAATTACCATTTTTCATATAATCCTAGTGACTTGGATCTTTATATTTGTATAGTAATTTTAATAATTTATATCTCATAACTTAGAAAGAATATGTAAGCTACATAAGGTTAACAATTTCTTAAAATATTTTTGTTTAAAATAATATATATTTATTATTATTAATAAAACATTAATTTATGTAAATTAGAGATATATAGGTAAATTTCATTAGGATTTATTAAATGATTTGTTTTCAACTATATATATAAATATATATATATATATATATATATTCATTCATTGCATTTGGATTAATTAAGAAAGAGAATATATTCACTCATTACATTTGAATTAATTAAGAAAGAAAATTTATTTTAGGAGAAATAATGTAATAGGTGAATTTGATTGGTTGGTCCTTACTTTTTAAAATAAGATAGTCCTCATTTTAAAAACATTATATACATATATATATGTATATATATAGTGATTTTACTATCAGTATCTTCTCACTTTAAAATGTTAGGGCGAACCAACTGAATTCATCCATTGTATTCTCTCTGTTAAAATAGTTTTTTTTTTTTTTTTACTATTTAATTCAAATGCAATGAATGAATTTGATTGGTTCGTCCGAATTTTTTAAAGTTAAAAGATACTGATAGTAAAAACATAAGATATATATATATAATTTAATGTAAAAGTATATAACAATTATTAACTATAAGGATACAAACTTAAAAGTATTATTTTCAGGTATTTTTCTTTTAAGAAAAATAAACGATCCACATGTATATTTAGATATTTGAAAAAAAATTCAGGTTTTATATCTCAGTCAGTGTTCGGTTTACAATAATAATCAAAACTATTCAAACAATAATAATCAAAACTATTCAATCTTTATATGAAAAGAGGCAAACTGCGCAAACTCCCTTGTGGTTTGGTTAAATTACACAAACATGACACGTTTGGCCATAATTAAATGAAACCCACCTGAGTTTTCAAAAACTTAACACAAATACTCGTTGCTGTTAGAGAGCTATTATTAAATTTTGATAATCAATGGTCAAAGATGTCAAAAGATTGAAATACCCTTCATTTTGGTCAAATTTAAAAAGTCAAATCCTTTACATTAGTGATTTTAACTTTTAAAAACAATTAAGAATAATAATTCATTTCAACTTGAAAGAAATTACTTAAAGTGGAAGACGAACAAATCATCTTCTAATTCATCTCTGATCATCCAATTCATCACTTTGGTTTTAACTGATGAACAGATCATCTTTCAATTCATTTCACTTCAATTACATCACTTTTTTTTTTAAAAAAAGAAGAGAATCCAATTAAATAATTCATTCATCAATCCAATTCATTATCAATATTTCGTTCATCATCATCATCAATTCACCACCAATATAATCATCTCTAGACTTTAAACACATCCTTAATCTTCATCTTCATCAACATCATCAAAGACAAGACCAAATCATCAATACAACCAAAAATCCCAAAAAATAACCACACAAAAAAACAAAAACAAAAACAAAAAATTATAATTATTTTTTTTTGCATTCTCCAACCGGAGGAGATCGATCTCCTCACCGGTTGGAAGAGATCTGCCATGATCTCCTCCTCTAACAATTTCCGCAGGTCTCAAGTTGAGGAGATCATGGCAGATCTCCTCCAACTAGAGATTGTAGTGCAATGATCCCGAGTTAGAAAAGATTTCATCTCCTCTAAAAATGGTGGAGGAGAAGAAGAAATCGCCATCGCATGGCTACGGAGATCGTCTGTGATGATTGTTCTTCTTCTCCTCCATCTACTCCTCCTTCCTCTTCCAATTGGAGACCATCTAGGTCTCCACCTAGATAGTCTCCATATTTGCACAACTATAGATCTCTTGAAGGAGATCTGCAACTTTTTATATATTTTTATAGTTCTTTTAAATTTTTAGTTAAATTTAAAAATAATATATTATTATTTTATTAATTGAAAAATAATAAAATATTTTTTACTTATGTATTAACCATTTTACCCTGGATAATATTGATTGAAAGGTCGTTGACTAATGGTTGATTAACAATGAGGAATATTTGTGTTGGATTTTTGGAATCTAATCTGGTAGGTTTTATGTAATTAAAGCAAATATTTATGCAATTTCATCAAACCTCAATGAAAGTTTGTGTAATTTACCCCAAAAGAAATAATCAGTTGCTCACCAGAGAAAGATATTGTTGATTCAAATACAAATAATTTAGGTGATAATCAACCAAATAAATACCTTTGAGATGTATAAATTTCAAAATTTTATTATCTCAAATTCTCCGTTTTGCACTTCAGTTGTATTTTAAATGAGTATAAATAGAAGTTTTACTCAATTAACATGTTATGTTTCGCTGAGCCTTTTTATCCATTTTGTTGAGCATTTTTATCCATTTTGTTTTCTCTTACTTTCAATCCTTATGTTGGTATTAGAGTAGTTTCTTGCCTCACTTGTTCAAAACAATGCTACTACAAGCCAAGTTGAAAACCGCTCAATTCCTTAGTCTTAAAAAATTTCCAATTTTAATATTACTGTTAAACTAGATATAAAATTTGTTTATTATGGAAGCCTCAAATTGTGATAAATCACATGATTTAGAAAGTCGTATAACTAGAGAAATTACAAGCCATCCTCGAAGTCTAGCAAATTAGACAACAAAAATTCCAGCTTACCTAGAGACATCATGATCAAAGTGCTCACTCTCCGGGCGTTTCACTACATCTTGGTGTCTCATTGTAAATAAAGAATAAGCCTCCTATTTATAACTTGAGTTTACTTGCTCACGAAGTAGTCTAAAACCATTCAGGAAATACCATTCCTTGCTTCTAAAGCAATCAAAATCTTATTAGAATAAGAAATCCCGCAATCTACCTATTTCCACTGAAAGCTAATTTGTCCGCATTCTTAAGGCCCTATAACCTCTTTGTCCTTGAAACCTTTCGTTGCTTTATAGAGATTCTTGTAAGAGAATCTATGAGGACCGTATTCTTTTTCCCAGTCTTCATAGACATCTGCATATTTCTTCTTCCTCACAAAGTAAACAGCTCCAACAATTACCATAAACATCACCACCACAACTACAACCAAAACAATCATCATTGGATCATGTTTCTTACTTGTTTTTCTTCGTGGGGGAGGTGGAGGAAGCTTTGAAATATCGAGATCTTGTGCTTCTCCACTTCTGCTGAAGCTCCATCTGAGAACATAATAGTCACTCTTACGTGTACCGGTAGCTGCAGAGAATCCAATATACATGGAGTCCAAGAAAATCTTGGAAAGATCTATGGATGTTGACAGGAGAGGCCTGCTTGGTTTTGGAAATGTGATCGGAGCTAGTGTCACGTTAAGTAACTTTTCTGCTCCATTGTAGTCTATCCACATCTGTATTGGATCTCCACTTTCTAACATCAAGCTTTGGTTCTTCCTTTCTCTATCAGAAAAATAAGCTGCTGTAGCAGAATCATTGGAAATCAAGCTGTTCACATCAATCCCCACATGATGTCCATCAATATCTTCAAACTCGGGACTTTCTACAGTATCAAGCTCAACAGCTAAGATGTGATTTGTAGGCTGGCCACTGTTTCTCAAATTAAAGAGTCCAAGATATGCACTTGCAGTAGCTATGGTGAAGTCTAAAGATGGTGAGAAGACAAAAGCCATACCATGGCCACCAAAATTATGCATTGCTGAAACCAATGCAAACATAAACCATGTTGAAAAAGAAAGAGATTGAGAAGATGACGTATTGAACTTGATCGGATATGGATGGAAACCATAACCACTTTTCAGCTCAGAGTTGTCAGTTAGCAGCAACAGGCCATTGGGAAGGACTTTTGCTAGTCCATCCAGATGCAGTTCGATTCCATTGAAGCCATTGTAGATGAATCGTTTTTCATCTTGTGCAAAGGTTAGGGAAATAAAATATAGAGATAAAAGTAAACGAAAACAAAGTGTTCTAAGAGCTGCAGCCATGGAAGAAAGCATAAAGTAGTATGCTTCTGTAAAATAGAGATACGTAGGCCTCTTTACCAATCTGGGACTCTTGATTTATTAACTTCCCAACTCTTTAAGTCTCTAAATCTTTGTTCAGAATCTTCGTATAAAGAATATAATTAATCAAGTTCACCCTCAAACAAAGGGTCAAATTGTGGCCTAAGAAATTAACTAAAACAACCAGTTAAAATTTCTGACTATTGATACCCTTTTGCAAGAACAGTAAAAATAATTACCAGGTAAACACATAATGATGGGGATCAATAATTTAACATGGATTCAATTCTTTCCTATATTATAGGATGCCAAAAGTTGAAAAGTGGTATTTCAGAAAAAAGAAGTTGAAATGTGGTCTTTCCACCTTTTTGGCACCAATTAGATTAATGAACGAAGAAGATATGTTAAACGTGAAGGTTGTTTCATTTCATGAAAGGTTACAAAATGCGGCCTACTACTGCTCCTCCATGAACATATATATATACATATATATACATATATATATATAGATTGATTAATTAACAGCAGTGGAATATGTCATTCTGCTCTAATTTTTGACTCAACATTGTGAAGATACCCTCTCTTTGCTCTTTCTTCTAGGTCTCTTGTTTTTACTTAACACATGTTTGTAGGTAGCCCTCTCTTAGTTCTGAGAGTAGAATTCAGGGCCGTTCACTGAGAAGACTTTATCAGTAGGTTTCGATAGATATCATACGTAGAATCAAGAGATGTAATATCAAAAAAAAAAAAAAGAGGAGACTGTTATTGATATGTGTTTTTGTTCGAATAATGCAGGAAAATCCAACTCCTTTTGCTTTCAACATGACTTGAAGTATCAAGATGATAAGAAAATTGGGGATTAAAAAGTTGACATACTTGCCAGGCTTATTATTCTTCTCGCCTAATATATATATATATATATATATATATATACACTACAAAAAAAATGATATTCTGAGACAAAGCTAAGTAGTCTTCAAATCAATTACTTTCGACTTGAAAAATCTTTCCCTACCATATTAAGTTGGTTGCACACTGATAGCTAAATGTCCGTCCCAGAGTAACTGCTGAGACCATATCACTGTCGTCTCCAAATATCTACAATATGCGACCAATGAGTTAGTAGCTAATTCCGTAAAAATTTGTCCCCAATTTTTTACCAAAGAAGTTGGGCATGCTATTTGGAGATGAAAAACAATGGTATTTGATGGTATGTTTCAAAATGGTATAGCTATGGATTTTGGCTACAAACATTATCATCTCCAATTTTGGTCAAAGAGATTGGGTATGCTATTTGGAGACAACAAAAGTAGTCTACAAAGGTATCATTCGAAACATAAGTTACATATACATTTATCTGGCTACTAACATTTTGGTCTCCAATAAGTAAAACTAATATTTACGAGCATTATTTCGAGACCAAACTCTTGGTAGGCAAATTCTTTATATTTTCATGATTCATTGTGAGACGAAATGTTTGATTTCCAAAGCCATTATTTTCAAATATCATCTAATGATAAAATTCTTCATGGTTAATGATAAAATTCTTGATGGTCAATGATTAGTTTAGATATTTATTAATATGTTTATTTTAACATTAGTTAATTTCTATAATGTTCTAGTTTTGATAACAATAGAGAATTAAATGTATTAATAGAAGATATTTAAAATTTGCATTCAAATTGCTAAAACAGACATCACTCGCTTATAAATGATCAAGATGGAACACAATAATACAGTAGAAAAATCACTATAAAGTAAAGAAAAGAAAATTTTGCACCATATTATCAAACATAGTTATATTTCATATGATGTCCATAACAATTCACAAAAGGTGACAATTAAAAGATAACTAAGAGGTTGCAAGAAAGTTACATAATAAAATAAAGTATGACAATGAATTTATTGTTCATAACAAAATCACAAAAAGTATTCAAACTAACAAAATCAAAGATTAAACACTTAGCATACGGAGGCATCACAAAAGCCCCTATAAATTGAAGACAAAATGTGCTCAAACTATCAAGTTGAGAACTTGTTCGTGAATTCCAAATCTATATTTAAAAAGCATCCCTAAGGATAAGTATTGTCCCTGATCTCGGTCATTATTGCAATTATGATTAATAAGCAAGCGTCGGCAACTTGTTTGAAGTCCTGAACATCACTCTCCTTACCTTCATCACTATTAGTCCAATGCCCTGAAAAGTCACAAGATAAAAATAGGGTTACAGACAAAAATAAGGATAAAAATAAATAAAGGAAACATGAAATATTAATATAAGATAGCTGAGAAGTAACTAGTGCCAAAACATAAGATAGCCTCAACTCTATTAGCCATTACAGACATTTGTTAGGAGCGATTTATTGAAGTAGAAAAACCAGCTAGTTGTGTAAATGCTTCCACGATTAGTACCTCAACAAGTTTGTTTTTTGTTTTATAGAATTATACTTCTGTTTAAGAAATATTTGGTTTAGTACAAATAATTTTGAAATCATCCAAGAAACGAAAGAAACACACCTTAGCTCCTTGTCCACCTTTTCTTTACTATACTCCTCATACCTGGGATTAAAATAATGAAAGAAAGTCCAAGAAATCATCATAGGAAGACAATCTAATCTGAAATATATAGAAGAATTAGAATTGGAAAGAATTTATAAGCCTCTAGCCTTGTTTTGGAGAAGTTTTGGCTTAATAGTGGGCCTTATTGAAGGCCTCAATAGGCATCATAACAAATTTAAACATAGAAAAGGCATGCTTGTGCTTGTTTATGCAAAAGATAGCTATCAGACTTGATGCACAATCCACACCAAAGACAGCAACTATTTGGCCAACATGCGCCTCTTGAATGTCCTGTACGTAAAAAGTAAGTAAACCAAAACAGAAAATTAATCTAGTTGGACAACTCTATCAACGTAAATGAGAAATCAGAACATTCAAGACCTAAGACAAATGCAATTAAGCCAACAACAATCTTCCATTTCATCTATATATATATGTATATACACACACATATATATATGAGCTAAGACAAATGCAATTTTTGAAGTGAAGAATCTGCAAGTGCAGTGTTGCAAAATGAATATAATATTTCATTTCATCCAAAGCACATATGAGGAAGCACACCATTTTCTTTAAGCACAATAACCAGTGCTACAATTGCTAATACCATGGTTGTACAGAGTTTTATAAAACAGAATTGTTTTCTTTCTCTTGAAACCTATACCTAACCAAGATTTTCTTTGTAATGACAACAAGAAACCTGCTTTTATTCTCAGGAATTGAATTTTATGACAGATAATTCTACTGGAAGAAAGTCTAAATTTTTAAGCAGTCAACCTCCCCTTACCACAGATTTGACAGATCAATGACCTTACAGTGAATGAGTATACTCATTCTTTCTTCAACAGAGAAAGTAATTACTTGATATACCATTTGAATTAAGCAACTATGATTGAGATTATAATTTTTGTACATATTCAGTTAGCTTCATTTCCAAAATCAATTAAATTCAATGATGTTATTTGAAATAAATCGCGCAATTAAACAAGCTATAAGGTTCCATCCTTACAAAAAACTATGATTATCATAGTCACCAATAGCAGCACAAGTAGGGACTTATCACCATAAATTTGTTGAATCACAAATAAGTCTCCAGGACAACGATGCCAGATAAGATATTTGATCTAATAGTTCTCTTCCACTTAATAATCTACTAGATTGAAATGGTAAATTTAATTACAAATGACTCAAAGCACCCCTAATAAAAACACGTATCCCAAATAGCAAATCTCTGCCAAAAAAAGAAATATAAACCAACAATTAAAAGAATGAGACATATAAAAGTTCTTCTTTTTAAGAAGAAAAAGAAAGTAAATGAAAAACTTGGTGATTTGAGCTTCAATCCAAAGTGAAACTTGGATCCACTTCCACAACTGCAAAAACATAAACCCCAGATACAAAACAGCCTTAGTTACATGGTGTGGATACAATAAATTAATCTTACACATGTATCCACACCTGGGTTTTTTTTGGGTGGGTTTTCAATTTAGTTACATGGTGTGGATACAATAAATTAATCTTACACATGTATCCACACCATGTAACTAAATTGAAAACCCACCCAAAAAAAACCCAGCAGAGTCATATAAGTCAACTAAAACAAAATAAATAAATAGAGCTAATCAAAATGAAGGTCCAAGTATAGAGAAGAAGTGGCCTGCTACACTGATGAAAAGAAGATCTGAACGGCAGTATTAATTTTATATTAATTTTTTAGCTATGCATTTTAAGTATTATTTTTATATTATTTATAATATCAAATAATTTATATTTAATTTAAGTAAATAAAATGATAAAAAAAACTATTTATATTAAAATATAAATATTGGAAAAATAATTTAAGTATTCAATATATAATTCTCAAAGATATCAAATTTATTTGTAAATAATTATTAAATTGAAAATTTTTTCCATTAAGACATATATATATATACCATTTTCTAATTTTCAATTTTCTAATTTATTATTAGTTAAAATATATTACCAATCTACTTAATAATTGAGGTGATAAGGATTAGGATGACAGCAGGACAGTTTTGGCAAAACACGCACCCGTATATTATTTTGAGTACAGTTTATCAAAATAAATACAAATATCACATATAAATTAATGTATTTATGTGTGTGTATGCGTGTATAATTTCGTTGGTCCACAAGTGTAGGTGCAGATTTTTTTCGCACCTGTACCCACACCTAAACCTGCATCAGGAGTGGAATTTCACATCTAAATCCTCTCATAAACCCACTTAATAAAATCAACACTCACCCACAAACCCATTTAATAAAATCAAGCACTTTCCAATTATGGGTGTAAATCCATAGGTTCACAAGGTTTGTGGGTAGAATTGTCATCTTTAAATAGGATAAATCACTCTCAACATATAATATGCGAGTAACACAATCTTCATATCATTCATCTATATTCAATGCAATAAATTAAAGTAACTAAGTCAATATGTGATAGGCAAGTAATCATTTATATTTATAGTAGTGATTGATCTTAGTCAGCAAACCTTTTATTTGCTTAGTGTCAATTTTTTTTTTTTTTTTAAGAAAATCAAAGTCAACATATGCTATATAACTTTTGTCAAATAAGATTTAAAAATGGATAAATATTATATTTTTTGAAACCTAAATGCATATTAATAATAGCACCTTATTGTCATCAAATTGTAAATCAAGAAAGTCTAGCATATGACTTAGTTAATTAGTACACAAATTTAGTGCCCATTGATTAGATGGAACCCAAATTATTTAAGAAGTGAAATGAAGATCCAAATAAACTTGTAATAGGCCAAAAGTAAAATTTTTGTAACCATATTACACATTGAATTTTATAATATATATAATATCGATTCGTTTAATCACCAATTTATAGGAGTATGCAATTGATCTGTTTTTCATCCACATTAAATCGAATTTAAAAATATGTCTCAAACTCATTCTTTTATTATATTAAATTTTGTCATTCAATTGACACCAATATTTTGGTATAAGAAACAAAGAAAATAATATAACCATTTGGCTACTACATTCTTGTGTCTCCCATTATTCACATATTATTAACTTCCTTGAATTTTCTTGTGCTTTTGGGACCAATAATTTAGTCTCTAAAGAGAGAATAACTTACCATGTTTTTGGCTACTAAATATTTGTCTCCTAAAACACTTTTAAATCAAGAATCTTAATTCAAATATTTATCTAAGTAAATCCAAAATTGGCACAATATTTTGGCGGGGATTAAAATAATATTTGGCCACCAAATTATCTTCGTAGTAGAATGCTTGCTACTGAGACGAAATTTGTAGTCTCCAATGTCTCAAGCAAATGAAAATTTATATATATGGAGACAAACATCAAATTGTGTTATCAAAAAATTTATTTGGAGACTAAAGTTAAGTTAGACTCAAAAGATAACTAGTATTTAGAGACAAAATATCAAATCGTAGTAGAAAACAAGATTTAGAGACACATTATTTCGTCTCTAAATGTTCTTCCAAGCTAATGGTGAATTTAAAATTCATGTCGATGGAGTCGAATACTAAAATTCTTTGCTAAAAGCTTCTGTCAAAGACAAAAAATCGAATTGGACTTAAAGTATAACCAACATTTGGGTACTAGATAGGTATCCTAGTAGATTGCTTCATTTAGAGACAAACTATATCGTCTCAAAATGTCCCCTAAGTCAACAGTCCTCCCATAGAACAAAAATTCATATCTACTGAGACGAATGATAAAATGTGTTGCTAAAAGCGTTATTTAGAGACTAAATATCTATGCGATTCAAAATGTATGGTATCTAATATTCACATTTCTTGTAGTGATAATATGAATGGCTATAGATGGTTACATTATAATATAGGGATAATCTCACTTTCCCCGTTGTAGTTTGACGTAATCGTTAATTATCTCCTGTAGTTTTGAAGAATCTCATTTTACCCTTTATTGTGATTGCCGTTACTGAAAGGATCGAAATGAGTAGAATGCTCTTATAGTTTTATCTTTCATATTAATGGTTAAACTTTAATTTTTAACTTCAATTTTAATAGTAAGGGGTTTTTTTTTTTTGGATATTTTCATATACTAAAAGAGGTATTTGATCTATTTCATATATCAATAAGGGTATATCAATGCTTTTTAAAAGCATTGGAGAATTTTGGTATTATGTCAAAGTATAGGTGGGAAATAGGATTATCCCTGTAGTATATGCATGATGCAGGAGTTGACAAAAGCCAACCAGGATGTCTAGGCATAAATGTCATATTTTATGCAGTATTTTGATATAATGTCCTTATTGATCACTGATGTAGAATAAGCATTCCTTGTCATGGTCACGGAAGTTGTCACTTTTCTACATCTTATAGATCACATCAACTTTAAATCAATATCCAGGAACTCAGCTTTGATTATTTCCAGGATTTAGACTAGTGTACAGACATTAGACTGGATACATAAGATGGATTTGCATAGCACCTATCTGAATATCTAAATTTTTTTAAATTTTAAAATGTTAACAATAGGTTTGTCAAAGAAATGTTATTAATAGAACTCATACATCATAATCTTGGGTTGCGGTCCATCTTTCTTACCATGGTGGATCTAGCTCACCAGTTAGTATGTTTGATTGGTGTTAGGATAACAATTCTCAAACAGTACCAATCTAGCTAACTAACAAAACAAAAGATTATTTCAAACTTATTAAATAGATATTGACAATCTGTTTGAACATTTATTGTAGGAGAAAATTCAAGAATGGTGTGTACCTGTTTGATTGGTGTTAAAATAACTATTCTCAAATAGTACCTATCTAACTAATTAACAAAACAACAGATTATTTGAAACATATTAAATAGATATTGAAAATCTGTTTGAACATTTATTGTTGGAGAAAATTCAAGAATGGTGCGTACCTGCTTGATTAGTGTTAAGATAACAATTCTCAAATAGTACCTATCTAACTAATTAACAAAACAAAAGATTATTTCAAACATGCAATAATCTGTTTACTATACAATATCTATTTTTTGCGATTGTTATGTCAAGTTAACAAGTGTTATAACAATCACTTAAATGTTGTACAAGAATGGAACATGTCATAACAAACAAACTACATGTTGTAATATCATAAAAACACAAGTAGTAATAAAGTAAAATGAACATAACGACATTTTTAACGTGATTCGATTTTACCCTACCTCCACGAGGCAAGCATAAAGAATCAAGACCATTAATGTGCAGATACACTTGCCCATGGGAGCCAGGTTGATAAAGTGGTATAAGAACGTCTAGCTGAGACGTTAACTAAGAGCACTTGATAGAAGGCAACCCATTTGAGTAATTCCGTTCCTTTTCTTTACTTTTATTTTTGTTTTTTCATTCTTCTCTTATTTATGCTTTATATTTGAAACATTGAAGACAATGTTTAGTTTAGATTTAAGGGTGGTGAAAAATGTTTCTTTTGCAAAAATTTTCAAAAATTTTTGAATTTTTCACCCACATTTCTTTCTTCTTTTCCTTCACCAATTTCCATTTGGGTTTCCAAGGAATTTTGTTTTCTGAGGATAGTTCTTGTTCAATTGCTTGTTGGAGGGTTGATCACAATATGCTCCTCACGCATCTTCTTCGGACTTTCCTCATGCTTGGTCTTGGATTGGTTGGTATCAAAAGTATTGAACACCATCCCCTCATCTCCAACTCTTAGTATCAATTTGCCCTCATACTCGTCTACTAATGCTCTTTTGATCACTAGGAAAGGTCTTCCTAGGATTAAGGGGATCTCGACATCCTCATCGATGTCCAAAACTATGAAGTCAGTAAGTAGGTATGATTCATCAACTTTGACCAACACATCTTCGACCGCTCCATATGAATATCACGATGATCGATCAAGAAGTTGCAATGTGATGTTGCTATACTTAACTTCTTTAATCCCTAACCATTTAAGGATTGTAAATGGCATTAAATTAACTCCTACACCTAGATCACAAAGAGAACCATCAAATTTTAAATCACCAATAACACAAGGAATAGATAAACTTCTTGGGTCTTTTAGCTTTGAAGGTAGTTTGTTCTTAATAATTGTGTTACATGCCTATGTTAAAGCCATAGTTTCATAATCCTCCACTCTCCTTTTGTTTGAGAGAATCTCTTTCATGGACTTAGCATTTGAAGGCATTTGAACAAACACATCCACAAACAGAAGATTGATATGTAACTGCTTGAGTTCTCAATGAACTTTGCAAATTCCTTCTTATCTTGATGTTTCTTGAGTCTTTGAGGAAAAGGAATTTGAGGAACACAAGGTTTAATCGAATGCGGTGGAGGTTGTGCTTTATCCACCTCAGGAGTAAAGACGACTTTCTTTGGACTTGCCTCTTATAAGCTTGGTTCATTTTGCTCCTTGCTTTGTGTCTTCTCAACTTTTCTATCGCTCCTCTAGCACAAAGTCGTGCAGTGTTCTTTTGGTTTAATCTCCATGTTGCTTGGGAGTTTGCCTTAAGCTCTAGATGCATAAGCCTCGACTAATTGACCAACTTGCACTTTTGATGTTCTTGATTGATGCTTGAAGATCTTGTGTCACCTGCTCATACTTGGCATTAAACATCTTCAAAGTGTTATCCTGCTTTTCCATCCTTATTTCTATCTTGGTCATAAATTTTTCAACCATGTCTTTTAAGTTCGACCAATTCTCTTGTTGTCTCATATTCCTATTGTCTTGAAACTGTCGTTGTTGTTGAAATCTCGGTGGTGGTTTGATGTTGCCCTATTGTTGATTTCCCCAAGAAACTTTTGGGTGGTTTCTTCATCCTAGGTTGTAAGTATTGGAGAAAGGATTATTCTGCTTGTTGAAATTTTGCACTAATTGAACCTACTTTATAGAACTTGAAGCAAATGGATTCCTTACTTGACAATCAGTGCTTGTGTGTCCTCCTCCACATAACTCTCAACCTAGAGTAGATGTTTCAATTACATTAACTTGATACTTTCCAACTGTCTTGTCAAATGAGCTATTTGTGCCTTCAAAGCATTGACTTCATCCAAATTCAACACATCTACCTTTACAAGATTTACCCGTTCTGCTGACCACTAGTAGTTATTTTATGCTATCTCTTCTATTAGGTCATAAGCATCATCCATGAACTTGCTTATTAGTGGTTCTCATGTTGCGACATCAATTGTGCTTCGTATAGGGTGAGTGAGGTCGTTATAAAATATCTGAACAATCAACCACTTATGAAGTCCTTGGTGTGGGCACTTCTTTAGTAAATCTTTGAAACACTCCCAAGCCTCGTCTAGTGACTCCATCTCGGACTACCAAAACTGGGTGATGTCATTCCTTATCTTTGTTGTCCTTCATGGTGGAAAGTATTTATCTAGAAAGGCTTGCACCGACCCATCCCATGTAGTAATCGCCCCAGCTTGTAAAGATTTTAGCCATGCCTTCGATTTGTCCCTTAGTAAGAATGGGAACATGAGAAGTCTAATTGCATCATCGGACACATCGTTCTGCTTGAAAGTATCACATATCTCCAGAAAATTCTCAATATGGGTGTTAGGATCTTCATGTGCAACACCCCCAAATTGGACTATTTGTTGAAGCATATGAATAATTGCTGGCTTGATCTCAAAGTTGTTTGCTACGACTAAAGGTCTTTTAATGCCTATTTGTGTCCCATTGACTGTTGGTGTAGCAAACTCCCTCAAACGACCAACTTTTTCACCCCTTGTTGATTTATCTCAACCGTTCTTTTTAGCTCTTTTAGCTTATGTCTCAAGGTTCTCTCAATCTCAGGATCGAGGGCTTTCAAATCAAGACTCCTTGCACAACAATGCATATAGGAGTAAAAATACTTGAAAAACAAAACAAATAAATAAATAAATAAAACTCCAAAGTAGTGAAGATCCTAATTTATATCAATATCAACCAAAACAATGTCGATCCCCGATAACGGCTTCAAAAACTTGACCTACATGGACTAGGCGTGCTATTAGCAAGTACACTAGGTTGTGTCAAGTAATAATGTGTGAGTAGAGTATCATTTCTACAAGGATCGTGTTGTGCTAAGTACCGGTTGTAACTAAAATTTAACTCTATTTGGACAGTCGAAAAGAGTTTTGACGATTAACTAAACTAAAGCAAATTAAAACTAAAATAAACTACTATTAAACTTGCAAACAAAGAGAGAATCAATCAATGGACGAGATAGTTAGGGCATAAGCTCCCTTGGTTAATTTTTTATGAATCTTAGATTGATTATGACAATAGGTATTGATTTAGTATTGTTAATAGTCAGTTATCACTAATGCTCTTGAACATTATTGATGGCTAATTTCTAGTATGTGTCATTTATGCAAAATACAAATAAGGAATCCATGCAAGTATATATGATCCACAATTAATACAGTGATAAGTAGAGAGCGTTCTCATAAGGATTGCTAGCCCAAACTAATGCCAAGTACTAAAATTGATCAAAACAAACCCTATCCAAACTAATGAAACAATGAAATTTAAGGAAATACTAAGAAGAGAAAAATAAAGAAAACGAATACTAAACTAAGATTTCATCCAATGGATACAAAGCTCTAGAGTTACAATTTCACACTACCAATTCACTCAACTTGTATTTCTATCATTATTAGTCCTGTCACACCATGTAATTAATTCAATAATTCTAATCTATCCACACGCCTCTTCCGATAGTCTAGTGGACATACCCAATTTAAATTAACCTACTATATTCGTATGAAGATTAACTAAATCAAGTTCATTAAGCATCAATTACTCATACATGATTACACAAATTACACTGGTATATTTCTATCCCATATAATTCATGTCATTTGATTCTAAGTCTAAACGCACAAATCCCTTTTCTAAGTTCATCATGGTTACTATATCATCTAATTAGTGGCCAATTAATTAGAAGCATTAAACACAAATAGAATGAAAGACTTCAAAGAGAAAGATAACATCAACAATATCAAGAAAAGGTTGAACTATATGATTGGGCTACATTTTAACCTTAGAATTTGAGTTTAGTTCATCATGTTGCAAGGCAGTCCAATCAAACAATAAATAGGCATCATCAAATACATAAACCTAGAGAGAAAGACATTCTTATGCGTTATAAAATCCTCCTCATTACCAAGGGTTGACTTCTCCTCTTCGAAGTGTTGAACTCTCTCCTTCAATTTCCTTGCAATTGAATCAAACCAATATTTGATGATGAACTCCTTGTTTAATAATGTAGATGTGTTAATCTTAATTCTCTTGCCTCAGAATTGATAAGTTGATAATGATAGGTTGATGATGCATATGTTGACTAGTCACATACTCGCTTTAAGAGTTTACTCAACAACACAAAAATAAACCCAAGGCAAACATCAATCCATGTATCTATTAACCAAGTTCCACCATAACCCAATCAAATATTTAATTAGTTCATTGCTAGATTTAGAAACAATAAAGTCATTTCATTAATCTCTAAAATCAACAACAAATACAATATCCACTTAAATAATATAAGTGAAAAACAAGAAAATTAAAGCTTAGGATAACAGATGTCTTCTCATTGACAAGTAGACTCCAAGCCTAGCTCCCCCCTTCCCTAGTGGACTTCCAAGATTTGAAGCTTCTTGATGATGGATTCCAAAGTTGCTCTCTCTCTCTTAGCTGCCAGATCTAATGACTTCCCCAAAAAGCCCCATACAAAAATAACTTGAAGAACATTAAAAACACACAAAATTTACTCAAGTTATCATCATAAAAGAGAGGATTAGAGGCATGAAATTGGACTAAATTTAGGCATGATCACACTTTTGTAAGCGAAGAATCGTTTTAACTATATAAAGAAGATTATTGTTTTATTATTAATACTAGAAACAATATACATTCATTCCAACGAATCCTTGCCTTTCGTCTTATTTCTTAAACATTTGTATCTTGTTAAATATTTTACTACATTTTATGTGTCATTGTGATATATTGGCAGTCTTTATCAGATACTTAGCCAAGATTGAGGACTAAGTGAAGTTGATTTTTGTTTTAAACAGGGATCTTACTCAAAATTATTTCAATGGATCAATCCCTACATTCTTTTCTCGACTCAAAAATCTTACAATTCTGTAAGTTGCTCTTTTCTTTTTATATTTTGAGGTCGAGGACTTTCATTCCTTGACTGCAAGCAAGTCTGAGGGCATTCTACAATATATAAATATAGTTTTGATCAATCTATCTGTCAAACATTGCAGGTCACTTCTAGGAAATCGTTTTAGTGATTCAATTCCTCCAGAAATTGGTGACATTACTACACTCGAAGAGCTGTAAGTTATTTGACAAAGCTCAGTCCTACATATAGAAAGATAATGTACAACAATAATGACAACTAAAGTATCA
Source organism: Nephelium lappaceum (assembly GCA_021234005.1). Taxonomy (NCBI): domain Eukaryota; kingdom Viridiplantae; phylum Streptophyta; class Magnoliopsida; order Sapindales; family Sapindaceae; genus Nephelium; species Nephelium lappaceum. Next base: position 25,607,165 of record CM037996.1, read on the forward strand.
CTTTTCAGGATCTTGGATGACAATCAGCTTGAAGGACCTCTTCCTGAAAACATAGGAAATTTGAGAAACTTAAGAAGACTGTAAGGCTTCTGTGCACATCTTCCAGATATTCATTTACTGAAGAATCAGGCAGGTTTTTCATTTTGTTGGTTCATTCGATCTTATAATGATCTCATTTGCTCCTGCAGTCTTCTATCCGCAAACAATTTTTCAGGATCAATACCAGAATCATATCGAAATCTGAAGAATTTAACTTATTTGTAAGTGATTTAATGCAACAAAAATCTTTATGGAAATTGACTGTTCAGCATTCAGAAGTTCCCAGTCTCTTACTATCGTTTGCAGTCTGTTAGACGGGAGTAACTTGACAGGAAAGAAACCTGATTTTATCGGGAACTGGACTAATCTTAAAAGACTGTGAGTTTTGTATTACATTTTGATTTTCTTTTCTTCATCTTTTTCCTTTACAAACTGTGCTGTATTTTTTTGTTTTCTAAGTCAAGTTGAATGAATTGCAGGGACTTGCAGGGTACATCCATGGATGGACCCATTCCTTCCAGTATTTCTCTGTTGACAAACTTGGAGCAGTTGTAAGCATTCAATTCCACTGTATTAAATGATATAAATTTATCTATCATGAATTATTATAATTTGAAAAAAGTACTTGAAAGATGGAACTATTCATAATTTTTAACGAACATTTTTGTTTTTAGGAGGATACCTGATTTGAGTGGTGCAAGTTCGAATTTCCCTAATTTGCAGGCCATGAAAAAAATGAAAAGATTGTGAGTTGATATTGACTTAATTTATTGTAATAAAACTTCCTGTGTAGCTCATTTATTAATTTCTCTAACTTATAAATGTGTTGCCTCTATTCCTGTGACTTAGGATACTAAGAAATTGCTTGATTACTGGTACAATTCCATCATACCTTGGGGATATGACAAATTTAAAACTTTTGTAAGCGTTTAGATGGGTGTTTATTCCCACAGAGGTGCGATTATGATAATGTTTAACTAGGGAAATCTTATGTATTTTGATTTATTTTATTATTGTAGAGACCTGAGCTTCAATCAGTTGACTGGTCAAATTCCAGCAACACTTGAGACTTTGGCTAGCATAGGCTTCGTGTAAGTTAATGAACAAATTTGTTGGCGACATCTAATAATTCTTAAGTTAATTGTGCTTACATACTTCAATGATTGCTTGTTTGCTCGCATTTTGATCTAAATGTGTTTGTTTGTGTTTTTTCTTTTTCATTTAGTTTTTTGACACACAATTTGCTGACGGGATCAGTGCCTAATTGGATATTGAACAGCAAAAAGAGATTGTAAGTCATTTTTTCAAGCTATGATCTTTTTGTAAATAAATTATGAATTTTTATGCTACATTAGTTTGTCACATGTTCCTTATTTTCCTGATCAATAGCTAGACTGAGACTGTCAGTTATGATCACCAGTTTTTTGTTTGGTTTTGCAATGATTATTGATTGATTGTGAATTATGTGGTATATTCTATTGCAGGGATTTATCTTATAACAGTTTTACTGATTCAGCTCCGACTAGTTGCCAACAGTCCGACATGTAAGCCACTTTATATGACTTACTCATATGTTCATACCTCCAACAAAATCTATTGAATTTATAATCTTCACTATTTCATATATTCTCTTCTGTTGCATATAATCCTGCCTTGGTAATTTTACAGGAACTTAGTGTCCAGTTTTTCATCCTCACAGAGCTACTCGTACGTTTTACCTCTCATTTTCCTTTTCTTTTATTTTTTTGATCTAATTTTGCTTGGTAAGGTTTTAACTTAACTATATTGCCTAATTAATTTGTGATCCAAACATAAATGATTAACCAAACTTTAATTGTCGACTGCCAGAAATTCTTGCTGCTTGAAGAAGGACCTTTCCTGCCCTGTAAAAGCCAACCGTAAGCATTATTAGATGTAACATTATGCTTTTGTGAATTGCAATAACCCCATGATTTCAATGGATTCATATTTCAATACAATTTTCTTTACATTTGCAGACCATTCTTTGTTCATTAATTGTGGAGGAGGAGCAATCACACAAGGAGGAAACCATTATGAGGAAGACCTAAACACAAAGGGCCAATCAAACTTTGCTCCAGTAGGAACCAGGTGGGCTTATAGCAGTACAGGGGTCTACATGGACAATGAAGACGCTAATAACCTTGCGACAAACCAATACAGTTTGAATGTGACTGGTGCCGAATATTACAATACTGCACGCCTCTCTGCACAATCACTCAAGTATTATGGTCTGTGCATGCAAAAAGGTCCTTATAATGTGAAGCTGCACTTCGCTGAAATTATGTTTACTGATGATCAGTCTTATGTGAGCCTTGGAAGGCGTATATTTGATGTATCAATTCAGGTGTGGAGAAAAAACAGAATTTAGTTTGAAATATTTACTGGTTATAGGGATTAGTTTTGAAAGAGGAAGAAAACTAACTTTCAGATGAGTTTTATAAAGTTTCTAATCCCGATTTTTACACAGGGAAAGTTAGTTTGGAAAGACTTTAACATCACACAGGAAGTTGGAGGTTTCGGAAAAAACATCACCATAGAAGTTGATAATGTCTGGGTTAATGGTAGCACTTTGGAGGTCCACTTATACTGGGCCGGTAAAGGAACCACTGCCGTTCCTGACAGAGGGGTCTATGGACCTCTTATATCTGCTATTACAGTCACACCAAGTATGTTTATCTACTCTATAAGGCCTTCCTCTTTTCTTTTCTTCAAGCTTGTTCCATAACCTTTCTTCCTTCTTGTAGACTTTAAGGTAGATACTGGAGGTTTATCTGCTGGAGTCATTGTTGGCATCGTAATTGCTTCATGTGCTGTTGTGATACTGCTGTTGGTTGGTCTGTGGATGAAAGGTTGCTTCGGGGGAAAAGATCTCGAAAACAAAGGTATATTTAAGTACTTTCTTGTTTGTCTGCAATTGTTGATTTCTTGAAGTTGGGATTATCTTGGAAGAGTTAGATATGTTTGCTCTTCTTGACATGAACATGTTTGGTTAAATTTCTGTTTCTTTTTTCGGTACAGAACTTCGTGCATTAGATCTTCAAACTGGTTATTTCACACTTGGACAAATTAAGGCTGCTACCAATAATTTTGACCCTGCAAACAAGATTGGAGAAGGAGGGTTTGGGCCTGTTTACAAGGCAATTATGGTTTTCTAGTCTATGCAGACATTGGAAGACAGTGGCTAGTGGGAAAAAGAATATTCTCTTTACTGTGTTCCGAAATGCTTATCTGCTTGATTCCAGGGCACACTGTCAGATGGGGCAGTAATTGCTGTCAAGCAGCTCTCCTCCAAATCTAAGCAAGGGAACCGCGAATTTGTGAATGAGATAGGAATGATATCAGCCTTACAGCACCCAAATCTTGTGAAGCTTTATGGCTGCTGTATTGAAGGAAACCAATTATTGCTTGTACATGAATACCTTGAAAACAACAGTCTTCCTCGTGCACTTTTTGGTATTGCATCACTAGCACCTAATATGCCATTTCTTTGAACTTTTAGAATGAACTATGACTAGACTTTGTCTACCCCTATTTTCTTCTTATTTTAGGTAAAGAGGAACAAAAGCTTAACTTGGACTGGAAAATAAGAAAGAAGATATGCATAGAGATAGCAAGCGGATTAGCTTATCTTCATGAAAAATCGAGATTGAAAATAGTTCACAGAGATATTAAGGCAACCAATGTGCTGCTTGGCAAGGACCTAAATGCTAAAATATCTGACTTTGGTTTAGCTAAGCTTGACGAAGAAGAGAACACCCATATCAGCACAAGAATAGCTGGAACAATGTGAGCTCTCTCTCTCTCTCTCTCTCTCTTATGTAGTGAAAGGTTCTAACATATTCTAACTCTTTAGTGGCTGGTGGTACAATCTTTAGTTTATGTTTTGATATATATTTTCGCTCTAGAGGCTATATGGCTCCTGAATATGCAATGAGAGGTTACTTAACCGACAAGGCAGATGTATATAGCTTTGGAGTTGTTGCGTTGGAGATTGTTAGTGGGAAGAGCAACACTAATTACAGGCCAAAGGAGGAGTTTGTTTATCTTCTTGATTGGGTAACTAAATTAATTGCCTTCTGCACTTCCATACGTTTTTTTTAGTTTGTTACTATTTTATGAATACAACAAAGCCAAATTTTTTTTTTTTTTTCTGCTTGGTAAAATTGGATTGTGTGAAGAAATTAAAGCTTCATTTAAATTGGATAAAATGAGTACTGTAAAATGAGCAGTGTTTGCAAGTCTCTAAGTAGACATTACACTAACATTTATAATTCTTTCTTCATGATTACGAATAATATTTGTATCATTTTATGCACATTATTGCAGGCGTATGTACTGCAAGAACAAGGAAACCTTCTTGAACTTGTGGATCCAAGTCTTGGTTCGAAATTCTCCAAAGAAGAGGCATTGAGGATGCTTAATGTAGCTCTCTTATTCACCAATCCATCTCCCATTCTCAGACCATCAATGTCTTCTGTAGTTAGCATGCTCGAAGGCAAAGTTCCGGTCCAAGCACCAATTATTAATTGCAGTTTAGACCAGGATGCAAGGTTCAAAGCCTTTGAAATACTATCACAAGACAGTCAAACCCAAGTCACAACATACTCTCAAGAAAGCGATTTGCAGACAAATAGCTCAATGGATGGACCCTGGGGAGATTCCTTAGTTTCTCTTCAAATAACAGATGAGATTCCAAAACCTCCTTCATCAAGCATGCTTATTGATAAGGATCTACAAGATCATAGTTTTATGATGGTGCATGGAAGTTAAAGAGTAATATATGATTTCAAATTCATTTCTAGAAATACCTGTTTCCTTAGAAGTACCCAAATTATTTTGTTATCAAGTTAAATGGGTTGTTATAACAATTTACAGTCAGTTGTTATAATAATAGTTGATCGATAGTTGTTGCAACAACTAGAAGTGAATTGTTGTAACGGTATGAACTAAAATATTGTAACAACTAGCAAACAAATATTGTAACAAAATAATATAGAAGATAGAAACATTTTTAACATAGTTCGGTTTTCACCTATATCCACGAAGTCATACCCAAAGAATTTAAATTGATTAGTAAATATATAAACCACCAACTGACTAAATCAATGACAGACTCCCTTTTTATAATTGACGCAATGTACTTTGTACTTCTTCATAAATTCAGTTTAGCGAGTTCCTCTCAATTTTAATGATCTTTTGCTTCTTGAACTCCCTTCAATAGCTTGATACCTACCTTCTCTTGAAGACCTTTTAGCTTATCCTCTCGAAAAGTTTATGTTACGAAAACAATCTAAAAATTTATTCACTCCCTTAGCCGAAAAATCAACTTAGAGAACAACAAGTTTTACAATAGTTAACTCTCATACACTTTGAAGCTCACTGTTTGCTTGAAAATCTTAAAATAATCAACTTATAATTTATTGAAGAAACGCGCAGTTCTTTTATGTAGAAAAAAAAGAGTTTATTGAAGAAACGTGCAGTTCTTTTATATAGAAAAAAGAGTTTATTAGAAATAAAATATAGTAAAATAAATCCACTAAAAAATAGAAATTTTATTTCTAGTTTTTAGCCATGACCGAATCTAGGATTGTCTAGATTCATGCTAGAACCTTGTACAAGTCTTTATCAATGAATATCTAAAAGATAAAAAGAGATTAACTTATAAAAAGATAAGGATAATTTACAAACAAAGATTTATCAAAGAATTTTATCTCTTAAAAATATATTTTAATAAAAAAATTGTAGAAAAAATATTTTCCCCAACAAATAATTATGAAAGTAATCTCAAAACAGATTAAACACATAAAATATGAAGTAAATTAAAAAAAATATATATCTACTTCAATGTTCTGCAAAAATAAAATCTACTTCAATTTTCTGCTATCTATTGTGCAGCTTCCAATAATTGTAACAACTGTTAGTTAGTTGTTACAACAATTGACATGTTGTTGTTGTAACAACCATCTATCAGCTATTGTGGCAACTATCAATCAGTTATTGTAACAACTATTAATGACTTGTTATAACAATGTTTAAACCATTAGTTTGCTGCACCAAAGCCATATGATGCCCACACCTATATGCAGCGGGTGAATTTTACAGTTATTAAAACCAGCTTTTTTGACACAAACAATCCGTAAAAAGACAAGTGACTTGTGATAATTGGAATGGGGTTGGTTAGGGATTTATGAAATGAAGCTAGAATTAATTAGAAGTCTAAGGTTTTCTGGTGCTCTCGGTATTTTGACTAAGTTTTTATAGGAAATCAAGATGAGATGCCTCTAAAATGAGAGGGGAGTAGCCTTTGATAGGCCTCAACTTACTCACGGCCCTTCACCCATGTTGTTCTCAACGTGGGCACCCATTCGAGTGAAAGCAAGGAACGTGCTTGCTTTCTTACGCTAGAATAAAGGTGTAGTGGGGATTGACCACCTCCCTTTTGTAACTGTAAGCTTATTGGACTGGGCTGCTTGTTTTGGATCGAGATTTTGAGCATTGTTGTTTGAACTGTAAGAATATGGGCCGCGGGCGGACCTTCAGGCCTGCCAAACGACCTACCTCTACTCCATTTGCGCCAGGTGTAGTATTCAGGCTCTTGATGGGCCTTCAACTCATTATTAATTAACTTTTATTATTACAGTTTGTCCTCTACTTTTTTTGATTGACATAGTCGACTGGGAAAGTGTTTGTTCAATCGACTGTCTTTATCAATATGTCAATGCTGTTGTAAATTTATGCATCCTTTAGTATCTTTAGGTTAATAGCCTTACTAACCTTAGTTTAGGTTGTAAGACTAAGCGACTAACAAAAATTTAAGCATCCTCGACACTTAAAATGACTTTGACTAACAAAGAGGTTATCGATATAGAGGACTAGAGCACGTCTTCATCAGGATCCTTTTAGTCAAGCTCTTATTCGTCGATCAAATCACAAATTTTAAACATGATGTTGAACAATGAGAAGGATTCATGACAGGCCCCGTTCTTTAGGCAACCTGTCAGCAACCTCACGATAACTCTCCAACGGATATTTAAGCCGGCTGGGAAGTTCTCTTGAAGCTAAGCCATCTACTTTTCTAAACATTTTCTGTACTTTACTAAACTTTCTTTAAACTACGGAAACATGAGGAAAAATTTTCTTTTTCTTCTCTTTTTGTTTCAACCATTTACAAACGAATTTATAAAATTTCGGGCAACATAACAACTGTTTTCTAAATATTCCGCCCTGCAAAAGTTTCAAAAATACTTTTAAACACTTCTATAGCAAACCAATTCTCAACTTCTAGGCCTCAAGCCCTAAAATCATTTTCCATAATCCAACCACAATCATACTTTTTATTATTATAAATTCAAAATCATTATTTACAATATATCAAAATTCTTTATAAGTATATACATTTATAAAACATAATATCTTAATAAGCATCATGTCAAAGCTGGCCCACCTAGTGCTGTGTAGAAGATCTGGCATTATGAGTACTTGATCCTGCACCTGGGGAGGTTTTTCACAAACAATATGGAAGATGAGCTAAAAATCTCAATGAGTGGTGAATAATCTTTAGATACTAAAATTTCTCTTTTATAAAAATACCTCCCAAAAATCTTTTTAAAATATTTTATACATAATCAAATGCTATGATTGAAAAATTAGTATCTCTAAAATTCATGATTCATTTAATAACAATATTACTTACTCAAAATACAATAAAATTCATGCTTTATAAATTAAATTACAAACAATAGGTTGCATGGTTTCCATTTCTATCAAAACATTTTAACAGTGGTGGCAATGATACTTTTCAAATAATTTCTGAATAAAATAGGCCAACCACTGGTGGTCCATACCACATGGCACCCTAAAAGTGGAGAGGAATTCTGCATCGCTCGGCCATCCCGAAATTTTGCATCGTTCAGGTCATCTATCCGGTTTTACATAACGGAATTCTAAATCGCTACGGAGCGGAATTCTACATCGCTCGGGTGGAAGCTAGCAAATAATATACCTCGTACGTGCATTGGGCGACTCATAGGACTACACAAACACGATCCCGCCCATTGTTAGTGACAGACTCTCCCGACATGACCAATACACCCTTAAGGTACTCAACCCAGACCGGATTTATATAAAATACTATCAGGAGTACCATAAGTTTTCAATTTCATTTCAAATTTCCCTTTCCCTTTTTATTAAAACCACATTTCATATAAATCATTTCTATAATCCATGCAACAATTTCAATTAAAATTCATTTGATATCAATTTACAACTTGATATATTAAAGCATGAATTAAAAATAAATCATAGCAAAAACATTTTATAAGGACGCTCACAATTGAATTAATCAAATATGATCAAATAAACTCATATAAAAACACTTTTAAAAATAATCACTCACAAAAATATCATATAAAACTTGATAAAAGAAAACTGATTGAAATTAAATAAAAACTTCCACTCACTACTTGCTTCCCATACTAAAGCACCACTCCTTCAAGCATTCCTTTGCCCTTCTCTTTTCCTACACTTCAATTCGAACATAACGATCACTTAAAATTTATCTATGCACCAAGTTTTAACGACATAACTCTAAGTCAACATCTTATACTCAACAATTTCACAACTTTGACATATTTCGAAACTAACACTCTAACATCCATTTCTTTTAATTTCCTTTACACAAACTCACCAAAATCCATATTAAACATTACAATAACTCAAGCTCATGCACAACCATGACTTGGCCACACACTAGTATGCATGCCCATCCATTCATTCATTTGATCTCCTTTCCATTTCACATTAATTTCATCATCTACACATCACATTTGATCAATCAACCCATCAAAACCATTCAAAAGCCATAATCTAACAAAATTACATACTCATGGCCAAACACACCCTTAAGCCTATCAACTTTATTTTCTTATATTCTTTTTTATTCCAATTACTTCAATCTCATATCAACACATCATACAACTCATTCAAGCATTAAAACCAACACAACACGTACATATACACAACTTAACCATATACTAATATACGACCTCATTCATCATACATTTGATTTCTCTTCTAACAAATCATCTCAAGCTAATGTAAAATCTCATATAAACTCATCCATGCATCAAAATAATTCAATTACATCATAGTTCTCATATTGACCACTTACTAGTTTATAAGCCAACTACTCATTCTCTTTATTTTCTTCAATTATAATCATATCAATTTCATCTAAAATTCCTCCATAATCATTCAAAATCAACCAACTAACCAATTACACTCAATCAGAAAAATAACACTAAATTCTCACTTTGTTCACATACTAATATGTACACAACTCATGCATTCTCTTCATTCTAAATTCCATAATCACATCCAAATGCTCCATTTAATCACCCATTAATCACCTAAAGTCTTAAAATCAAAATCAATTAAATTCCATACAATATACTATAAAACCCTAACCCTAACTCACTAATTTTCGTCACCCATACATGTTCCACCAAAAACCTTCATATTTAAACTCAAGCTGATGAAAATCTACTCTAATCCATGCCAAAAATCTCATTTATTACTCATTACAACATTATCTTGACAAAAACCAACAATTTCATCATCAAACTAACAATAAAATCCATCAAAAACCACTTACCTAAATCCTCACTCGATCTTGAACGGAGGGCGAAATCGCGAGGAACTCGGACTTTCCCTTTTTTTTCTTCTTCTTTCTCGATTTTTCTCTTCCCCTTTCTATTTTTTTCCATTTCTTTCTGCTCTGCACGACAAGCTTCTGGTTTGGGTCTGATTTGTGGCTCCAACTATATATATGTTCAGTAAAATTACCATTGTACCCTCAAAAATGCTATAATATCAATTTGACCCCTAAAGTTTGTCAAAACTACAAAAATATCCTCCATTCAATACTTGACAAGTGTCCTCATCCTTATCCATTAGTGCCACTTGTCACTCTCCTATGGTGCCTTGCCCCACATGTCTATCCTTTCTTATCTTTATCCATTCAAACTTTCCGAAACGCTTGGATTCAGCTTTTCTGACACTTTTTCGAAATCCTTCCAAAATTCTCCGGGGCCTATATTCGGACTATGTACATACTCCAGGTAGCCTTCTTCACTCTTAAAAATCATTTTATGCCCCTTTTCGCCTCTCCGTGTATCACTAAATCGTCTTTGGCGATTTCTGGATTGATTTCGTTTCAATCCGAATTCTTTCAAAATTGTCATTTGGGTTTCTAAATCATCTCTTGAGTATCTTAATGCCCATGTAGACCCCTTTCAAAATTTTTTTGAATCCGCAAATCTTTTCAAAATTCCAGTTGGATTCAAAACTATCTCTATTTATCTTCAAATAATTACAAAAATATTTCATGGTCATCTAATCATCAAATTGACCATGTAATACTTCAATTGGGTGTCCTAACACTCAATCTCATGTTTTGAAAAATTCAAACGGAGTTTCAATCGATAATATCCATATTTCCGTCCATAAGGGTATTTTCGTAAATAACTTTCGGAGCTATTGAAAACTATTCAAACGGACTCATTTTCACTCCGTTCCAATTTCATCAAACTCTAATACTCATTTCAGAGCTTGTGATTCACTTGGTTCATTTCCCAAAAAAAATCACTATTCATCCACAAATACTATTCATCCGAAAATACTACTCATCCGATAACACCATTTATCTGGATATATTAGTCATCTAAAAATACTATTCATCTGAAAGTACTATTCGTTCAAAAATACTATTCCTCTGAAAATACTATTCATTCGAAAACACTATTTATAAAATTTTGGGTGTTATAATTCAACTGCTCGATTAAATGGAGTTAACTTTGGCCTCTTCGGCAGGAAGCAAGGTCGATGACTTGACAAATCCTGGAGGCGTGATGCGAGGATAACGTAAGGATCAGGTCGATCGACTGCTCATGTTGCTTCGAACGGAAGTCCAAAATTCACCCTTACCAACCAGCCTTTTACCAAATTTTCGACCTATTTTCACATCCTTAGTAAGTTAGATGAGGATGACCTAAGTAATATGAGGTGTTTTTATAAGATCCTACAATTACTAATCTTCAACTACATATGGGGAAGAAAGCACGGACTGGTTTGTTGGAAAATTGTCAGTTTTCTACATGTTGTCCTTCAAATTGGGTTTCCAATTCCCAGTTTTAGGGTTAGTCAGGCAGGTGTTGGGTTTTTATGAGATAAACCCCAGCCAATTATTGCCTAACTCTTGGAATTTGCTACTGGCGCTCTACCATCTCTATGAGATGAAAGGTATGGATTTCAACCTGTCAAACCTTCTTTATAGTTATTTCTTTAAGGAAGGTGATTGGGAAAAGGGTCGTTACTTATTTTGTTTACGACATAGGAGAAAACATCTAATAACTAAACTAATGACGAACAACAAATCGTGGAAAGAAAGATATTTTCTTTCCAAATGAAGGTTGGTGAATGGCAAGTTTAAGAGGGTTATGCTGTCAATTGTATGGAAGATAGTTGGTTGGTTCACTTTCTCTACTAAACACATTTCTTTTATTTCATTCAATTTTTAGATTATAATGTACAAATTTCCTTATGCGGTGAAACTCAATATTGCCCAAGTAGTTCAAGGACTTTTAGGCCAAGAGTGAACTGTGCAAATTTTAGCAATTCTTGAATCCATACGTAAGTGGAAAGCACTTCTTGCTGATCAGGCATTCAACGCAAGTTTCATGTGGCAATACATTGATCAAAAAGGTACTATTCATCCCCAAACAAAGTTAATATCTAATATAATACTCGTAAGGTTTTTTGATGAGAAAGTCTTTAGGTCGGATTCCTAAAACCTCTCTCTCACATCCAATGATGATTCGCATAACAAACAATGTCGGCTCCTTTCAAGACTAGCATTCTTGATCCTTAGGAATTCCTAGAATGAAAAAGGAAAAAGAAGGCTTTTGAAGCAACAAAAAAGTCAACTGGAGTCAACATTGGTTCTCCTACAAAAAAAGTTCAGCCTCGCTCTTCGAAGAGGAAAAGTCACTTGTTCTCAAACCCACTCCCAAGAAGAAATGTCGAGTCAAGGAAGAGATCGACATTGAAAAAAATGTCCTAGAGTTTCCTCCTAATCGAACTTTGCATTCAAATCCGAAGGAATTTTTAAAGGAGGCTTAGTATCTGCTGATTGATGAAAACAATGACTATTTATACAGTCAGCTTCTTCACGAGACAATCAATCAAGGATTAATCTTCGCCTTGAAGGTTGGCTTTATATATATATACATATATATATATTGTTTTTGTTGTTTTTTAACTTGTTTGTTTCCTGTAGTCATTCCAACATCATTTGTTTTTGAAAATGCAACACCATCTTGCCAGGAAACAACTGAAGGAGGACAGAACTACTGTGAACGCTCTTAAGGATGACGTTGATAAGCTAAATGTTGAGAACGACAAATTAAGTGTTGAAATCGAGAAGCAGAAGGCTAATAAAGCCAAAGTCAAAAGTTTGACCATAGTGGCTTGAGATTGGGTGACAAGGTTAGAGGCTAAGCTCAAAAGACATGATACAGAGGAGTCAAACAAGAAGGTTAAACAACTTGAGGAGGAGCTAAAATCAACCAAGGAGGCTCTTGAATATAAAACAGAGGAAGTGATGTCAATCGTTATCGGGGCTGTCCTCAAGACTCGTGCTCAACTGACAACGGAGTTTAGAAAGGGAAATATGTCCAAGTGGAATCCTAAGTAGGACATGACACAATGGGAGGAGTTTCAAAATATGAAAACCAAAGTTCAACCAGAAACGGATAAAGATCAACAACAAGATAGGGAGTAGGAAGTCGATTCGACGCCAAATGTAACCATCCAAGAGGATGGTGCCCCCTTCAAAGATTGAAATCTTTTGTAATAATTGTTAAACTTAGTTTTATTTCTTTGTTTTAGTAAATGTTTGTTCGAATTCTAATTTGAATTTGTACTTTTAATAGTACAATGAAGTTGATCTTTAAAATTTTGAGGTTTTGTTATTTTACATGCCAATTCTCATTTGAATTTGTGATAATTCTTATGTCAAACGTTATTCTTTAATCAATTACTTGACTTATATTGATGACTTGTTAGCCAAATTTTGTTATAAGTGATTTATATCAATTGTTAGCTTGATGATTACAAATGTTATGTACACATTTTATCTATTATTTATGTTATGTTTTCTTATGAAATTGATACTTTTATGTTGTTTTGTATTTTTGGTGTTTAAATTTAGGTTTTAAAAAGAAATAAATGGAAATGATGGATTATTGGACAAATACAGCACTAGGAAAACTAAATGCATTATAGGAGTGTGTCGCGAGATGAAACTTGCAACAGGAAGTTGCCATGACCAACCTGAGGTAAATTGGCAAGCAAAATGGAAATTTTCAAAGTGATTCAGAGTTGAAACTAGTGTGCATCGAGAGTTGATGTGGCAAGTTACAACCCACAAGAGGAATCACAATCAAGTGTCCCAAGAGTTGAGGCATGGCTAAAAGTTACGGCAAGGAGTCTTCACAAATGACTAGAGAGCATCCTGACTTGGGGTCGTGAGTCTATGCAGCAATGGTTGGTCGTGACGAGAACTCGCCATGGTAAAGTAGTGAGTGTCGTGAGACAAATCTCACGATAACAACTCGCCATAAAAGGATGAAGGGTATCGCAAGAAGTGGTCATAAGGCATAACTTGCGATAGTAGGTCACAACCAATAGTGGTGAATGAGTCCGCATTGAATAAAGAGGCCAAATCGTGACCAACTCAAAACCCTATTTTTCCACCAAAAAAAAAAAAAAAAACACTTAAGGCACGAATAAGCAAACTTTGGCAAAGGTTAAGAGGTAGAGAGGAGGCTTTGAAGGCTAATTATTTCTTCTCCCTTTCTTCTTTCATTCTTTTTAATGTTTATATGTTGCTTCAAAGCCATGTGTGGCTAATTCTCTTATTAGTTAAGGATAAATTTAAGTCCTAAACATGAATTCAATTCTTAGATTTTGTTACTGAAGTGTTAAATATTTTTGAGTGATGAAATCAATTGTCTTTATATATTAATTGCATTATATTTATTTTGCTTCTTTGATTAATCACCTTAGAAGTATGTTTATAGGATTTGTGTTGAAAAAATATACATTGCATGCTAAACGGGTATGTTCTTTGTTTTGCAACAATCAATTGCTTAAGAACCAATTAAGAGACTTTGATTCATAAAGATCTAGAATAGGTGTCATATTCTAAGGTTTGTGTGACATTCATATTCTTTTTGCTCTTAATGAGTTTTGATTATTAAACCTAAATATTTATCATGTTAAGCTATAACATGTATTTATACAAACACCATGTGATGTACATGTAATCTAAGATAAAATTAATGCAACATAGGGCATGGTCATTATCTTATTATGGATGTCTTCATCATGCATTAATATAATTTTGCTTTATTGTTTTATTTAATAGATTGAGAGATTGTTTAGTAGTAAATATGATGTCTTAATTAACGTTTTTTTTTCTTCACTCTACTTTAGTTTCTGTTGTCTTTTAGTTTTAAAATTTAAACTCAACTTGAAACTCATTTCATTTAATTTAATTGTTTTTAATTTAGCTTTTAAATAAACTTGAAATTAAAAGCATGGCAAATTGCACAAACTTACTTAAAGTTTGACATAATTGCACAAAAATTATGATGTTTAGGGAACTCGCACTAGGACAACTTGGGGTTCTAAAAACTCAGCACAAATCTCCTCTACCGTCAGTCAACAAGAGTTATATTTTTATGGTCAACAGTCAAAGATATAAAAAGACTAAAATATCCTTTAAGTTAAATTTAAACTCAAGATTTTATTTAAAACATATTAATTAAAACAATTGTTCCAAAACTTGCTACTCACTACTCGACTGAAAACCCAGCGAATAATGAGTAATCGGCTATTCGATGAGTACTTGATTAGCACTATTTTGGGGGGCAAATTATTATTTTTAAAATCTTATGAGGTAAACTGATATTTCTTTAAATGTTAGGGACCATTTGATACTTTTGACTATTGAACTTTATCAAACCTCAAAGGGGTTTGTGTAATATGACATACTATAAATAAAAGCAACCATACAAAACCAACCATTTTTCTCTCCTCTCTCTCTCTCACCACCTCCACCCCTCATCATTTTTCTCGTCTCTCTCTCTCTTTCTCATTGCCTCCACCCCTCTCTCACAAGTCACAATTGATCTTCTCTCCCACCATTTCAAACCCCACTCAATCACCATTAGTTATCACAGTTATCCTAAATGGAGACGGTGACATTAACGGCGAATGCGATGGACGATAGCAAACCCACTAGGCAGAGAACACTGCAGCAGTACACCAGCGAGCAGAGAACACAAGCAGAAGTGCAAAACAGAAGTGAAGACTGAAGAAGAAACGGTCCGAGTTGGCTGAGTTATCCGAGTTGGATCGAATTAGACCGAGTTAATCTGAATTGGGCTCGAGTTGGGTCGAGTTATAGCCAAACCCGAGTTGAACCCCCGATCTGAGGGTTCTCGGATCGGCCACCGACCAAGTGATGATTCTTCGGTGAGAAATCGACCAACTCAACCAAGATTTTAAACCATGATTAAGACTAACATTTTTAATTAAAATACAAAATAATTTTAAAAAAAAAAACATTAAAAAAATCTCGTCTCCTTCTTAGCACCTTCTTTATCCTTGTCTCCCTTCTTTTTCATTTTCATCATCTCTCCATTTCATCATCATCTACATCATCCAACAACTTCATCATCTCCATCCTTTTCATCATCCTCTTTATCCATCATCTCCCTTTTTCATCATAAATCAACCAATTCACATCAATTTACTATCATTTATCATCAAAATCAATACATCAATTAAAAAAACCCAACATCAATTTATTTTTTTATTTTTTTAAGGAAAAAAAAAAAACCCAACATCAACCAAAAAATCCACATAAACCAGATCACATGAACTCACCCAAAAAGTTCATGTTTTTGGTCAATCCTGGCACTCAAAATTACAAAACACAGTTTACTATCTTCATATCTTACTAGAAATAGTTGACAATTAGGTTATCTACAAAAATTTTGAACCAACTATTGGATTCTTTGGTGAAAAAATCTATGGAGTTTTTTGTCAAAGCAGTGTCAAATGGTAAAGAAAACCCGCTACACTGTCATGGTACAAAAAAACCTATTAGCACTACCATTACAAGTTTCAAGAAGCTTAAAGAATATAGACAAGGCTAAACCCACCAGGTTCTTTCTAATCAAAGCCACAAAAATGGAATCATACTCTCACATTCGGCAAACAATCCAAATCCCAAACCGCTATCGAGAAAATTAATGACTCCACTCACCGACCTAACCTGCAACCCATCACCACCACTAAGACCAATGACCTCCCTTCCCTCTCTTCCTCCTCCAAGGCTTGACTCAACTCTCTCCATAAGGACCGCACCTTCATCTCTTCCAAAACTCACACTATCGGCTTTCGACCGTTACAGGAAAGTAACAAGATGATGAGTGCCCAATGATTTGGCCGTCGCTCCTTACGCATCCAGCTAGACTGGCAGACGATGAAAACGGAGTCATGATTGAGCTGCCACGACCTCTTGTGGAGTCAAAGACGAAGGATGATGAGGAGCAGAAGAATCGATCTCCCTATCTGGTTGAAGACCAATCTAGTCTCCATCTAGATTTTTAATTTTTTATATTAATTTTAAAATTTATAAATTTATTATTAAATTATTTATAACTTATGGAAGGATTATTTTACCTTTCATAATTTTGATTTAACGGTGGTTGACTAATGATTAATTGACAGCGGGGGAGGTTTGTATTAAGTTTTTGGAACCTCAGGTAGCTTTAGTGCAACTTCCCCATACATCGTTATTTTTGTGCAATTATGTCAAACCTCAACGGAGATTTATGTAATTTGCTCTTAAATGTATGTTAGAAACTCCTTGTGGAATCCATCCTTACTTGCTTACTATTGTAAGGCCCCAATCTAAATGGATCCAGAAAATAAATTGAGGTCAAAATAAAATCTATAGATTGACTCAATTTAAGTACAAGCTTAAGAAATAATTTTATTTGATTTATTAAAGAGTCTCATTGAAGTGATAAAAATAGCTCAATTAATTATTTATGAAGGTTAAAATTTAAGTGAGCTCAAATTGAAAATTAGTATAGACAATTTTCTATCAAATGCTTTCATTTACTTTCAAGGATAAAAGGTATATATACAAAGGGGCACACAAGGAAAAATGTTATACCAAAAAGTAGGGTGCAAAATGAAATTTTACAAGTTGAAATATTGGAACAAATGTGTGGCCGTGCATGAGGAAGAGAGACGGTGAGAGACTGAAATGAAAGAGACAAAATAGGGTATCGAGACAATAAAGGATAAAAATATGAGATTGAAACAAAAGGTAAAAAGAAAAAAGGAAAAGGCAGGCAAATCAAATGGAAGCAAGTAATAGATAGGGATGAATGTGCGGTGACATGTGTTGGCTATTCAAACTTGTTTGAATGACATGGCTTGAACAAATATATATATATATATATATATATATATATATATATATATGTTAGCACAACAAAACCAAAACTAGACAAGCAAAAAAAAAAAAAAAATAAGGCCGACAGGAAAAGAAAAGAAAGGAGAAGAAAAAGAA
Source organism: Nephelium lappaceum (assembly GCA_021234005.1). Classification (NCBI taxonomy): domain Eukaryota; kingdom Viridiplantae; phylum Streptophyta; class Magnoliopsida; order Sapindales; family Sapindaceae; genus Nephelium; species Nephelium lappaceum. The sequence goes on from CM037996.1 coordinate 25,624,938, forward strand.
GAAAAATAGGGAGAAGGAAAATAGGAGAATAGGTTATCTGAATATTTTGATGTCCGATTTATTCAGATAAGTGATTTTTTTTTTTTATTGAGGTTTGAAATCTAGAAAATTAATTAATTTTTTTCATAAGTTTTAAATTCATGAGTTTTATGTGATTTTAGGGTGGATCCAGATTATGAGAAAAATCAGATGGGAACCTGTTTTAATCCAAAAATAAGTAAATGAGTTATGTGAGAGGATAATTTTATTTAAATTAAATTGATTGATTTATGTTTATTTATATTTCAATTTTTATTATTAATTGGAGATAAAGTATTTGTTTAGTTAATTGATTTTATAGATTATGAATTATATTTTACGATTGAAATGAAAATTTATTATGAATTCGTATTTATGTATGCTTATCAGAAATCTCAATAAGAATTTTATGTTTTCACCTTGAGTTGTTATTAGAAAAATTTCAGAATATTTCAAATAATATGATTTTATGTTTTAAGAAAAAATATTAATTTTTGTTTTGAGAAAAGTAGTTATCCAAAATTATATGGATATTCAGAAAAGTTTTGAGAATAAAAATAAAAAATATTTTCAGAACACTAATAGTGTACCCTCCCCTTTAACGGTCAGATAGAGACTACACATGTGTAAGTCATAGATTCGCCCAGCACGTGTATGATAGATGTCAGAAAAGTCATTGAATTGTCAAGAGAGTCATTGAATCGCCCAGCACATGTATGACAGATGTTATTCATCGCTCTGTGTGTGTGTTAAGTATCTTCATCATATATGACAAACTTTCTTGGGTACTAGTTGGTGTAGATTTTTAGATTACAACTATTATATTTTGAGTTTGATTAGTATAGAAAACCAAATTTACAGAAAGATATTTTCAAAAAAGTTTTATGGATTATAGATTTCTAGATTTTATATTATTAAAGTTATAAAGATGATTTATATATAAGTTTTCAGTTGTACTACATGATCAAATTTAAATTCAGTTTTATTGTTTCAGATATGAATTTATATGAATCATTGAGAAGCATTTATTATTACTTAAAATATGTTATGATTTATTAAAAATATTTTTAAAAAAAGTTATATCAACTCACTGAGCATTAGCGCTCTCCCTTTATAAAAACTCATTTTTTCAAGTATCCGCTACAGGTTCGTGCAGGTTATTACAAATCGTGAAAAAGACCACATAGTGATGACAAATGCATTAATAATATCTTTAAGTAGAAACATTTTGACATCAGTGTATATTATTTTTAATTAACTAGATTTCGTAAATGCGTTTTCAGAATAGTTTATAGATGAAATATTTCCAAAGTATTTTATGAATATTTTATATATTCAGTAAATGGGTCCAACACAAAAATGTATAGATTTTTGCCTTGTTCATCTTATATTTTGATCAAAGTGACTGTCAGATTTAAGATGATTATTTTAAAGGATTTTTAGTAAATCCAAATTTTCATAGGAAAATACCTCCGTTTTACAGGATCCTCCCGGACTCGAGAGAGGAGTCGAGAAGGGTCCTGTCAACTATATTCAATAAACAATTTATGCACTTGCAATGTTAAATAAATTTGTTTGTTAAAATTGCAACAAATAAGTTTTTTTGGTGCTATTGCAGGGGAGAGTTCAATTACTTACTTTAATTTTAAATTTATTTTTTTATTTTTTCATTTTCAGTTTTAATTTGATTTTTCTTGCTTTATCTTTTCAAGTTCATACATTGTCATCACTCTCGAAGCCTCACATGTATAGCTTACGATCCTGAGATTGAGAGAACTCTTCTTTGACAAGCAAGAAGAGATCAAAAGGCAACCATGGCTAATTGAAATCAAGATGAAAATCCAAAAGATAATACAGTGCTTCAAGTGACTGTTAACAATCGCACAAGACCTCTCAAAAACTTCACAATATCAGGGGCAACAAATCAACTATACTGTGAATTGTCTACCTAAACCATAACAATAATTTTTAGATAAAGAGTGGAACCATTTATCTCTTACAAGAATTTTATGGCAAAGTAGGAGAAGAACCTTACCTTAACATGAAGAACTTTTTTCCTATTTGTGCTACTATATATAATGGAAGAGTAAGTGATAAAGAGATTCGTCTCCGATTGTGTCCACTTTCTTTGAAATATAAGGCCAATGGATGGTTATATTCTTTGCCAAGTGCGTCAATTCACACATGGATTGAGCTGATGGTAAACTTTCTCTCCAAGATCTCTTCGACCAAACATTCAAGTTATTCGTTGCTCGCTATTTGCTGCTTTGTTGCTCGCTATTTGCTACTTTGCTGCTCGATATTGGAGTAATGGGCTTAAAGAGCTTTTATGTTGACGTGGCCATTGTTCCAAAAATCATCGATTAATGGTGACTTTTCATTGATGAATCATTGACTAGCACCTTGTCAATCCAATAACCCTTATATCAGGGGTCTGCTCATCGGAGGCGAGTAATCGGTTGAGTTAGCTGAATAATCAATCCAACTCAGGCAAGTCGGCCCAACTCGATAAAAGCCAACCATAAATCGGTAGAAAAACAACCAAATGCCATCAAAAAATCCAATAACCACCACAAACACAAAGAAACATACCTGAGACTGTGATGGAGGAGAGTGTGAGAGAAGTTGGTGCACCATCTCCATGTGGATAGATGAGGTCGAGGTCGTTGTCTTTATCGCTCATCGACGTCACCCTTGCTGCATACGGTCCACCTAAACAAAAAAAAAAATGAGAAGAAAAAGAAGAAGGGAAGAAGAAGTAGCCAATGACGTACCTGATATAGCAATCGGTGTACCTGGTCTTGTAGTTTTAGAGAGAGAGAGAGAGAGAGAGAGAGAGAGAGAGGTAGAGGGCTAGAACAACAAGGGTTTGTGTGAATGTGTGTTATGTTTGTATATATATTTGAAAAAATTACGCAAACCTTCGCTAAGGTTTAATTAAATTACACGAGTATCTAAGTTTTAGCCATAATGACATTAACCTCATTTTTAATGTTTTTTTTTTTTTTTTTAAATTTGACCTAGTTTGACCACCAGTGAACAGTGTACTCGCCGATTAATTGTCGAGTAATCGATAAATCATTAATCGCTGTCTCGTCAATCGATTAGGGAGTAACGAATTTTGGAACCTTGGACATGGCACACTAAGATGGGTCCCAATAATGATGTCACTCTTTGGGCTTCTAGGATTTTCAATCTCTTATTGAGCTCATGGCCTAAGTGCACACACACAAAATATATATATATATATATATATGTATGTATATATATTCTTTGCTTATATTTTACAATCTTATCCACAATGCTTAATCAAAATAAACGCGTAATGACGAGTAGTCCAAAGCATTTCTTTATTTGTTCAAAAGATATAGGGTTTCATTCAATCAATAGAAAAACCAGAATGGTTTACATCATTTTCAGCTAACTTTAATTGCCCGCTGGGGAAAGGGAAAGCAGAATGAGGCTGTGATGCATTTACTTGATAATTAGAGAGAGAGATTTCTTTAACTACCCTTTTACCAAATAAGCAGCTATTAATTAAAGTGCACTCTTTAATTAGAAGGTATGGGCAGGCATTCGATATTGGATATTTCATCGAAACTCCAGTTGATGGAGACAAAATTGACCATTAATTACACATGTTAGAGCTTATGCTTTTTAATAATGCAGCTGTGGCCCGCACATGTGAACTGATATTCCGTTGTGGAAAATCAGAGACAACAGACCTTTCAGTTACGTCGCGTAATCCTCTCTGGCGGCATGCAGCCCACAGACTTTCTAATTGCTACTGTTAACCAATCCGTACGTAAGGGTGTGGTTTTGTTTTAATCCGTACGTAGTGTTAAATTCTAAGATCCCGCATAAGAAATGAAAGCCAATTTGCACCGACGGTGAAAGCCAGATGTATTTAAATTAAATATTATATTAATATTTAACATGATACTAATATTACAGGGTTCGAACTCACGGAAGTAAAAGTGAAATCCATAACCATTTAATTTATTAGCATGCCTTGCAAAGCTATTTTGTTAAAGTTTACTGTGTAAAATATATATACTGAAATCCAGGTGAGTTCCAGATAGTTTAAAAAAACTTAAATGTACTGATTACTGTATAGCATTACACTACTGATATATTAATATTAAAACAGATTTCCGATTAAATAGTCTCTTTTTGTTAATTTTTTTATTTAATAGACAAATTATAGTTAATTAATAATATTCTTTCAAACACACGCATATATGTATATATTATAGTAATTAAAAAACTATTAATTAATTATAGATAATGAATGAGGTAATAGGAAAATATTTTAAGAGTAACACATATATATCACAAGATTATTAATCCTTCCCTCACCGCCTGTTAGCAAAATTGGTGCTTGCAAACTATATATATTTCCAAAACAAAATCAATAATTTAAGCATAAAAAAAAAACGATAATATACATTCTTTATTTGTTAATTATGATTCGTGAACAGAATAATGATAACGTGCTAAAGATACTAATTTTAGCTTTTTAAATAACTCAAAAATTCATATTTTTGTATGCAAGTTTATGGAATTTTTGCTTTAAAACAAAACTAGTTATAGGTCCACCTTATATTCGTTTTCTCGATCCTGGAGTCCTGAACCCTCCAGACAGACCCCTTCTGTCTTCTTACTACAACGCACCCTACCCCAGTACTTGTTTATCACTTGTTGACCCAAAACATGCAAGCGGACCCCCTTTTTCAGTCAACATAAAAAAACAAAATAAATTCAATTATTTCTCGTTTGATATGGCCTTCTCACTACTTCTTCTCCTCGCCAACCAGAACCAGTCCTGTCTCTTTCAAAGAAACTCAGTCTTCTTTGCATGTTTATGCAGCTAAAAGGCTTATTCGTTTTTTTATCTGCTAAGCTGAGAAACACCTTCTCTACAAGTTCATTACAAGGAAGACGAATTCGAGTGGTGATAGTTGTTGTTGATTCGAAAATATATATGGGGTGGTACTTTCGTGTTTTGTTTACTAGGGTTCTTTTTGGGGTTTTGATCTTGGTCTGCTGTTTGGACTTCGGTTCTCATGCCCAAACTTTGCCTAATAAAGAAGGTACGTACACTTCAATAATCTCTTCAACTTTTCACTTTCCATTTCTTGAATTGTCTTGTTTGGTTCCCGAGAAAATCATTTGCCTTTGCTTTTGGAAGAAATTTGAAGTAAAATATAACAAAATGATAGATTTTAGTTGTTGAATGAGATTGCGGTTATTATTTTTTTTTTTTCTTTTGTTTTTTTTTTTAAATAGCAATTTGGTGTGAAAATTTTTGCTATAAAACGAAACTAGTCATGGTCACTAGGTGGACCTGCCGCCTTACATTCGTTTTCTCGTCCTTGGAGTTCTGAACCCTCCAGCCAAACCCCTTCTGTCTACTTACTACAAAGGCACACCCTACCCCACTACTTGTTTTCTAAAACAGTTGCGATTTTTATCACTTTTTGACCAAATACATGCAAGCGGACACCCTTTTTGAGTCAACAGAAAAAAACAAAATAAATTCAATTATTTCTCGTTTGATATAGCCTTCTCACTTCTTCTCCTCGTCGCCAACCAGAACCATTCCTCTCTCTTTCAAAGAAACTCAGTTTTCTTTGCATGTTTATGCAGCTAAAAGGCTTATCGTTTTTTTATCTGCTAAGCTGAGAAACACCTTGTTTACAAGTCCATTACAAGGAAGACGAATTCGAGTGGTGATAGTTGTTGCTGATTCGAAAACATATATGGGGTGGTACTTTCGTGTTTTGTTTACTAGGGTTCTTTTTGTGGTCTTGATCTTGGTCTGCTGTTTGGACTTCGGTTCTCATGCCCAAACTTTGCCTAATAAAGAAGGTACGTACACTTCAATAATCTCTTCAACTTTTCACTTTCCATTTCTTGAATTGTCTTGTTTGGTTCCCGAGAAAATCATTTGCCTTTGCTTTGGAAGAAATTTGAAGTAAAATATAACAAAATGATAGATTTTAGTTGTTGAATGAGATTGCGGTTTTTTTTTTTTTTTTCTTTTGTTTTCTTTTTAAATAGCAATTTGGTGTGAAAATTTATGTTAGCATGCATGCTTGCGTGTCTAGATAAAATAATAAAAAAACAAATTAAAATTGGAATATTTTATTTTATTTTATTTTATTTTATTTTGTTCACATGGGACCAGGAAGTCCAGGATACCAACTTGTTTTTTCTTTCTCAATAATTTGCATAATTTATTTGTTTATTTATGTGGAGTTAAATGCTTTTCTGTCCTTCTGTCTGATCTGTTTGGATGGCGGGAACTTGCATGTGGGACATGAAAATGTGTTTGAGATATTTTAGACATTTATCCCAAGAGATATTTTAGACATGCACTCATTAATTTTCTCGGGAAATTAAACTACTAAACTAGCATAAAAATAGAAACCATTATTTGATGTTAGTTCTTTGTTGGCTTTATACTTCAAAAAAAAAAAAAAAAAGGTTCTTTGTTGGCTTTAATGAAGTTGTGGTAAAATAATTTCTTATCTATGCTAATTAATCATAACATTCAAATTTCTGTTCATACATTTATGTATGTGTTAATTATTAAGGTAAAAATTAAAAATATTTAAAATAAATAATAACTTTTTCACTATTCTGTATAATTACAGATTCTATAAAGTAGTCTCTAATTTTTTTTTTCTTTTTTAAATTATCCCCTTTTTACAAGAATTAATTTGAACTATCCTCAAATTTTCGCGTATAGAAGTTACTCTAACAAAAAGCTAAGAGGTTAAATTTAATAAGATGGTAGAAAATACTTAATTATTTACTCTTGGCTTAAAATACTTGACTAAAATAGACTATTTTTGACGGATTATTTTTTGTATATTTACAATTTTATAATGAGCAAAAAGATTTAAATACCTTTATACATAATTCGTTAAAACAAAATTTCAATTATATTATTAAATTTAATAAATTAAGAATATTTAAACTTTACAATGGAGGCCATGTATATAATTTTTGTAGTCAAAAGAAAGTAAACAGCAACAAACAAGAGAAGAAGAAATAAGCACATAAACCTAAATTAACAACCTACTAATTCACTAAATTCCAACTAAAGCAATTAAAGAAAAGTAGGAGTGATATATTTAAAAAAAAAAAAAAAAAAAAAGAACCTTATGATATATTGGGCAAACTGCATGAACATCTCCTGTTTAAGTCTAATAGCATTTAGATGAAATTTTCACTTTAATTATACAAATCACTCTGGCTACCCTCAGTTGTACTACAATAAGTCATTAACTTTTAATGGTTAGAGATCAATTCATCATTTTCACCCCACATAAGATAATTATATTATTTATTATGAACGTTTTCTTTGGCTAAAGAGATCTTTGCACGAAGATTTTCTATGGACGATCTTCTCCAATTAGAGGAGATCGTGTCTTCGAATTGGGGAGATTGCTGCTTGAAGATTTCTGTTAATTAGTAATGCTTAGATTTTATATATATATATATATATGTTTGTTAAAAAGACTATAATAACCTTAATCTTTGATTTTTAATGGTACACGGTACAGATCTAATAACAATAGATATCAAAGCACCATTTTTAAAAGTACTTCATATAAAATTTGTTAAATATAGATAAAGCTGTCATGTGCGTGTAATTTATGGTGTGTTTGTACAATTTACCCGTTGTATGGTTATATGCAATAATAAATAGGAGACATGGTGCCACAGGGTGAGGTCCACACCTACTAAAAATGTTGATCTGAGACACTTTCAACGTCCAATTGCAAATTGATTATTCAATGCCAAGCGTGGCCTCCCATTTTTCACTACTGGCATTTCAATAAATAAATAAATAAATAAATAAATATATATATATATATATATATATATATATATAAAGAAACTCTGGTTTTCTATACAAGTTGGCTTTAGATTTTTTTTTTTCCGTGGCAACAACGTGTCAATAGTATCAATATTTTTATCATTCTGAGGACATTTTATACATCAGGATGCATAACAAAAATGATTTAGTTCATGGAATGGTGGTCTGCTTCGGGGGTGAGAGTTTGACCCACCCATATCCTATTTAAGGTCATTGGCTCAATCTTATACTGTTTCATTGTGGATAATTTTTTTTGCATATTATAAGTAATATCTTAGTGTTATATTTCAATTTATCTTAATTGCTATCTGGATATGCATAAGTATTTTAAAAGAGAAAAAAAATTAGTTAAAAAAACAAAAATGATTAAAAAATGTTTTTAATTATTTAAGAGATATTTTAGATTTCAAAATTAATTGGGTTCAATCAGAGAGTCTTATCCATTGAGGTTGTCGTGCGCCCAATTTATTATTATTATTATTTTAAAAGTAGTCATTAAACAAGTCTTGATTATTTAAGAAGAAGACAAGTTACTTTCCAGCTTGTCACCACACTTTTATTTTTCATTTGTTTTTGTTTGAATATATATATATATATATATATATATATGGATTGAAAACTGTATCCTTTAAAATGTGAACGGTGAACAGTGTCCAATTATCATTTTTGGATTAAAAGCTCATTTAAATCTATAGAACTTGCCTAAATTTAAATTACACTTTAGCATGTCAATTTATGGAGTGATTATTTGGTCAATACCATTATTATTTTTCAAAAGTTAGATAATCAATTCTCATGTTGAATGCGTATAATTAATAGAATTTATTTCTTGATTTGGATGAGACACGTTAAACAACAAAAAAAATTAAATAAATTTAAGCTATTATATGTATATATAATTACAAATTAATCGGCTAAAATTAAAAGTCTAGGGTTCTATTTGTTGGTCAGAATAGGATGAGATTGGACTCTGTCCAAGCTCATGTTTTTTGACGAGGTAGAATTGGTCAAAAGTTAATCACACCCCTCCTTTTATCCTTTTTTTTTTTTAAAAAAAAAAATACTATATTTGTTATAACTACTCATTTTAAGTCATTGTTAGGTTGAATAATCCACTTAAACCTAATTATTGCTAGGTTAAATGATAACTCACTTCTATCTTATTTGAGTGGCATAAATTAGTCCTACAAAGATGAGATTATTAATAAATACCCCTCCCATATCCCACTTTATTATTATTATTGTATTTGTTTATTTATTTATCTTACTAATGGTTTATATTTAAAATATTTATTATATTTAGATTAAAAAATGTTTATTATATTTAAAAATTAATTTAATATATTTTATTAATAATATTTTTAAAGAATAATATCTTAATATAAATTAAATAATAAATATTATTTTATTAACACTCATTGTTAATAATTTTAGTTATTTTTAAAAATAAATTACATTTTTAATTTAAAATATCATTTAAATAGTATTTTAATCAATATTAATTTATAATATTTAAAATAATTTTATCTTTTTAAAATGTTATTTAATTTACTCTTATATTAAATAGTCTCATACTATATCTAACACAATAATTATTATTTTTTTTATCTAAACCCACATTGCACAAAACAAGAGACAATTATATTTTTAAATCAATTCTAACTACACCAAACACATCATAGTATTAAACTATTAATTTAATCCAACCTTATTTAATTTAATCTTTTCCAATCTAATACCTTAATAATAATCCAATTCAATCCCACACACCAAACAAGTCCTAATAGCAAATATTGGTTATCTTGAACTGCTATGATAATTTTTTATCAACCATTTTTTTTATCTCAATCAGTTTCTTTAGTTATAGTTAGTTTGCTTGGCAATGATTTAATACCGTTGGAACAATTTTTAATTTTTAAATACTACTTATGGTGCAATAATTTGAATTTGAAATAATATCAGATTAAATGAAAGTTCTTTACCATTCACCTATATTGAGCGACTTATATAATGTTTTAAGTAATTAAAAAATAAAAAATTGGTAACTAATTAAATCAATTTGAATCACCAATAACCACATTATTGGATGGAATATGGTATACTAGTAAGATAAAAAAAAAAAACTGGATGCTTATTGATAATTACAGTGTATATATTTATTTTTCAAAATGGTAATTTAAATGCTTGTATGAACTATGAACAATTATATTTACTAAATCATTGATTTTTTTTTTATGTGGATGCAACAGTGCAAACTCTGCAAGCCATTTTCACGAAACTGAATCTTAGAAATGTTGAAGCGAAGCAATCTTCTTGCATTGACGGTGGCTGGAATCTTAATGTTACTGATCGCATTAAAAGAAACATCACTTGTGATTGTTCTTTCAGCAACAGCAGTGTTTGTCACATCACTAACATGTATGCATGATTATTTAGTTAATATAGAATTTCTTGATTTTTCAGATTGTGCTAGTTTAGATGACTTCTAATGGTTTTAATTTTCCTTTTCTTGTGTGACAGTGGGCTTAAGGGCTTTAATATATCAGCAGCTATTCCTCAGGAATTTGTAAACCTCACTTTTCTGCGAGAAGTGTGAGTGCATGTTCCTTTCTCTCTTTCATTTGATTTTAATGTACCAATTGAATGCCTTGACTCAATTTATTAGTTGTTGGATTTACTTTAAAGGATTTACTAGTTTATAAAGCTTAGTAATTAAATGGGGTGTCAAAACTTATTGCATAATCATTGCGTTTTGAATAAGGATTTGAATGTGTTTGTAACACAAATTTGGTGCATTTCTGCATTTAAACTTAGAATCGTTGTTCTTCATGTTACGAACAATATTGTTGATTTATTACTACAGAAGATGATGGAAACCGTTTGATCCAAAGTCTAAGTTGATAAAAATGAGTCCAATTATAGTACTTTAAAATAATACATAACATATTCATTCGAATACAACATGGACAGATGACAAACGCAATAAACAAAAATTCCAAATAAAATGGGGAGAGGGGATTTGAACTCTAAAACCTCCAGGTTCCGATGCCGTGATAGTAACTACTAGATCTAAAAGATTAAACCAATGTAAAAAAGCCTAACCATAATATTCAATCCTAAAGATGATGGAGTTCGTAATACACTAACAGTAATCCCTGGTTGCCTTTTGTTTTATTTTTTGGGCAATTGTAACCCTTTACATGTCATACTGCATTAACCTGTCACTGTGATTATTGGCATTCTCCATCAGATAGTTCTCCAGGATTGAGGACCACGTGAACTTGGTTTTTTGTTTTTAAACAGGGACCTTACTGGCAACTACTTTAATGGATCAATCCCCACGTTTTTTTCTCAGCTCAAAAATCTTTCCATTCTGTAAGTGAAATTGCTCTTTCCATTTTTAATTTCACGTCCCGAGGGATTTTTATATGTGCCATTTACACTTAGATCAGGATCAAATAGAAAACTAACGTTTTGATCAATTTACATTGCAGGTCCTTAATGGGAAATCGTCTTAGTGGTTCAATTCCTCCGGAAATTGCTGACATTGCTACACTTGAGGAGCTGTATGTCATTTGACAAAGTTCAGTCCTAAATGTAGAAAGATAATGTACAACAATAAATGACAGCTTAGGTTTCCTTTTCCAGGGTCTTGGAAGACAATCAGCTTGACGGACCTCTTCCTGAAAACATTGGAAATTTGAGGAACTTAAAAAGACTGTAAGGCTTCTGTCCATATATATCTTACTGATTTCTTTTGCTGAAGAATCCAGGCAGATTTTTCATTATGTTGCTTTATTCGATCTTCCAATGTTCTCATCGTTTTCTCCTGCAGCTGTCTTTCTGCAAACAATTTTTCAGGATCAATACCAGAATCATATGGAAATCTGAAGAACTTAACTGAGTTGTAAGTGACTTAACGAGACACAAATTTACGTAAATTTATTGTTCAGAATTCGAATATTCCTGATGTTTTAATACCGCTTGCAGTAGGATAGATGGGAGTAACTTGACAGGCAAGATACCTGATTTTATTGGGAACTGGACCAACCTTAAAAGACTGTGAGTTTTGCACTGCATTCCATTAATTTACCTTTCTTCGTCCTTCCCTTTTACAAACTGTATTGTATTTTGTTGTTTTCTAAGACATGTTAATTCTATTGCAGGGACTTGCAGGGCACATCCATGAAGGGTCCCATTCCTTCCTCTATTTCTCGGTTGACGAACTTAGTGGAACTGTAAGCATTCGATCCCTACTGTAGTTAATGATATATTTGCCTTATTAATAATTTCTGATGTACATTTTTACTTTTAGGAGGATATCCGATTTGACTGGAGCAAGTTCAGATTTCCCTAATTTGCAGGCTATGACAAAGATCAGAAGATTGTGAGTAGATATTGATTTAATTTCCTAAATTAAACATCCCATGTGGCTCATTTAGTGGTTGCTTTAATTTATCAATGAATTGCCTCTAATTCTGTGACTCAGGATACTAAGAAATTGCTTGGTTACTGGTACAATCCCAGAATACCTTGGGGATTTGAGAAATTTAAAACTTTTGTAAGTATTTTCATTTGTGTTATTTCCACGGAGATGCAAATTTTTGTGCTATGTCATAATAATGTCTAACTAGGGAAACCCTTTATGCTTATGTTGCCTTGTTTTATTATTGTAGAGACCTGAGCTTCAATCAACTGAGCGGTCAAATTCCAGCACAGCTAGAGAGTTTAACAAGCATAGATTTCTTGTAAGTTATTAAATAAATTTATTCAGTTCAAATGTGTAAGCATCTAACATCTACTCCTATCAAGCATCATATTTATCTTATCATTTGAGATGTTACAAATAATGCCTATTTTCATTGTTTATACTTCATTCATTGAAAGCTTTATATCTGGTGTTTTGATATAGTGCTATCTGATTTAGGTTCCTGACAAACAACAAGCTGACTGGAGTTATACCTAATTGGATATTGAGCAGTAAAAGGAACATGTACGTTTTTTCCCATCCGATATATGATCTCTATTTATTTTGGATGTAAAAAATTTACAAATCACATTTTCCTGAAGCAAGACTCAGTTTGGTTATGATGTCTTGTTCATTCATTTTTATTATTTTTGCTTTTGCAATAATCATTGATTCATTGTCAATTCCATGACAAAATTGATTGCAGGGATTTGTCTTATAACAATTTTACTGATTCAGCTCAAGCTAGTTGTCTGCAGTCTGATGTGTAAGCCTCTTTATATCATCTACTTATATGTTTCATACCACTAACAAAATGTATTGATTCATTATTTTGCCTAGTTCATATATTTTGTTGTGTGTATATAATCCGGCCCTGGTCATTTTTCAGGAACTTAGCATCCAGTCTTTCATCCTCACAGAGCAACTCGTAAGTGACGTCTTTTGTTTTCATTTTGTTTTCTTTTCCTGTTTAAAATTGTAATTGAAACATATATGATTAACCAAACATATATTTTTTGTCCAGTGCTAGAAATGATTGGTGCTTGATGAAAGACCTTCCCTGTGATGGAAAAGCCACACGTAAGCATAATTAGATGTAACATTATGCTTTTGTAAATTGCAATAACCAAATGATTTGATTTATGTTTCTCCCAATGAATTCATGTTATTATTCAATTTCCTTTGCATTCACAGACCATTCCTTATTCATTAATTGCGGAGGAGATAGAATCACACATGAGGGAAATAATTATGAAGCAGACCTGAACAGAAAGGGTCAATCAAACTTTGCTTTTATAGACAACAGGTGGGCTTATAGCAGTACAGGGGTTTACATGGACAAAGAAGATGCTAATAACATAGCATCAAATGACTATAATTTGAATGTGACTGGTGCTGAATATTACAAAACTGCACGTGTCTCTGCGCAATCACTTAAGTATTATGGCCGGTGCATGAGAAAAGGCAGTTATAAAGTGACGCTGCATTTTGCTGAAATTATGTTCACTGATAATGAGACATTTGCCAGTCTTGGAAAGCGTCTCTTTGACATATCGATTCAGGTGAGGGAAAAAAAAAACTCTTCATTGTTAGAATTTAGTACCAAAGATACAGTTTCGGATGAGCTTTGCGAAGTTTCTAATTTTGACTATGACACAGGGAGAATTAGTTCTGAAAGACTTCAATATTGCGGAGGAGGCTGGAGGCGTTGGAAGAGGCATCCCTAAGGAATTTAAAAATGTATCCGTTAATGGTAGCACTCTGGAGATTCATTTACTCTGGGCAGGAAAAGGAACCACTGCCATTCCTGACAGAGGTGTCTATGGACCTCTTATATCTGCCATTACAGTCACACCAAGTATGATTTATCTTCTCTATGAGGCCTTCCTCTTTTCTTTTCTTCCAACTTGTCCCTTAACTTCTTTTTCTGCTTGTAGACTTTAAAGTTGATACCGGGGGCTTATCTGCTGGAGCCATTGCTGGCATTGTAGTCGCTTCATGTGCAGCTGTCATAATGTTGTTGGTTGTACTATGGATGAAAGGTTGCTTTGGGGGAAAAGACCTGCTAGACAAAGGTAAAATCGATATATATATGAACACATACATTATATACTTTCTTGTTGGCTTGCGATTGTTGATTTCTACAAGTTGGATTATCTTGGAAGTGTTAAATATGTCTGGATCTTCATGACACTAACATGCTTGTGCACCATATGTATATGTTCACGTTTTTAACTTTCTTGTTTGATTAAATTTCATTTTCTTTTTCTTGTTGCAGAACTTCGTGGGCTAGAGCTTCAAACTGGTTTTTTCACTCTCAGGCAAATTAAAGCTGCTACCAATAATTTTGACCCTGCAAATAAAATTGGTGAAGGAGGATTTGGACCTGTTTACAAGGTAACCATGATTTTCCATTCTATGCACACACTGAAAACAGCGGCTAGTGGGAAAAAGACTATTATGTTTACACTGTTCCAAAATTTTTATCTGCTCAATTCCAGGGTACACTATCAGATGGTGCAGTAATTGCTGTTAAGCAGCTCTCCTCCAAATCAAAGCAAGGGAACCGTGAATTTGTGAATGAGATAGGAATGATATCAGCCTTACAGCACCCAAATCTTGTGAAGCTTTATGGCTGTTGTATTGAAGGAAACCAATTACTGCTTGTGTACGAATACCTCGAAAACAACAGTCTTGCTCGTGCACTTTTTGGTATTGCATCACTAAAATCTAATATACCATTTCTTCGAATTTTTAGAATAAACTATGACTAAACTACCTTTACTCAATTTTCTTCTATTTTAGGTGAAGAGGAACAAAAGCTTCACTTGGACTGGAAAACAAGAAAGAAGATATGCATAGAGATAGCAAGGGGATTAGCTTACCTTCATGAGGAATCGAGATTGAAAATAGTTCACAGGGATATTAAGGCAACCAATGTGCTGCTTGATAAGGATCTAAATGCTAAGATATCTGACTTTGGTTTAGCTAAGCTAGATGAAGAAGAGAACACTCATATCAGCACAAGAATAGCTGGAACAATGTGAGTTTTCTCTCTTTTAATATACAGAAAGGTTCTAATTTTCTTCTTAATCTTCTTTGGATGATGGCATGGTCTTAAGTTACATGTTTTGATCATATCAATTTTTACTCCAGAGGTTATATGGCTCCTGAATATGCAATGAGAGGTTACTTGACTGATAAGGCAGATGTGTATAGCTTTGGGGTCGTTGCATTGGAGATTGTTAGTGGCAAAAGCAACACTAATTACAGGCCAAAGGAAGAGTTTGTTTATCTTCTTGATTGGGTAATCTAAATCATTTGCATTCTTCGTCCAAGTTTTTTTTTTTTTTTTTAATACATTGTTAATTTACATTTCTTGCTTCTAGATTACGAATAATATATGTTCCTTCTATGTAGGCATATGTACTTCAAGAACAAGGAAACCTTCTTGAACTTGTTGATCCAAGTCTTGGTTCGAAAGTTCCCAAAGACGAGGCATTGGGAATGCTTAACATTGCTCTCTCATGCACCAATCCATCTCCCTCTCTCCGACCATTGATGTCTTCTGTAGTTAGCATGCTTGAAGGCAAAGTTCCGGTCCAAACGCCAATTTGTAAGCACAGTTTAGTCCAGGATTCAAGGTTCAAAGCCTTAGAGATATTGTCACAAGACAGCTAAACCCGTTTCACCTCATTCTCTGAGGAAAGTCAGTCACAGAGTAGCATATCAATGGATGGACCCTGGAGAGATTCCCAAGTCTCTCTTCAACCTACCAATGAGACTGAAGAGTATTCTTCGTCAAGCATGCTTCTTCAGAAGGACCTATATCGTTAAGTTGTTAAGCAATGGTTTGAAGTCTTTTGCTTTCAAATTTTAAGTTTATTCAAGTGACAAAACTTTGCATTTATAATAGTATAAGGGAGAAGAATTCTGCTAGGAAATATTCTCTTTTTTTGTAACTGAACATATATAAATTTTTTTTGTGACTCTGAATTTTGCTCATATTGTATGTTGGAATTTAATGGCCTTAATTGCATTTTGGTTTATAAGGTTCATCTGTTTGCTATTTGGATGTTTAACAATACACCAAGTTTTTTGTTTAAAGAGGATCTATATGATAAAATTTATATCCTCTTCAAACAACCATAATGATGTATTGATAATGTAGTAGTCATAAGTTTATCATAGTATTTGAACAATAATTTTAAATAAAAATCAAATTTTGGGTAGCTTAACGGTACTCTTTAATCAATGCAAGCTATCCAATTCTAAACAAATTATATATTCAACTTTAACAAATCATCACACCTATGACATAACCAATCACATTTTCAATCCTTTGACATAGTTAACAATCCAGTCGAGTGGAATATTGGGAGACAATTTTCACCAAATTTTAATGTTTTTCTCCTATGAAATCCAAGATAGCAAGAAAAATTGAGAGTGTTGGTTATCGTTATACCCAAAAGTTTAAACTGATGAAAAAGAGTTCAACTATAATATTTAAGATTTAGATTGATATGTGACACGTTTCTTCACGTGTAATATGGATAGATGATAGATGTGATAATAGATGTTAGACACATGTTAAACGCCTCCTACCGTTTTAACATGTATAACAAAAATTCGAGATAAATGAGAGAAAAATGTTTGAACCAAGGATTTTTAAGCTCTGATATCATATTAATTACCACTCAACTCAAAAGCTTAAACTGATAGAAAATGCTCCAACTATAGTATTTAAGACTTAAGGTTGACATGTGACAAAACAAAAATGCAGTAAATAAGACTAATTGTTACATTTAATTTTGAAAATTTTATTACTTTAATAAATTGGATTTTTTTAGCATCACGAATTACACATTTTGCCAATCAATAGTGGTATTCTTTTCTCTCTCTCACCTTTATTCCCTTTCTCTTGTGCAGTAAAATTTACGGTTTCCACTAAAGTCGTCATAAATATTTAATAAACTAGAAAGATGTAAGGGTTGAAGATAGTAACTCCTTGAAGATTTGGGGTTTGTTTTTTCAACTTTATCTCTTAATGGATTTGAATTCTACTCATTATGTAATTTTAGTGTTTGTTTTAAGTAGTTAAAACACTTAAAATTGCTAAAACACAACTTAAAATAAAAAAATTAGAAATTTTTACTTATCACTTAATTGTAACTAAAATATTTTCCTCTATAACTATCATTATAAAAAATGCATATTTCCAATATTTTCTTCATCAATATCGATCCTACCAATTATCATTTTTCATATAATCCCAGTGACTTGTATCTTTATATTTGTATAGTAATTTTAATAATTTATATCTCATAACTTAGAAAGAATATGTAAGCTACATAAGGTTAACAGTTTCTTAAAATATTTTTGTTTAAAATAATATATATTTATTATTAATAATAAAAAATTAATTTATGTAAATTAGAGATATATAGGTAAATTTCATTAGGATTTATTAAATGATTTGTTTTCAACTATATATATATATATATATATATTCACTCATTGCATTTGAATTAATTAAGAAAAAGAATATATTCACTCATTGCATTTGAATTAATTAAGAAAGAGAATTTATTTTAGGAGAAAGAATATAATGGGTGAATTTGATTGGTTGATCCTTACTTTTTAAAATAAGGAAGTCCTCATTTTAAAAACATCATATACATATATATATATGTATATATATGGTGATTTTACTATCAGTACCTTCTAACTTTAAAATGTTAGGACGAACCAATCGAATTCATCCATTGCATTCTCTCTGTTAAATTAGTTTTTTTTTTTTTTTTGCTATTTAATTCAAATACAATAGATTAATTTAATTGGTTCGTCCGAATTTTTTAAAGTTAAAATGTACTGATAGTAAAAACATAAGATATATATATATATAATTTAAAGTAAAAGTATACAACAATTATAAACTATAAGGATACAAACTTAAAAGTATTTATTTTCAGATATTTTTCTTTTAAGAAAAATAAACGATCAACATATATATTAAGATATTTGAAAAGCATTTCAGGTTTTATATCTCAGTCAGTGTTCGGTTTACAATAATAATCAAAACTATTCAAACAATAATAATCAAAACTATTCAATCTTTAGATGAAAAAAGGCAAACTACACAAACTACCTTGTGGTTTGGTTAAATTACACAAACATGACACGTTTGGCCATAATTAAATGAAACCCACCTGAGTTTTCAAAAACTCAACAGAAATACTCCTTGCCGTTAGAGAGCTATTATTAAATTTTGATGATCAATGGTCAAAGATGTCAAAAGATTGAAATACCCTTCATTTTGGTCAAATTTAAAAAGTCAAATCCTTTACATTAGTTATTTTAACTTTTAAAAAAAAATTAAGAATAATAATTCATTTCAACTTGAAAGAAATCACTTAAAGTGGAAGGCGAACAAATCATCTTCTAATTCATCTCTGATCATCCAATTCATCACTTTGGTTTTAATTGATGAACAGATCATCTTCCAATTCATTTCACTTCAATTACATCACTTTTTTTAAAAAAAAAGAAGAAGAGAATCCAATTAAATAATTCATTCATCAATCCAATTCATTATCAGTATTTCGTTCATCATCATCATCAATTCACCACCAATATAATCATCTCTAGACTTTAAACACATCCTTAATCTTCATCTTCATCAACATCATCAACGACAAGACCAAATCATCAATGCAACCAAAAATCCCAAAAAATAACCACACAAAAAAAAACAAAACAAAACAAAACAAAAACGAAAAATTATAATTATTTTTTTTGCATTCTTCAACCGAAGGAGATCGATCTCCTCTCCGCTTGGAAGAGATCTGCCATGATCTCCTCCTCTAACAATTTCCGCAAATGTCAAGTTGAGGAGATCATGGCAGATCTCCTCCAACTAGAGATTGTAGTGCAATGATCATGGGTTAGAGGAGATTTCATCTCCTCTAAAAATGGTGGAGGAGTAGAAGAAATCACCATCGCATGGCTACGGAGATCGTCTGTGATGATTGTTTCTTCTTCTCCTCCACCTAATCCTCCTTCCTCTTCCAATTGGAGACCATCTAGGTCTCCACCTAGATAGTCTCCATATTTGCACAACTATAGATCTCCTGAAGGAGATCTGCAACTTTTATATGTTTTTATAGTTCTTTTAAATTTTTAGTTAAATTTAAAAATAATATATTATTATTTTATTAATTGAAAAATAATAAAATATTTTTTACTTATGTATCAACCATTTTACCCTTGATAATATTGATTTAAAGGTTGTTGACTAATGGTTGATTAACAATGAGGAATATTTGTGTTGGATTTTTGGAATCTAATCCGGTAGGTTTTATATAATTAAAGCAAATATTTATGCAATTTCATCAAACCTCAATGAAAGTTTGTGTAATTTACCCCAAAAGAAATAACCAGTTGCTCACCAGAGAAAGATACTGTTGATTCAAATACAAATAATTTAGGTGATAATCAACCAAATAAATAGCTTTGAGATGCATAAATTTCAAAATTTTATTATCTCAAATTCTCTATTTTGCACTTCAATTGTAGTATAAATGAGTATAAATAGAAGTTTTACTCAATTAACATGTTATGTTTCGCTGAGCCTTTTTATCCATTTTGTTGAGCATTTTTATCCATTTTGTTTTTCTTACTTTCAAACCTTATTTTGGTATTAGAGTAGTTTCTTGCCTCACTTGTTCAAAACAATGCTACTACAAGCCAAGTTGAAAACCGCTCAATTCCTTAGTCTTAAAAAATTTCCAATTTTGATATTACTGTTAAACTAGATATAAAATTTGTTTATTATGGAAGCCTCAAATTGTGATAAATCACATGATTTAGAAAGTCGTATAACTAGAGAAATTACAACCCATCCTCGAAGTCTAGCAAATTGGACAACAAAAATTTCAACTTACCTAGAGACATCATGATCAAAGTGCTCACTCTATGGGCGTTTCACTACATCTTGATGTCTCACTGTAAATAAAGAATAACCCTCCTATTTATAACTTGAGTTTACTTGCTCACGAAGTAGTCTAAAACCATTTAGGAAACACCATTCCTTGCTTCTAAAGCAATCAAAATCTTATTAGAATAAAAAATCCCGCAATCTACCTATTTCCACTGAAAGCTAATTTGTCCGCATTCTTAAGGCGTGTGAGAGCACATTCAACCTCTATTTGTTGGGTTGTTTACAATGTTGGATTCTTCTCGAGCTAAGCTTTGCAACAACATCCTATTCATCCATAATGAATGTTGTTTGGACCTCTTTCAGATCAACAGAAGTTTGCCTCAAGAACTCTTGTCACATTACTTCACCTCTTAGTGAGAATTCCTTAAACCTTCATCTCTTCTCCAATGACCACAACTCTCTATCTCGAGAATCACCATACCCACCATAAAGTTATAACCACTCAGGAACAACCTAACCTAAGATTTCTGTTAGCACATGTCAAATAAAATTGCTGAAAATTATGGTGCAAACCTCCATGTTAGACTTCCTAGAAGTTCCTAAACCTAACATCTTTTCCACCACACATCTTGTATCACTGTCTAACCAATTCCCATGTGCAAACTTGTGGAACTGCTAGCTGTAACTCATCCTCTTCTATAGCAACTTGTTGGTCTTCACACCATAGGGATAAACATCTCCACTACACCACAAACATCACCATCTCCCAAGAGACCAACCGTTAACGACACTTTGAAGCCTTTGTCAACTTGATCCAGTATGTTCCAGTACCTTCAACAAACACTTGAGGTTTTAAGACTTGATTTGTCGTATCTCTTCCCATCAAAATTTTCAACACGACTTTGACAAACCCAATACTAGACAACCACTACTCTGATACCAGTTATTGAAACATTTCCCCATCAAGCCTCAACACTACTTGATGGGGAGACAAAAGTAGAAGCGTGTGTAATATTCACCACAAAACAAATAATATATAACATAGAAAAATAAGATGAATTCAATCATATAACAAAAGAATTTATGTGCAAACCCAAACTAGGGAAAACCACAACTGTTAGGATGATAAGAGAAAAAATATCACTATGTAAAAATTGTTATAATCAAACCCTAAACTCATAAGCAAGCATACCAAGCTTTGAGCTGACAACCGAGAACACTCACCAGGCGTCTCACTATATCTTAGTGTCTCCCTTTAAATAAAGAATAAGTCTCCTATTTATAATACGAGTTTATTTGGTCACACAGTAGTCTAAAACCATTTAGAAAACACTGTTCCTTGCTTCCAAAGCAATCAGAATACTATCAAAATTTAAAAACCCATAATTTGCCTATTTTCACTCAAATCTCATCCGTTTGTCTTCTTATAGTGCATGAGGGCACATCCAACCTCCATTTCTCATGCTGTTTACGTTGTTCGATTCCTCTTGAGCTAAGTTTTCCAACGACATCTTATTCATCCAAAACGAATGTTGTTTGGACCTCTTTTGTATCAATTGATGTTTGCCTTAGGAATTCTTGTCACATTCCTAACACTTCAAGTTTCCACCAACATTGTTTAGTAATTTTTAAAAATTTATTTATTTTAAATAAAGTTAGATTTTTCTGAGTCAAGTCATTGTATCCTGAGAGACAAACGCATAACACAAACGATGAGAGCGAATCTGTTTTAAGGACAACGTAGAGATTACGAGCCTCAACTTCTTGCAATTATGTAATTTTTTTTTTTTTTAATTTTGTAAGTTTATAGTATTTGTTTTATTGTTTTGTATTTTTATTTATTTATTTTTATGCTCGTTGTTCATTTACATTGTAGAGAAATTTGTGATGTAAAACTGAAGCATCTTCCAGTTAAATCATATTTGTACTCTGTAAAAATAAAACACAACTATTGTTAGAATTTTTATAGGGTACACATGATTTAACTAAAACATGCTTCAGTTTTACATTACAAATTTCTCTACAACGTAAATGAACAAAGAGCATAAAATAAATAAATAAAAATACAAAGCAACACTACAGAATTACTAAATTACAAGAAAATTACACAATTGCAAAAAGTTGAAACCCGTAATCTCTACGGTGTCTTTAAAACAGATTCGCTCTCACCATTTGTATTGTGTGTCTGTCTCCCAAGATACAACGACTTGACCCAGAAATCGTCTAACGAACTAAATTCATACATGCAAATCTATCATTGTAGGAATTCTAAATTAGAATATATGAATATAAAAAACCTAGAGGGCAAGATATGAAAGATCAAATTTCTAGTTGTCTCTCTCTTCAAGATTTGGAGTCAATTTATAGACTTATGTAAGGGATAATGACATTTGATTTAAAACAATCATTAAACCATATCAATGGTTACAAATATTCAAAATTTGCAATTAAAATTGCAGTTACACTTTGAATATTCAAAATTCCAATTCATGTCACTTGAATTTGCAATTTATTCTTTTCTGTTACACTTTTTAAAAAATTCAATGACACTAAGTATAATTCAAAATTGAATTTAAAGAAAAAATTAAAATTTCACTTCAATGTTTTTATCATTACAATATCTTTCTTTTCAAATTCAATTGTAAATTCAGTTGTCCTTAATGTCATCAATTATATAAACATTTAATCACAATTTTAAATAAAATTGCAAATTCATTATGGGACAACAACCCCCAATAGCTGCACTTTAAATTTCAATTTCTCATTCATTTAAGCACAATTTTTCCCATGAATACATAAATCTATCTTGATCAATTTTAATCAAGATTTCTAATAAAAATGAGTGCTTAAAATGGGTAACACCCATTTTTCTAACCTTAATCATAAATTTAAATGATAATTTTACAGACAAAATTGTTTGATTTTGTTTTCAATATTCTACAAGGCATATTTTGTTTTGGAGTCTACAAATAATTTTTAGCTTTTCTGTCCTAAGGATATGAAATATTTTGGAAGATTTCTTTGTTAGAGTATTCTGAAAAACTGTTCTTGCAATTATTCCTTTTAAGTATGAAAATGAAAAGTAAAAGTAACATAAACTTTTGGGGTTTTTAATTTTTAAAAACAATTCTTTTGATAGTCTTATGCTATGTATTTTGGGATACTACAAAATTAAAAATATTAAATATAAGGCAACACTAAGATTGTGTTTTAATTTTTGAAAAATTGATTTTGAGTCACAACTTTGGGCTTACTTTTATTATTATTATTATTATTATTATTATTATTATTATTAGGTTTTGCATTTTTCTAGCACAATTAGGTTAACTTAGAAATTTCTTATTAATATATATATATATATATGTACACACACATGCGCGCATAAGGACATCATCACCATTGTCAAATTGACAGTATATATCGATCAATTGATAATGCTAAAGAAAAAATTCATTTTAAAGTCATTAATTTTAGTGTTATCATCTAAAATTATTTTAAAAAAAATAAAAGGGGTGTTGTAATTACCATCGACGGGGCTTACTTAATTGCAAACCCATTATTTACTTAAATTTAATGCTACGAAATTACCCTTATACAAAATTATTTAAAAAGACATAGTAGTATATCTACTTTCTTCATATTCTTCCTCGTTTGTGTTTTTTCCTTTTTTCCTCTCCTCTTTCAAGAATATGTATTTTCTGGAAAAAAAACATAATCCATTCAATCAGATTGTGAAACTGGAGAGACAAAACATTGTCATAAAGCCTGCTTATTTATTTATTTGCTCTTTTCTCTTATCATAACTAACTGGTTAGTGGTGATATGGGAGAAGAAAGTCCGGTACAAAGAATTTGGGTTTGGTTACTAAGGTTGTGAGTAGTTGGAAATTGGTCAATTTCGAACGACTCATATTGTGCTATTAGGTGGGATCTACATATTAGGGGTTTTTATTTTTTATTTTTTATTTTTTAATATGGAGGAGTTTGTAAAATGACACTGAAAAATCATAGTAGGTTTTAGTAGTGCCGTTAACCTTTTTATAAAAAATTTAAAGAGGGAATTGTCATTCTTTTAAAATAAGTGGTTGAACTTTTTTGCATTAGTTTTCAAACATAGTTTTCAAAAGGGGAAACTTCATTTTAGTCCTTGAGGTTTTGAAAAATATCAAAATTTTAAACATCTTTTAGAAACAGCTTTTTTTGTCTCTATCTTTTCCAAAACTCTTCAAAATAGTCCAAATCGTTAGTCAACTAACGGTCAACGGTAACAGAAAGCTTGGATGAAAAGGGCAAGATGATCTTTTCATGTAAGAAGTTATGATATTGACACATGAATGGTTGAGATTTTAAACTTATAAAAAAATTTAAAATAATTTAAGAAATCAAAAATTTCTTATGAAAAGAATTTAAAAAACTGAAAAAATCTGAAAAATTTTTTAAAAAAAATTTTGATTCAAACACATAGTTGATTGTTCATCAAACCATTTTACTCTAACATCATCAACAAGCCACTTCATCAACATTATCAATAACCCCACAGTCTTTAACATCATCAACAACATCACAGCATCATCTCCCACAATAACAATATCAACAATAACTCAACAACAACATTAAGGAAAAAAAAAAAAACTGTTTATAAAAAAAAAAAAAAAATCAAAACATTTGCACTGTGAACAGTTTCTGGGTTCGGTCAAACCCAGATGAAATCTGGATTTGACCGAACCCAGATGAAGAAATAATTTCTGGGTTCGGTCAAACCCAGATGAAGTCTGGGTTCGATTCGATGGAACCTAGAAGAGTCTTCCTCTGGGTTTGATTTAATCGAACCCAGGTGAAGAGTCTGGGTTCAATTCGATCGAACCCAGATGAGTCTTCCTCTGGGTTTGATTCGATCGAACCCAGATGAAGAGTTTAGGTTCGATTCGATCGAACCCAGATGAGTCTTCATCTGGGTTCGATCGAACCCAGATAAAGAGATCGAGCCCATCTGGGTTCGATCAAACCCAATTAAAGAGTAACTCATCTGGGTTCGATCGAACCCAGATCAGCTCCATTTCCGACGAAGATGAGATGCTTCATTTGAGGCGAAGGAGATTGTGGCTAGAAGAGACTGAGGAAGAAGGAAAAAAGACGGAGGCGGAGGAGATGATGGCAGGTAAAGGAGATGGAAGAGAAGGAAAAGAACGAAAGAGAAGAATGAAGGGGAAAAGAGGGGGAGAAAATGACATTGATCTGGAAGAATCCAGATCAAATTATTTTTTTTTTCTATTTTTTTTAAATTATTGTTTAATTTAAAAAAATTAATAATCAATTTTTTTTTTTAAATAATCATATTATTTTGTACACGTGTTAATTTTTCATTGGTCAAATAATCTATAACATTCTGATTTTATGAGGGGTAAAACAGTCATTTTAAGTTGTAAGGAGTAATTGAGTCTTTTTAATTTTTCTGTTTAGTTTGACCATTAGTTGACTAATGGTTTGAACTATTTTGAAGAGTTTTGAAAAAGTTAGGGACTAAAAAAGCTATTTCCAAAAGATGTTTAAAATTTCAATATTTTTCAAAACCTTAAGGACTAAAATGAAGTTTCCCCTTTTCAAAATGCAGTTTTCAAAACACCCTAAAGTAGCCTCTGTCAACTAGTCTGCAAAGAGAGAAATCGATAGCAAATTGTAGAAATCGAGAGTGAAGAAAGAGTGATGATCATGAAGGAGAATTAATATTTGTTTATGGTCAATAATTCGCTTTAAAAATTCACGTAAATTGTTTGCATAAGGTTGGCGACCATAAAGAAGAATCAATGTTTGTTTTAGATCAGTAGTTCATGTAAATAGTTTACATAAATAGTTCGTGTAAACAATTCGCAAAAATAGTTCGTAATTAGTTTGCGTAAATAGTTTGTGAATCATGAACTAATCGTAGATTCACTTTTACAAAACGATTTCATGTCAAATTAATCGTTCCCTATTCAAATATAAATTCTGATGTTGTTTGTACATCAAAACTCAAATGTCTTAAAATAAAATTAAAATCATAAAACTACAACAGGAAGATTGGTAGTGGAAGATTAATCTTCAAATCTTCAACTGTTTAATGAAACTAATGTCTGAATAAGAGTTAAAAAGTGGTGAATGATTGATAGTCAAGTTCTTTAAATGAAGGACAATCTTGATAATTCATTATACAAGGTATCATTAAAACTTATATTGATTTTCTAGTGTTAGTTTACAAATTTAATATTGTTTTGGTACTATTAGGTGAGATTTATGCATTAACCATTATGAGAAGGTAAACAATCATGTCAACGATTGACAATAACCAAAGCACCTCATTCTCAATATTAAAAAATTGCTTATCTAATAAGTAAAATATCATTTGAAGTCATTTGTTTTTTGTCCAAAGGGTTCAATTCAATCCCTTGATTGTCCATTCTCATGCAACTAATTTATCCTACTAGTATGGAATACTTTTTTCTTTTTCAAATTTTCTTTTATCTTTGTAATTTTTTTTCTTTCTTCATATTATTAATATAAAACATAAATTTAATTTTAAAATTATTTTTATATATTTTATTAATATAATAAAAAATAATATATTTTAATAATAGTTATAAAATAAATATTATCTTGAAAATTAATTTTAAATAGAATTTTCAAAAATTAAATAATATAATTTTTATTTTATTTTATTAAAATGATACATTACATAATTATTTTTTTATTCAATTTAATCTCATGACACATTAAACAATATACAGTACTATTTTTAATTTAATCTCTATTGACGCCACATTTGGACTCTTAGCCCAAGTGTCAGGGCCAAATGTGATGGAGATTGGATGCTGTTGCGTCTTCCTTAAACTATAATATGATGTCCTCAAGATTTGAACTAGTAACTTTGTAGATGTTTTTTGTTGCAAATTTGGTACCATCAAGGCAAACTTGCTTTGATGGTACAGTTTGCCTTGATAGTGCAAGGTTTGTAATAAAAAATATTTATAAATTTATTAGTTCAAATCTCAAGGATATCACCTTGTGGTTCATGGAGGACACAACAGCAGGCAATCCCTGCTATACCCCTCTAGGGGCAAAGCCAAAAACTCAACTCTTTGAATAAGGGTCCAAACCGGGCAACACCCAACATCCGCTATACTTCATCTGAAATAAGGCTAGAAAACCCAACGCTCCTGTTAAGGGTCCAAATGTGGCATCAATAATCTCATACTGTATCATACACATCATAGGATTAATTTATACAATATTATTCAATCCAATTCAATCTCATATTGCACTAAACATATCATAGGATTAATTTCTCCAATCCAATCTTATCCGGTTCAATCCAATCTTATCAAAATAATTCAATTAAATCCTGCATACCAAATGAAGCCAAAAAGTTAGAATATGAATAAGAGGAAGCCATATGAACCTTGACCCTTTGCATAGGCAATATTATGAAATATATTTAATTAAGACTCCTAGTTTAAACAAATAATTATTTAGATTAGATAACCAAAAAATTATTAGTAGATCACTCCTTAATACAATTAGTTGTATATTGTTCCATCCACCTTAATTGTGGGTATTTAAGTCTCATCAAATAAATTTTATAAACTTTGTGAATTATGGCCAACCTTTAACGATAAGGAAGGTAAATGTCAATAAATTGAAAAGTTGACTTCACGTGTTAAGGCTCAAACCCCATGTAGGTAATTTGTAATTTGATCATTGAGTAAATTTATATGAAAATCAATGCTGAGAATGTGAAGAAGTTCTATACATCTTTTGTTACTTATGTTGATATGGTATTTCTTTGTAAATTGTTTAGGCAAACATTTATTAAATTTATCCATTCCCAGTAGTTTTTATGTTTTTACCCACCCTAGGACACCAATACCTCTAAGATAGTATTAAAATTACACTCATATCATTTTATCATTTTAACATTTTAATTGAAAGATCAGAAAAACTTAAATATTAAAGAAATAAACAACCGCCATTGATGATTAAGTCTATCGATGCCGTCGTTGTCAAATCCATGGTTGCTAATTGAAATGTGGAGTGACCATCGAGGAGAATTGTGCTCATCTAGAAATTTTAAAATTTGAGCGAGATACATGTGAAGATGGTAATTTGTGCAAGATTCATGCGAAAATCATATTTGTATGTGAAACTTGCCAATAATTCATGCTAACATTACCAAGGAGAAACGACTGTTTGGAACTGTTGGGAAGAAATTTGCGTGAGGCTCACAATTATCATTTTCGCGTGAATCTTACCCAACATTCATGTTTCTTTAGCAAAATTTTTGCTTGAGATTCGCGATGAAAGATAATTTAAAATTGAGTTATTATCATTTTCCTCTCTAACGATTAATGAATCTTTATTTTTCCCCTTATTGATTTAAGAAACATCATTTTACCAAATTTTTTGACTTGAATTAATATTATTACAAGAGTTTTTTTTGGATATTTTTAAAATCATTAAAATGAAAAATGATGATTCATTAATCGTTAGAGTGAAAAATGATAATAATTCTTTAAAATTTTATGCATGATTCACGAGATCATCATACACTTTTTCTATTCTTCTCCTCCATTGATGATCTTTTCTTCTTTCCCCTTAACAATCTCTTCTTGTCTTTGAGATCTCTTCTTCTACCCCCTCCATAATCTCTTCTTTTCTTTGACGATCTCTTTTTCTCCAGTGTTAGATCTCTTTTTCATCTCCTCAATTACTTTTCTTCTCCTCCATCATTCACCCTATTTTTTTTCCATTGATACGTAAGCGATTTGTCATTTAGTTTTCACATTTTTTTAAAACTAGAGCAAAAATATCTAGTTAGTACAATACTATCAAACAAAGTGAAATTTTCTTTAAACTTTAGGAACCCAAATAAAAAATTCCCCCGTTTATAAATCGCAAGAAAAAGTCAAGATTTTCAGGTGACAAACCCATTCTCACCACTTGTATCCCCAACCCTTTCCCCAAAATAATATCTAAACTCACATTAACAATTCCCATCATAAAAAACTTTCACTTCCATTACTGAAGTCCGCATCCTCATCCACACACAATTACCATCCACGCGTCACCATTACAACCTCTATGCGCATTACGCACCCACCCCACCTTCTCATTTTGTTCACTTGCCAACAAACGACAAACCCGCGTCAAACTCAAAAACCTCTCCTCTTCTCTTCTCTTCTCTTCCATTCCATTCCCAGCAAACCCTTTTGTTTCTCTTGTGATCCAATCGCTCTGATCACAGTGGAGAGGGTCCAATGGAGAGGTTCTGATTTCGTGTGGTTGATGAAATGTCAGTGGAGAGGTCGTTCGAGGCATGGGAGGAGGTGCAGCGACACGGTCAAGACCTAGCGGACCGTCTGGCGCAAGGCTTCTCGGGGCTAATCCAATCGCACATCATCACCAACCCGCCCTTGTTTCCCTGGCCGAACCCTTCGAAGTCGAAGCTCTTCGATCTGGAGTTGCCGATTTCGACTTCCAGTAGAAGAGTGTTTCCCGACAAGCCTGATATCAATGGGATTTTGGATATCGGTAACCGGATTGGGCGGGCCGGGGCGGATTTCGGGGCGGGCTTGAATGGGTTGGTGCAGCAGCTGTTCAGGCAGTTGCCGGTGCCGTTCAAGCATGAGGAGAGTGTGGTTAGGGTGGAGTTTGATGGTGGTGGTGGTGGGGATGTGGGGTTGAGTGTAGAGGTGAGAGACACAGAGAGATTGGGAGTGTTGGAGGCTTTGGAGAGTGATGGTGGTGGTGCTTTGGAGGGGTCTGGGGAAGAAGATATTGTTGGTGGCTTCGATTTGAGGTCTGCCGCCCATCTTGGTCGACCCCAGGTGATTAGTCACTTCTTTTTAAAGTCAATTTAGTTAGTTTTTATATGCTGATCTGTTATTTGTAAAGATTGTTTGCTTCTTATGCATATTGTATATGGCCAATTATGCTTTTAGTCTTAATGTATTCGATTCTATTTTTCAATTTTTATTGTAAGCATTAGTTTTTTTGGGTTGAATGCTGTGTACTGTATGCATTTTCCTTTTGATATACTGTAGGATTTGTTATTTAGGATGATTTTCTGCAATAAATATTTAGTTATTTTGAAAGTTTTAGGAATAGGTATGTTGACATATGAGGAAGGGTTGTTGTTACTTTTATATGGTTTCTTTGAATGAGTTTTATTAAGCCGATAAATTGGTGGAGAAGTGGGGGAAGCTCCTAATGCTGAGGAAATTGGACTACAATTTAAGGTGGATGTTTTCTCATGTATTCTGCACTATCCTCTTCGCTTTTTTGGTTTATATGTGCATATCTCACTCTTGCATGAAACAGATTGTTTTGTGGGAAATAGGGGGAAATTGGAATTTGGGGTGAATTATGGATTTATGAGGCTTCTTGATGTGACCACTTAAGCTTTTTTATAGATTAAACTATTCTCTAAGCATGAATCTATTAAAGATAAAGTGGTCTTTCCCAGTAGATCTTGAAGTTGGGATTGGAATTTACAATTCCAAAGAAATTTCAAGGAAAGGGAGATTGAAGAATATGGCTGTGCTAGACTGGATCCACATTAATGAGATGGAGGAGGATAGAAGAATATGGAAGCTTGAGCCTTCAGGAACTTACACTTTCAAATCCAAATTTTGGAGATTGTAGATGGCGATTTCTCAAATACTTCTCCATTTTATAGCTGAATTTGGATGGCCAAAATTCCTTCTAAAATTCAATTCTTGGCGTGGGCAATGGTTAACGTTAAGATCAATACTGGAGTTTTCATGCACTTAAAGTATCCTTTAATTGCTCTTTTGTCTTGGTGTGTGAAGTGCAAATGTAGTAGAGAGACCATTAACTATCTCTTTCTAGTCCTTTTGTGGTTTGGGAAAAAAAAAAAAAAAAGACAGTTTTGTGGAGATATCATAGTTCTAAAGGGCACAAGGCGCACTGAAGTCACTACGCCTCACCGGCGGTGAGGTGCAGACACGGCTCCTTGCGGCACCTCGCGCCTAGGCATACTTTTTAAATCTATGGGAGATATGCAATAATAGCTCGTGTTTGGGTTAGGAATGGTTCTTTATCCATCTAAATTGGGGGGGCCTTAGTTTAATATTGTCTTTGGGGTTAGTTTTGTGTATTTCTTTTTGGAGGCTGTACATGGTCTAATAGTTATTTGAGGGGCTGTTTACATCTTTTGGGAGGCTGCATGTAAACTTATAGCTATTTGGTATAAATATAGGATTGTTCTTTTTGGTTTGCAAAGTCCCTGTAGTGGATTTCTGGTTCACTTCTCATCTTCGCCTCTTTTATTATATTTTTTAGTTTCTTAATAAAAATATGTGAGCATATTTTTATAACTCTTTCTTTGACTCATCAGCTATAAAGGAATATAATACGAAGTTACAAGATAGTTGCAAACAATATTAGCTTTATAGGGATGAGGGTATGTGGGGATGGAAGTATATTATAGTTTGAGACATGATTTTAATACATGCAGCTCTTTTGAATTGTGGTTGTTTGCGGCCAAAACATATATATATATATATATATATAAGATTGTTGATATTATGGGGTAGTGTTATTCAAATTGCAAGTGCTGCTACAAGAATGATAATTAAGCAGAAAAAAAGCTCTCCATTTTGGTTAAATGGTAAAATGGTGTATCTGTAATTTCTTCTATGGTTGGAGCGATCAAATTTTAAGTAGACTGACCTACGATTGTTGACATCTTTGTGTCAGCGGGAAGATGATGCTTTACCTCCACCTC
This sequence comes from Nephelium lappaceum, assembly GCA_021234005.1. Classification (NCBI taxonomy): domain Eukaryota; kingdom Viridiplantae; phylum Streptophyta; class Magnoliopsida; order Sapindales; family Sapindaceae; genus Nephelium; species Nephelium lappaceum. Next base: position 25,657,032 of record CM037996.1, read on the forward strand.
TGTCTTTGCTTTTCCAATGGTTAATTTTAGGCGTGATTTGGTGCTTCTCTTGTATACATTTGTTGTACCCCTGTTTGCATTATATTAACTTTTTGTGTTGTGTATGAACAAATTTATGTTATGCTCTTGATGGAGCTGTATAAGGAGATGTAATTGTTTGCTTAACTCAAAGTAGTAACCAAGGGCTTCTGTGAGTTGAAGAGTTTTGAGTTCGTATTCCCACTCCAAAAGAATTTGTAAAACCTTTATTGGTCTGAAAACATGTAATCAAAATAAGGTACTAGCTGTTGTTTTTGTACATTGAGTGTTTTATAGTAATTAGTGCAGCATTGTCTTCTCAGTTACCAGTGTTTTTTTACTTTTTCTTGAGGTTTATCATATGTATGTACAAGTTTATTGGTTAGGATACAAAATAGGTCCCTGCGATTAGTGCCTGTGGTTATTGTCCTATCTAAAAGGCCTTGCTTATGAATTCTAGATGAATGATTTGGAAGTGCTTGCAAATAATGAATTCAATCATTACTTCTAAATTTCATTGGTTGATCTCTAATGATACTTATACGGTTAAATTCAGGGAATTTTAAATATTACATCAACTTATGACAGTCGAACACATGACTTGGAAAGCTCTTTAGTTGCAAGGGGAGATTTATGGAGAGTAGAGGCATCAAATGGCAGTTCTACTTCAGGAAATGACAATTCATCTCTTTTTCTCATTCAGCTTGGACCAGTACTCTTTGTTCGCGATTCAACACTCCTTTTGCCTGTTCATCTATCAAAGCAGCACTTGCTTTGGTATGGGTATGATAGGAAGGTATGATCGATCTTTAGCTTGCTACCCTGGAGCTGGCTGTAAACGTGTTACGTGTATATAATTAAAATATGAAAGATGTAAAACTGTTTAGATATTTTTGTCATAATTCATAAACATGTAATTTAAAGCATTCTTGCCAATAAAATGATGGATTCTAGTTGTTAAAAAGCTACATATTTGTTTCTGGACATATTGTAAAGGGTAGACCTGACGGATTTTGCAATATGTGCAGAGTTTATGCATAAGAAATTGTATACTCTTGCAAGTGTATATGACCTTTGTAGTCTGCAGAAATCTCTTCATGTTTTTTACTTGTTCTCAAAACTGATTAATTTTGTATGGAACTTCTCCTAGAAATGAAAGAGATTTTGATAATACCATAAAGTTTGTTGGCATTGCAATTAAATCACATCTGGATGATGTGAATTAGGGTTTAGTTTATTTTATTTATTTTTTCAAAAAACATTCTTAAATTATTTTTATTTTCATTCTACCACCAAAATATATGCAGCATAATTAGCACAATCAAATAATATTTATATATAAAAACGTTACTGATATTCTCATAAACTCTTCTTTTGATTGTTATTGTATGCATGTCCTGTAGACTTTATATTTTGAAAGTTATAATGAAGTTTGGTCTGTAGAATAGATTTGACTATTTCTTTATAAGGAATGATAAGTGTCCATTAACATGATAACATCTAAATTGCTGGATTATAAAGATATTGGCTTCTTTCCGTGAGAATAATAATTCTTATATGCCTTTTCACGTATAGTTGATTTTGTATTAATACTTGAATTTTGTTTTCATTATTTTGGTTTCTTACTGGAATTTGGTTTTCCTAGCCTCTTATCTTGATGTTAATGGTCTAATTTGTTTTTTCATCAGAATGGGATGCATTCTCTTTGTCCGGCTGTGTGGTCAAAACATAGAAGGTGGCTGTTAATGTCCATGCTCTGTCTCAATCCTTTAGCTTGTGTAAGTTGATATTCCTCTATGATTTGAGCACATTGTGATTGAAATGTACATCATTCAGTTCCTGACTGTCAGCTTTGGCTGCTAAGATTTAACGGTCTTCTCTTCTTGCTTGATATGAATCTGATTGCCTAATAATGTTGCTTACTTTCGATATTTTTATTGTTTCCCATTGATAATTGAAGAAAAGAAAGAAAGAAAAAATTGGTGTATCATATGTTTTTTTGGTGATTCTAACCTATGCTGATATGAAATTAGACTCCCCCAACCCCTAATGACCATCACTCTTCCCAGCCTTTATTTTGAAGTTACCTTGCATTTTGTTTCATTTATGCAAATGGTATTGTTTGTATAACTTGGATAGTCTATCTATTTCTTGGCCACTGAATGGCTATTCTCTTGTTGCTTGTGTTCCTAATTTATAGACTTTTAAGGTGCCTTGATAGGCTTTTTCATAAATGCAATGAACTTAAAAGTATTCGAGTCTGTCATATTTCATTTCTGATACCATAAGACAAGTCTTGAATCAATGTCCTGCTTAAAAAAGAGGAAAGAGTGAAAAGCAGTAATGGAGATAATCTTAAGTTCTTTTTTTTTTATTTTTTTTATTTATTATATTTGAACTGGAGATAATCTTAAGTTCTGTAAGCACTTCTGTGGGAATGTTCTCTCAGAAAGAATTACTGGAAAGGTTAACAGCTTATATCTAATATGTGGTCAGATTTTTAAATGGAAATCTATTAAGAGTTGTCAATGTACTTGATTGTAGATGGATTGATTAAAAGATGTTATCAATGTAGGCTGTGCAATATTAGAAGCTTTTATGTGATTGAACGGACAATAGGTTTGTCATTTTAAATGCCAAAAGGAGGTGTACGAAGGATTGTCCAATCTTGTTTTGAAAATTGATGTCCATTTGAAGTGTTGTGTAAGAAACCTTTGTTGTAATGGATGAAGTAATTGGACAAGTTGAAGCATGATGTACTGCTGCTAAAATTTTAAATCTTTAAAGTGTCTCAAGGCGAAGTTCCTAACTCAATTTTGTCTTCTCGCAGTCATTTGTGGATTTGCAGTTTCCTAATGGGCAGTTTACTTATGTGTCTGGCGAGGGATTAACTACTAGTGCTTTCCTTCCTCTTTGTGGGGGCCTTCTTCAAGCTCAGGGTCAATATCCTGGAGAAATGAGATTCAGCTTTTCCTGCAAGGTTTGATTGCAAACTGGGAAGACAGTAGAAAAAAAATTTTGATTTTAAGACTTTGACTTTTACTTGTAAATTTAAAGTTTGTCCTGGTACCGGTGCTTTACTAGAACTAAAATCTTACCTTTCCAAAATTGTCAGAATAAGTGGGGAACACGCATCACTCCAATGGTTCAGTGGCCTGACAAATCATTTACGTTGGGCCTTGCACAAGCCTTGGCTTGGAAGAGATCTGGTCTCATGGTGAGGCCAACCATCCAGTTCAGGTAAGATCGTAAGAATGCACTTAAACCTAAAATAAATATATGATCTTTTATTAATGGTTTGTATTTTGGACATTTAATGTTTGTAACTAGTGGAGCTCTCCTTGCTCCCATGTACTTCAAATTGTGAGGGACTTGTCTCTGATTCACTACTGTCAAACAGCATCTTAAGTGCCAATACTATTTCGGTTCCTACCTCTTCCTGTTGTTGCTCTTATATGTATTCAATTGCCTTTCACATTTGGTTTTTGTTCTAATGCTAGGCATGCAGGATTCCTTTTGTGATTTTCCTTCCTTCATTTTTTACAATTCCTTATTTCATGCATGGTTTGTTTACTGTAATGAGTTTAGGATTATATTTGTATATCAATTTAGACTTGTTCATTTAACTAGTTTGGTACATGATAGTGGTGTTTTTGTGCTTACAATTGTTGTAAATTCTGGCCAGCTTATGTCCCACTTTTGGTGGTAGCAATCCTGGGATGCGGGCAGAACTTATTCATTCCTTGAAGAAGGAACTGAGTCTTATTTACGGCTATGCATTCATGACACATCCTTCAGCATTTGCATCCGTATCTGTAAGTTATTGTTGTACACAATGCCTGTTCTGGATTTTGATTATCTGCTTGCTGTTATTGGTTTTTTAATATTATTCATAGAGATTATGCATATTTATTCTAATTGAAACGATAGTTGTAAAGGTAATGAATAATGATTGTCTTTTATGATAAGCCTGTCCGGCTTGATGATTTTACCTGGCAATATATACTTCAGACTTAGAAAACTGAGAGGAGTAAACAGGGACAATAGTGAGATCTTGAAGAATTGCTTTCTTGTATAGTCCGAAGACAAAAAATGCGATTGATATTGCATTTGAAAAGTTTGGGACTCCTTGTTTGGAAGCTAGTATAAAATTAAAAAAATGACTTGATGATTTGTGTTGCATTTTTACAAAAGTAAGGTTTGAAAAACTCATGAAACTCATTTTTGACCTTTGCAAATACTATCACAGGTCTACAAATTGATTTTGTTATTTTACTAGTATTTAAATTATTATTGTGGAAGGTATTGGCTTATAGTTTTATTTTTAAATTAATGAAGTTATATTTGTGATGGTGAAATGCAGATTGGGAGGTCAAAGTGGAATGGGAATGTTGGGAGCTCAGGGGTGGTGATGAGAGTTGATGCACCTCTTACTGGTGTTGGTCGACCTTCTTTCTCTGTTCAGATAAATACTGGCATCGAATTTTGATTGTTTTTTATTTTACCCACTGATTAATATTGACAGTTAAAAAAGTGTAAATAGTCTGAACCTCATTAACAAATGCAACCACATGTGAATATTTAATTATAAATTGATCTATGTTTGATTTTAGTTGGTAGAAAATCTATCTAGTTATATTCTACGAAATTAGTAGTCGCTTTATTGTAGCAATAAAATTAGGGATTAATAAATGAGTAAATTATAAATTAGTTGTTCAGTTCAAATTTATTGTCAGACGGACTAAACTTTAGTGGTTTATTACAATTTGGCTATTTACCGTTAGTATAGGTTAGTAAGTGGTTAGTTAACTTTAACAAATTTGGGGGTATTATTGTTTTTTTTATCTTATTTTTATTTTTTCTTTTAAAATAATTTTAAAAAAATAAAATATAAAAAATAATTCTGAAAAATTAATATTTTTTAGTGAGATATTTATCATCCATCAACTAGTGGATGGTAAAGATCAATTTTAAGAAAATCAAAATATTTTTTTAAAAAAGAAAATAATTAAGAAAAATAGAATTAAAAATATATATATTAAAGGAAAATAGATGGAGATTGGGTCTTCATCCATCCAAACATGAATAGCATCAAGCTTCAATAAAATCAAACTCACCCACCACAAGCTACATCTTTATCAAACCTCTTTCACCCCAAATCCAAAATCCCTCAAATGTTAGACCCAACTTCTTCGTCTCCTTGAAACCCCTCAACCCTAGATTTAAAATCACAGACACAACCATTGGTTTCTTCAAGAAGCTCCTTAGAATTGGGTTAAACATCATCTGGGTTCAATCTCATTTGAGTTTGTTGAACCCAAATGACGTTAATTTGGGTACATCTAAGTTCAATTGGAACTTAGGTTTTTATTTGAGTTCGTCAAAACTAGATGATATTTATTTGGGTTTGATGAACCCAAATGATGTTCATCTAGGTTCGACTAGTCTAGATGATGTTCATTTGGATTCGACGAACCCAAATGATGTTCATCTAGGTTCGAAGAACCTAGATCGGGTTCTTGTGAAGGCAATGTCGATGGTTTGGTGCTGGTTTGATGTTTGATGTAGTGGTTTTTGTTGGGTTTGATATTTCGAAATCCAACAGTGTGGGGAAGACAGAAAGATAGAGAGATAGTGATGGTAATGGTGTTTTTAGGTTTGATGCTCGTTTGATAGAGAGACAACGGTGTGGTTTGATGCTGGTTTGATGTTGGTTTGATGTTTGATACAGTGGTTTTTATTGATGTTTGATGCTGGGATCGGTGACAGAGATCCAAGTGAGGATCTCCATCACCTCGCCTTTTATTGCTTTAAATTTTTTGGGGGATTATTGTGTTTTTTATTTGTGTGTTTTAGGGGACTTTTGGGTTTCTTTTTATTATTGAAACATTGATTTTTGCTTATTGATGAATTGATAATGATTTTGAGTTGATGATCGATGATGTTGATTTTTCTAATTTTGCTTTATGGTTTTTTTTTTATTTTTCAATTGTTTTAAATTCTATTTTTGTTTAAAATTTGACATTTTATTGTCCATCAAGAGTGATGAATAGTGGAGATCCATCGATTATTATTTCTTAAATTTTTGTTGGTTAATTTTTTAATAAATCAAATTTTAAACCTTATAAGTGTACAAATCGTTTTATTTCAGTATATTGACAAACAAAGGTCGATCCTACAAGAGTTTCAACTTATTTTAATTTTAAGTTTATTTAAAATCTAAAATAAAAACAATCAAATTATAAAAAAAAAAAAATGGGGTTTTGGAATTAAGATTAAACTAAACTAAATTATGACAAAAAATTAAATAAAGACAATTAATAATAAAAAGCTTAATTAAGACATCCTATCTACCATTAAGCAATCTCTCAATTTGTTATAAAATTTAATAAAGTAAATTTATGATAATGTATTATGAAGATATTTACGACAATGTATGATTAACTAATGTCGTATAGATTCTTTCTTAATTAGTATGCAAATCACATAATGTCTATGTAGATGCATATATTTCTAATTATAATATAACATAATGTCTACTTAGGTTTAATTATTGTGGAATCCATTAAAAACTAGAAGAATATGAATGTCATACAAATCTTAGAGCATGATATTTATTCTAGATATCTATGAACTAATGTCCCTTAATTGATTTGTAAGTAATTGATTATTGTCAACTAAGAATATGTCCGTTTGGTGTGCGCGGTTTATATTCTTATAACATAATCCTAAAATATGTTTTTAAGGTGATTAGTCAAAGAAACATAATAAAAAGAATAAAACTAAACTAAAGATATTAATTTGATAATGCAAAACATAAAAATTTATTTAAAAATTAAACAAATTGAGTTTATGTTTAAGATTTCAGGTTACCCTTAATTAATAAATTAGCTACATAAAAATAAAAATAAAAATACAACTAAAGAAAAAAAAATATGGAATCGAAGTGTTCAACTTTACTTCTTTACTTCTATCTATCTTCTCCTATGTGTGTTGAATGGTAAGAAGGGACTTTTATTTATACATGTGAATGAAAGAATATGCCAAGAAACATTCGTAAAATATTTCAAGGAATACGCTTTTTGAATTAAATGCTCTATACACGTGGCAATAGCTCAATACATCATAAAACGCGCGGGTCAAACGTGGATCCATTGATGAGCGCGGGGGTCAAACCCGACCAGGAACGGGGACTCAAAGACATGCGGGTCAAGCGCTACCCACTCCGAAACGGCGACTAGAGGCGGTTCCAAAACACGCGGGTATGACCCGCTCTTCTGTGACCCAAACGCGACCCGGATCTGTGTCACATTGCATATAGATCTGCTTCTGCAAAACGTGGGCTTGGCCTGCGTTTAACACCGTGCACCCAACTTCTTAGCGTCCCCACCTTGCCAATTGGGCTGGGCTAGTCCACAGATCACATGCAGCGCGTCCACGCTGCACCTGGCGAACGTCAATTCGGTCTCTCAACTTCTTATTAATTGTTCTTTTACCAAAACATTATTTAAATATTGTAATGAAGCCCCTGATATTTAAAATGTCCTCAAGAATCATTCTTGGGCCTAGATCTTTGGGTTTTTTTTTTTTTTTTTTTTTCAGCTGAAATTAATTCTGAAAACACATTGTTTCGATTATTTTCTTCTTAAAACCTAAACTTAAACACAAAAACACTAAATGAAATAAAAACACCAATTTCAATAAAAAATATAACGTAAATAATAGATAATTTAAGAATAAAATAATGATAATTAATGATCCGACAAATACCCCAAAACCTATCCTTCGCTAGTCCTCAAGCAAAACCAGAACCTTAAAACAACCTAAAAAAGCACAGAAAATAGGAAATACAATATATTTTTGTAGGTAAATACGATGGTATTAAGCGTATGCCACATAAGCCTTTAGGTATCCCTAGTATAAGGAGTTGTATTTTCTGAGGATTTGCCAATAACTATACCCACAAACATTAAGACGTTGCACTCATAACTCATCAACACATCACTAAATGCAAATCAATAGAAATTTCATACATGCATGATCTTGTATCAAGACTAAAGATAAGTCACTAATATTCTAAGATATAATTATCAATAATCTCATACCACTCTTAAAGAAATCTTGTTTCAAAGCACCATATTCACATGTCATGGATTATTTCGCCTCGACTCTAATCCTCACAAGATGTCACTCATAACTCTTAAGAGTCCTAAGGCAAACACTCATGCAATCATATGTAACAGAGGTTATATAAAGGCATAGCAAGTGTTTTTAACATCACAGATGAATATAGATATTAAAAAGAACCGCACTTTTAAATGGATAAATCTCATGAATAAAATCAACTACTAAGAACGTAGATAGAGCATGATGACACAGTTTAACTCTCAAACTGGACTTCCCCCCAAAGATCAATAAGTCTTTATTCGAGGTTGTATTGCACTTATGGTTGATTAATAGGTAAACAATAATAGGTCTAGGTTCAAAAGAACTTAGAATCATACCAAAACACTTCATTTATTCTCTTATTCATCACAACCTTTTTTTTTTTTTTCTCACCATCACCTCTCTTATTTTCTTCCAATTCTTCTTCTTTTCTTCACTTCCCCTTTCCTTTGTAGATCTAGGTATCATAAAACTTGTGCTTCTCACATTGTTTTTTCTTTTTTTTTTTTTATTTTATATATATATTTTTTCTTTTCATTTTCATGCTTTTTTTTGTCTTTTTTTTCATCACAATGCTATTTAGAGTACATTTCTTTCAATGCATATGCTCATGTAGACATCATATCAATGCTAACACTTTAATTTCCTTCTCCTCTTTCACCATCTAGCATGATCTCAGGCTTAGAAGGGTGTGACTGAATTTAAGGCTTAATAGAGTCATTTAATAAAGGTATACAAAGAAAAAGACTAAAATTGTTTGACTTCAAAGGGTTTATGATGTAATTCAATTCAACATAGAGAAGTAGGCATTTATAGCTTCAAAATTGTCTATATCAATCCTAAGAAGTTCATCCAATTCTCAAATCAAAACAACTCATGTTAATTATAATAATGATTGTTCTTCAGTATCCAATGCAAAAGCTATTAGAGATCATTTACTAAGAACAAAAAGTGAAGAGTATTTAAAGAGTAGAAACAAATAAATCTCTCAAAAAGAAATGTTGAAAGGGCTCAAATCCTCACCAAGGGTAGTCTCTATTGGTAGTCTACAATTCATACAAATATGTTATTCATCCACTCAATCGACTAAAATCATAACATTCAAAAGTCTCAAATCATGCAAAAATGTTCATGGCTGTTCCATAGTAAAAGTATCTAATCAAAAACATGCATTAAAACTTTATTGACAAATACAAAGTAATTAGCCAACTTGGTATGGGCATAATTCAAAAACTAAAAACGAAAAATTTAATGAAAAATTCAAAAATTTCTGAAAATTTTTGTAAAAAAAAACAAAAAACATTTTCACCACCCCTAAATATAAACTAAACATTGTCCTCAATGTTTTAAATATAAAACATAAGTAAGAGAAGAGTGAAAAAAACAAAAATAAAAACAAAGAAAAGGAACATAATTACTCAGATGGGTTGCCGTCCATCAATTGCTCTTAGTTAATGTCTTGGCCAGACGTTTTTCTACCACTTTATCAACTTGGCTCTCATGGGTAAGTGTCTTTGCACATTAATGGTCTTGATTCTCTATGCTTGCCTCGTGGAATTAGGGTAAAATCTAATTATGTTCAAAATATTGTTGTGTTCATTTTACTTCACTACCGCTTGTGTTTTTATGATGTTGCAACATGTAGTTTGTTTGTTATGACCATGGAATAAAAACTCGGCCGAGTTGGCCGAGTTCTCCCCGAGAACTAGCCGCTCGGCCTGCTGCCGATCCGAGAATCGCCGGATCGGCAGCACAAATTGGCCCGGGTCAAAAATCGGCCCAACTCGGCCTTAACTCGGCCCAACTCGGCGCTGTTCCAACTCGGCAGTTCTTCTCCCTTGCACTCGACAGTTCTTCTCTTCATTCTTCCTCAGTTCCTCTTCTGTTCTGCAGTTCTGCTTCAGTGCTTCGTCACTGTCGTCACTCGTCACTGCTCGTCGTTGCCGTCGCTCGTCACTGCTCGTCGATGCCGTCGCTCATCACTGCTCGTTGCTGCCGTCGGTCTCTGCCTTGTCCGTCGCTCCGTCCGTCGCCGTCTGTCATCATCTTCGGTCGGTGGTGGCTAGTCGGCGGCTTCTTCTCCTCTTCTTCTTCTTTCTTTTCTTCTCTTTTTCTTTCTTCTTCTTTGGTTCGGCGACCGACTCAATATCAATTTTGTGAGTCAAAACAAGTTTTTCGCTTCTATTTTCCTCCCTAATCAATTTTAAAAATGACGGTCACGTCCTAAGAAAATATCGGTCTCCTCCCTTAACTTTTAACTCAATTCTATTTTGACCACAAATATTAAAACTTATACTCAATTTAATCCTTTATCACTTTAATAATCTCTTAAGGTCATTCGCCATTTTATCCTCCTATTTATCCTCCAATTGGGTTCAATCAATATCTAAGAGCTTACTACATTCTTCAGATACTTTCCTTAATCATTTAGGGTCCCAAAATATCACTTAGAGACTATTACTGGGAAACCCGAAATGGACTTGGGGCTTACAATCTATATACTCACTTAATCTACGTTTATTTATCAATTTTAATTAATCATAATAATAATATAATAAGGATAATAACAGTAATATTCATGCGTATCAAATTAGGGGTGTTACATATCTAATATTTGTAATTATGTAATTATGTAATTATGTTAAAGTGATTTTGAAGATTGTATGAGATAGGTTAGATGGTGTTTTGTGGTCATATAATTGTATTTTGATCATATTGAAAATTTTTAATTTGATTTTTTATAGGTTTGACCTGGTTTGACCATTGGTCAACGGTTTGACCGTTGACCGATGGTCAAACCGAGTACTCGTCAAGTACTCTCCGAGTTGCCGAGTACTCGCTGCTCGCTGCCTCGTCGGTCGAGTAGCGAGTAGCGAGTTTTGGAACACTGGTTATGACATGTTCCATTCTTATACAACATTTAAGTGATTGTCATAACACTTGTTAACTTGACATAACAATTGCAAAAATTAGACATTGTACAGTAAACAGATTATTTCATGTTTGAAATAATCTTTTGTTTTGTTAACTAGTTAGATAGGTACCATTTGAGAAATGTTATCATAACACTAATCAAGCAAGTACACACCATTCTTGAATTTTCTCCAACAATAAATGTTGGAACAGATTTTCAATATCTATTTAATATGTTTAAAATAATCTGTTGTTTTGTTAACTAGTTAGATAGGTACTATTTGAGAATACTTATTTTAACACCAATCAAACTGGTACACACCATTCTTGAATTTTCTCCTACAATAAATGTTGACAGATTGTCAATATCTATTTAATAAGTTTGAAATAATCTTTTGTTTTGTTAGTTAGCTAGATTGGTATTGTTTGAGAATTAATATCCTAACACCAATCAAATATACTAACTGGTGAGCTAGATCCACCATGGTAAGAAAGATGGACCGCAACCGAAGATTATGATGTATGAGTTCTATTAATTAATAACATTTCTTTGACAAACCTATTGTTAACATTTTAAAATTTTAAAAAATTTAGATATATCGGATAGGGGCTATGCAAATCCATCTTATGTATCTAGTCTAGTGTCTGTACACTAGTCTAAATCCTGGAAATAATCAAAGTTGAGTTCCCGGATGTTGATTTAAAGTTGATGTGATCTATAAGATGTACAAAAGTGACGACTTCCGTGACCATGATAGGGAATACTTATTCTATATTAGTGATCGATAAGGATATTATTTCAAAATACTGCATAAAATATGACATTTATGCCTGGACATCCTGGTTGACTTTTGTCAACTCCTGCATCATGCATAGACTATAGGGATAATCCTATTTCCCCCCTATACTTTGACATAATACCAAAATTCTCCAATACTTTTAAAAATCACTAATATATCTTTATTATTTTATGCAATAGATCAAATATCTCCTATAGTATATAAAAATATATAAAAAAAAAAAAACCCTTTACTATTGAAGTTGACGTTAAAAATTAAAGTTTAATCATTAATATGGACGATAAAACTATAAGAGTACTTTGCTTATTTCGATCATTTCAGTAACGATAATCACAATAAGGGGTAAAATGAGATCCTTCAAAACTACAGGGGATAATTAAAGATTACGTCAAACTACAACAAAGAAAGTGAGATTATCCCTATATTATAATGGAACCATCTAAAGCCATTCATTATATATATATATATATATATATATATATATATATATTAGGTGAGAAGAATAATAAGCCTAGCAAGTAGGTCAACTTTTTAATCCCCACTTTTCTTATCATCTTGATACTTCAATTCATGTTGAAAGCAAAAGGAGTTGGATTTTCCTTCATTATTCAAACAAAGTCACATATCAATAACAATCCTCTTTTTTTTTTTTTTTTCTTTGAACATTACATCTCTTGATGTTACATTTGATATCTATCGAGACCTACTGACAGAGTCTTCTTAGTGAGCCGTCCTGAAATCTACTCTTAGAACTAGGAGAGAGCTAACTACAAACATGTGTTGAGTAAAAACAAGGGACCTAGAAGAAAGAGCAAGAGAGGGTATCTTCACAATGTTGAGTAAAAAATTAGAGCAGAATGACATATTCCACTGCTGTTAATTAATCAATCTATATATATATATATATATATATGTATATATGTTCATGGAGGAGCAGTAGTAGGCCGCATTTTGTAACCTTTCGTGAAATGAAACACCCTTCATGTATAACATATCTTCTTCGTTCATGAATCTAACTGGTGTCAAAAAGGTGGAAAGACCACATTTCAACTTCTTTTTTCTGAAATACCACTTTTCAACTTTTGGTATCCTATAATATAGGAAAGAATTGAATCCATGTTAAATTATTGATCCCCATCATCATATGTTTACCTGGTAATTATTTTTACTGTTCTTGCAAAAGGGTATTAGTAGTCAGAAATTTTAACTGGTTGTTTTAGTTAATTTCTTAGGCCACAATTTGACCCTTTGTTTGAGGGTGAACTTGATTAATTATATTCTTTATACGAAGATTCTGAACAAAGATTTAGAGACTTAAAGAGTTGGGATGTTAATAAATCAAGAGTCTCAGATTGGTAAAGAGGCCTACACATCTCTATTTTACAAAAGCATACTACTAAATGCTTTCTTCCATGGCTGCAGCTCTTAGAACACTTTGTTTTTGTTTAGTTTTATCTCTATATTTGATTTCCATAACCTTTGCACAAGATGGAAACCGATTCATCTACAATGGCTTCAATGGAATCAAACTGCATCTGGACGGCTAGCAAAAGTCCTTCCTAATGGCTTGTTGCAGCTAACTGACAACTCTGAGCTGAAAAGTGGTTATGGTTTCCATCCATATCCGATCAAGTTCAATACGTCTTCTTCTCAATCTCTTTCTTTTTCAACATGGTTTATTTTTGCATTGGTTTCAACAAAGCATAATTTTGGTGGCCACGGTGTGGCTTTTGTCTTCTCACCATCTTTAGACTTCACCACAGCTACTGCAAGTGCATATCTTGGACTCTTTAATTTGAGAAACGATGGCCAGCCTACAAATCACATCTTAGCTCTTGAGCTTGATACTCTAGAAAGTCCCGAGTTTGAAGATATTGATGGAAATCATGTGGGGATTGATGTGAACAGCTTGATTTCCAACGATTTTGCTACAGCAGCTTATTTTTCTGATAGAGAAAGGAAGAACAAAAGCTTGATGCGAGAAAGTGAAGATCCAATACAGATGTGGATAGACTACAATGGAGCAGAAAAGTTACTTACCGTGGCACTAGCTCCGATCACATTTCCAAAACCAAGCAGGTCAACATCCATAGATCTTTCCAAGATTTTCTTGGACTCTATGTATATTGGATTCTCTGCAGCTACTGGTACACGTAAGAGTGACCATTATGTTCTTGGATTGAGCTTCAGCAGAAGTGGAGAAGCACAAGATCTCGATATTTCAAAGCTTCCTCCACCTCCCCCATGAAGAAAAACAAGTAAGAAACATGATCCAATGATGATTGTTTTGTTTGTAGTTGTGGTGGTGATTTTTATGGTAATTGTTGGAGCTGATACTTTGTGACGAAGAAGAAATATGCAGACGTCTATGAAGACTGGGAAAAAGAATACGGTCCTCATAGATTCTCTTTCAAGGACAAAGAGGTTATTGGGCAAGGCGGTTTTGAAAAGGTTTATAAATGTGTACTTCCTTCTAATGAACAAATCGCGATCAAAAGGGTCACTCATACTTCGGGACCATGGATGAAACAGTTTGTGGCTGAGATTATAAGCATGGGAAGCTAAGGCATAGAAACTTGGTGCAACTCCAGGGCTACTGCAGGCGAAAAGGAGAGCTTATATTGATATATGATTACATGCCTAACGGTAGCCTTGATAAAATTTTGTATGGTAGTATGAGACCAAATCTGAGTTGGCTTCAGCGAACAAGAATTCTTCGAGGAGTAGCTTGTGGCCTTCTTTACCTCCATGAAGAATGGGAGCAAGTGGTTGTTCATAGAGATATAAAGCCTGCTAATATTCTTTTAGATGCTAATCTAAATGGAAGATTAAGAGATTTTGGCCTTGCTAGACTCTATGATCATGGTGGTGATCTACACACCACCAACCTGGTGGGAACTATAGGTTATCTGGCTCTAGAGCTTATTAGAAACGGAAAAGCGACTACCAGCATTGATGTGTTTGCTTTCGGGGCTTTTATGCTTGAAATAGCTTGTGGACGGAGGCCTATGGAGCTTGAAGAGTTAGATTTGGTTGATTGGGTGATTGAATACTAGGAAAAATGATCCATCCTTGATGCTAGTGATCCGCGATTGGAAGGCATATACTCAGAGGAGCAAATGGAGTTGATTATGAAACTAGGCTTGGTTTGTTCACATCCTAACCCAACAATGAGGCCTAGTATGAGGCAAGTGATGCAGTACCTAGATGGTGATGCTAAGTTACCAGATATTTCATCGGATAACAATGTGATTGGCGCATTCACAACAACTAATGAAGCTTCTGATAATACGTTTTCATCTTCTTCTTTGTTCGAAAAAACTTCTCTGCAAACCATGTCCACCACTGATTCAATACTCATTTTAGGTCGCCAAATTAACAAACAATCTATCCATTATGATAGGAGATTTAAGTTAAACGTTTCTAGGAATATGACATGTATTGTTTACATAACTATAGCAGTAAATCTAGAACACTAGTTTGTACTTTGTGTTCCAATTAGACTTGACATAGTACTTCTGTAAAGTTATTTGATTTTCGGGACTCATATACATCTATTCTACTATAACAGTTTGAAAAAACAAGGTTAGATAGTTCTATATCAGTGTTAAAATAGCTCTGTAGAAATGCTATAACTTAATTGCTCATGATCAAGAAATAGCTATGTTGTAATGGTTCAGCATATAATATTGGAAGAACTTAGTAATTTAGATACCAATGCTCGACTTCTTTTGTTCTGTCTCTGGTCATTATCCCTTGCATTCTCTCCATATATAGATAACCATCTATCCCATTTATTTTCTTGCCATTATAAAGTAGCGAAGGGTAATGCATCCATTGGTAGTTACATTTAATTTAATTCTAGACTATTTTCCCTACAAATGAATTACAGTGATAATGCACTGAATGTAAAATATAAGAAGTCCCTTTCTTTAGAGCCTAAGGAATTCAATGAAAAGAACAAACAATCTTACCAATGTTATTACTTTCAGTCTCTTCTAACTCAAACAACTCATAAAGACCTTTCGATGTATCACCTTTAATAGAAAAACCATCACTCAAAATACTCCCTAATATTATCATATAGTCTAGAATTAAATTGAACAAATCGGCACATAATTTGGATAAAAACAGTTCCAAATAAACTTTTCAATAGAACAAGTTTCAGTGTTAAACCAAAAATGAACACATTGCAAACTGCTGCTATTAAATCATTTTAGACACGTTCAAAACATTATAAATTAAGATTAATTGAATGTTATGAGTGATATCTTATGAGGATTAGAGTTAAGACGAAATAAGTCTATGACACGTGAATATGATGTTTTGAAACAAACTTATCTTTAGTTTTTATACAAGATCATGCATGTGTGGGATTTCCATTGATTTACATTTAATGACATGTTGATAAGTTATGGGTGAAATATTTAACGTTTGTGGGTATTGTTGTTGATAAACCTTCAAAAGACACAACTCCTCTTACTAGGATACTTAGAGGTTTAAAGGCTTATGGCATAAGCTCAGTGTCATCATGTTTACCAATGAAAGTGAAATGTGTTTTTATTTTCCGCATTTTTAGTTTAAGTTGTTTTTCAAAGTTCTGATTTTGCTCGAGAACTAGCAAAATATAGATTTGAGGGTATTTGTTAGGTCATTAACTAGTAATACTTCATACCCAGTTTTACCTATTATTTATATTATGTCTTTTAGTGGAATTAGTACTTTTATTTGTTTTTGTCTTTTTGGTGCTTAATTTAGGTTATGAGAAGAAAGGGATGAAAATGATTGATTCTCGAAGTTAAATGCAGCTCCTGGTAATTGGAAGAATTTATGGGTCAGTAATACAAATTCATGATAATTAGAGAAGGCCAAAGGAACTTGCACATCAAGAAATAAATTTAGGAAATTCACATATTCGGAAGCATGAGGATAAAGAAAGTCGCAATTATGGGTAGCAAGAAGGACGTAGCGACATAATGTTACAACAAAACATGATGAAACATTGCAAGAATCAATAGCAAGTTGCAAGTCATGTCTCAAAGTCGCAACACACCTGGATAATGAGTGGCAAGTATGTGTCACAAGACATAAGTCGCGATTGAAGTTCGAAACACCTTATCTCAGGCAAATCCAAATGCTTTCGGTCAAGCATTAAATGCAACATTAATTACATTGAATTTACCGCCCTTAGAAGCTAACCTCAACACTCTATAAAAATGAGTGCTTGGTGTGCAATTGAGAGACATCCATGGATGCACGAGCAAATTGAAGATCGAAGAGGTGCGACTGCAGTAGATTCAAGAGTTAGGTTTTATCTTTCGTTTCTTTTCTTTTATGTTTTATTTTTAAAATCATGTGTAGCTAATTTTCTTGTTCGTTAAAGCTAACTTGAAGCCCTAAACATGATTTAGTCTATTATTACTTTTAATGAAGTTTTATATTTTTGCATGATGAAATTAATGTCTCCATGTTAATTGTATTCTATTTATTATGTTTCTTTTATTGATCAACTTGGAAGCATGTTTCTAGGCTTATGTTGAAAGAATATAAACCGTACATCAAATGATTATATTCTTTATCAGCAATAATCAATTGCTTAAAAACCAATTGAGGGACATTGATTCATAAATATTTAGAATAGACACCATGTTCTAGAATTCGTGTGACATGCATATTCTTCTAGTGCTTAATCGATTCCTATTATTAAACTTAAGTAGACATCATGATAGGTTATAATTAGAAATATACGCATCTACGTAGATATCATGCGATTTACATACTAAGAAAGAATTAATACGACATGCAGTATAATCATCACCTTGTAATGAATGTCTTCATCATGTATTAATATTATTATGCTTCATTAATTTATCCATGGATTGAAGGATTCTTTAGTGGTGGATAGGATGTCCTAAATAAGTTTTTCTCTATTGATTTTCTTTATTTAATTTAGTTTTCCTATTGCAATTTAATTTTAAATTGTTAAACTCAATTTCAAAATCCCATTTAATTTAATATTATTTTTTAAATTTAGGTTTTAAAGTAAACTTAGAATTAAAGTAGGTTAATAACTCTTTGTGAAATCTACCCTTACTTGTCGCTATACTGAATGAAATGATTTGTGCACTTGTAAGGTTAAATATAAATTTGCTATTTAATTTTACATCTAAAAAGTTTTTGGCACCGTTGCTGAGGAGTTAAAATACTTGCTTTAGTTTTAAGTTTATTTTTGTTTAGTTTCTAGTTTTTAGTTTTTAGCTTTTTTTTTTTTTTTTTTTTTTTTTTTTAGGACCAAGAAATGGCCTATAGAAACTACGAGTGGTTCCCAAGTCCATTCATGAGTAGTGATTATTGTTGTGGTTACCATTCGATTGATAGTTATTAGAGCAATCAAGCATCAGATAATTATGTGTTTGGTTTCAATGAACAATACTATCATCTGCATTCGAACTTCTACAACTCAAGGTGGAGTGGTCAACAAAATTTCACATGAAGTGAAGAGCAAAAGCAAGGTTCATATATATGGCCATCGTATCTACCAAATTTTCAAGACCAATTTTCGCAACCTTGTAGACCCTTAGATTTTCGAGGCTGCCTTCATTAGTTTGACATTCCTCCTCAAGAAGAAACCGTCTACACCCTGATGAAGATTTATTCAATTTTTATTCTATTAATTCTTACAACCTAATAATCATCTACTTTAATATAATTCAATGAATTTTAATGAAGATTAATTAATTTTTTTCTATGTTTGGGCAAACTACCATTACATATCTTTTCTTCCTTGATACAAATTCAAAATTTCATGATACATTTTAATAACCTTTTGTGACACTTTATCATTTTTTTTTAATATACGTGTTTTGTGGTAATTATAACAATATTATTTACATAATTTCAAAATCTAACTTTATTTAAAACAAATAAATTTTTAAAAATTACTAAACAATGTTGGTGGAAACTTGAAGGGTTAGGAATGTGACAAGAATTCCTAAGGCAAACATTAATTGATACGAAAGAGATCCAAACAAGATCCATTTTGGATGAATAAGATGTTGTTAGAAAACTTAGCTTAAGAGGAATCGAACAGCGCAAACAGCATGCAAATGAAGGTTGGATGTGCCCTCATGCACTATAAGTAGACAAACGGATGAGATTCAAGTGAAAATAGTCAAATTATGGATTTTTTAATTTTGATAGGATTCTGATTGCTTTGGAAGCAAGGAACGGTGTTTGCTAAATGGTTTTAGACTACTTTGTGAGCAAATAAACTCATATTATAAATAGGAGACTTATTCTTTATTTAAAGCGAGACACTAAGATATAGCGAGATGCCTAGTGAGTGTTTTCGGTTGTGAGCTCAAAGCTTGGTATGCTTACTTATGAGTTTAGGGTTTGATTATAACAATTCTCACATAGTGATATTTTTTCTCTTATCATCCTAACAGTTGTGGTTTTTCCCTAGTTTGGGTTTCCAAGTAAATTCTTTTGTTATGTGATTGAATTCATCTTATTTTTTTGTGTTATATATTATTTGTTTTGTGGTGAATATTAGACACGATTCTACTTTTGTCTCCTCATCAAGTAGTGTTGAGGCTTGATGGGGGAATGTCTCAATAACTAGTATCAGAGTTGAGGTTGTCTAGTATTGGGTTTGTGAAAGCTGTGTTGAAAATTTTGATGGGAAAAGATACGACAAATCAAGTCTTAGAAGCTCAAAAACTCAAGGAAAGTGTTTGCTGGAGGTGTTGGAACACATGGGATCAAGTTGACAAAGGCTTCAAAGTGCCGTTAGCGGTTGGTCTCTTGGGAGACAATGATGTTTGTGGTGTAGTGGAGATGTTTATCCCTATGGTGTGAAGACCAACAAGTTGCTATGGAAGAGGATGGTTACAGCTAGCAGTTCCACAAGTTGCACATGGGAATTGGTTAGACGGTGATACAAGATGTGTGGTGGAAAAGATGTTGGTTTTAGGAACTTCTAGGAAGTCTAACATGGAGGTTTGGACCATAATTTTCAGCAAGTTTATTTGACATGTGCCAAGAGAAATCTTAGGTTAGGTTGTTCCTGAGTGGTTATACCTTTATGGTGGGTATGGTGATTCTCGGGATAGAAGTTGTGGTCATTGGAGAAGAGATGAAGGTTTAAGGAATTCTCACTAAGAGGTGGATTGTTAGTAATGTGACAAGAATTCCTAAGGCAAACTTTAATTGATCTGAAACAGGTCCAAACAACATTCGTTATGGATGAATAGAATGTTGTTGCAAAGCTTAGCTTGAAAGGAATCCAACATTGTAAACAACGTAACAAATAGAGGTTGAATGTGCTCTCACACACCTTAAGAATGCGAACAAATTAGCTTTCAGTGGAAATAGGTAGATTGCGAGATTTCTTATTCTAACAAGATTTTGATTGCTTTAGAAGCAAGGAATGGTGTTTCCTGAATGGGTTTAGACTACTTCACGAGCAAGTAAACTTAGGTTATAAATAGGAGGCTTATTCTTTATTTACAGTGAGACACCAAGATGTCGTGAAACGCCTAGAGAGTGAGCACTTTGATCATGATGTCTCTAGGTAAGCTGAAATTTTTGTTGTCTAATTTGCTAGACTTCAAGGATGGCTTGCAATTTCTCCAGTTATACGGCTTTCTAAATCATGTGATTTATCACGATATGAGACTTCCATAATAAACAAATTTTATATCTAGTTTAATAGTGATATCAAAATTGGAAATTTTTTAAGACTAAGGAATTGAGCGGTTTTCAACTTGGTTTGTAGTATCATTGTTTTGAACAAGTGAAGCAAGAAACTACTCTAAAACCAACTTAAGGTTTGAAAGTAAGAGAAAACTAAATGGATAAAAAGGCTCAACAAAATGGATAAAAAGGCTAACATAACATGTTAATTGAGTAAAACTTCTATTTATACTCATTTATACTACAATTGAAGTGCAAAACAGGGAATTTGAGATAATAAAATTTTGAAATTTATACATCTCGAAGCTATTTATTTGGTTGATTATAAACTAAATTATTTGTATTTGAATCAACAGTATCTTTCTCTGGTGAGCAAAGGGTTATTTCTTTTTGGGTAAATTACACAAACCTTCACTAAGGTTTGATGAAATTGTACAAATATTTGCTTTAATTACATAAAACCTAACGGATTAGATTCCAAAAATCCAACACAAATATTCCTCGTTATTAATCAACCATTAGTCAACGACCGTTAAATCAATATTATCAAGGGTAAAATGGTTAATACATAAGTAAAAAATATTTTATTATTTTTCAATTAATAAAATAATAATATATTATTTTTAAATTTAGCTAAAAATTTAAAAGAACTATAAAAATATATAAAAAGCTGTAGATCTCCTTCAGGAGATCTATAGTTGTGCAAATATGGACACTATCTACGTTGAGACCTAGATGGTCTCCAATTGGAAGAGGAAAGAGGAGTAGGTGGAGGAGAAGAAGAAATAGTCGTCAGAGACGATCTCTGTAGCCATGCAATGGTGATTTCTTCTTCTCCTCCACCATTTTTAGCCCAGGATCGTTGCACTACAATCTCTAGTTGGAGGAGATCTGCTATGATCTCCTCAACCTGAGATCTGTGGAAATTGTTAGAGGAGGAGATCATGGCAGATCTCTTCCAACCGGAGAGGAGATCGATCTCCTCCGGTTGGAGAATGCAAAAAATAATAATAATAATTTTTTGTTTTTGTTTTGTTTTGTTTTGTTTGTTTGTTTTTTTTTTTTTTTTTTTTTTTTTGTGGTTATTTTTTGGGATTTTTGGTTGCATTGATGATTTGGACTTGTCTTTGATGATGTTGATGAAGATGAGGATTAAGGATGTGTTTAAAGTCTAGAGATGATTATGTTGGGGGTGAATTGATGATGATGATGAACGAAATACTGATAATGAATTGAATTGATGAATTAATTATTTAATTGGATTCTCTTCTTCTTTATTTTACAAGTAATGTAATTGAAGTGAAATGAATTGGAAGATGATCTGTTCATCAATTAAAACCAAAGTGATGAATTGGATGATCAGAGATGAATCAAAAGATGATTTGTTCATCTTCCACTTTAAGTTATTTCTTTCAAGTTGAAATGAATTATTATTCTTAATTTTTTTTAAAAGTTAAAATAACTAATGTAAAGGATTTGACTTTTTAAATTTCACCCAAATGAAGGGTATTTCAATCTTTTGACATCTTTGACAATTGATCATCAAAATTTAACAGTATCTCTCTAATAGCAAGGGGTATTTGTGTTGAGTTTTTAAAAACTCAAGTGGATTTCATTTAATTATGGCCAAACGTGTCATGTTTGTGCAATTTAACCAAACCACAAGGGAGTTTGTGCAGTTTGCCTTTTTTCATCTAAAGATTGAATAGTTTTGAATATTACTGTAAGCCGAACACTGACTGAGATCTAAAACCTGAAATTTTTTTCAATATCTGAATATACATGTTGATCGTTTATTTTTCTTAAGAGAAAAATATATGAAAGTAAATACTTTTAAGTTTGTATCCTTATAGTAAATACTTTTAAGTTTGTATCCTTATAGTTAATAATTGTTATATACTTTTACTTTAAATTATATATATATATCTTGTGTTTTTATTATTAGTATCTCTTAACTTTAAAAAATTAGGACGAACCAATCAAATTTATTAATTGTATTTGAATTAAATAGGAAAAAAATTTTGTTTTAAAAGAGAAAATACAATAGATGAATTCGATTGGTTCGTCCTAACATTTTAAAGTTAAAAGGTACTAATAGTAAAATCACCATATATATACATATATATATGTATATAATGTTTTTAAAATGAGAACTCTCTTACTTTAAAAAGTAAGGACCAACCAATTAAATTCATCCATTGCATTCTCTCTCCTAAAATAAATTTTCTCTCTTAATTAATTCAAATGCAATGAGTGAATATATATATAGTTGAAAACAAATCATTCAATAAATCCTAATGAAATTTACCTATATATCTCTAATTTACATAAATTAATTTTTTATTAATAATAATAAATATATATTATTTTAAACAAAAATATTTTAAGAAAGTATTAACCTTATGTAGCTTACATATTCTTTCTAAGTTATGAGATATAAATGATTAAAATCACTATACAAATATAAAGATCCAAATCACTAGGATTATATGACAAATGATAATTGGTAGGATCGATATTGATGAAGAAAAAATTGGAAATATGCATTTTTTATAATGATAGTTATAGAGGAAAATATTTTAATTACAATTAAGTGTTAGGTATTAAGTGATAAATTAAAATTTCTAATTTTTTATTTTAAGTTGTGTTTTAGCAATTTTAAGTGTTTTAACTACTTAAAACAAAATCAAAAATTACTTAATGAATAGATTTCAGATCCATTAAGAGGTAAAGTTGAAAAAACAAACAACCTTAAATCTTCAAGGAGTTATATCTTCAACCCTTACATCTTTCTAGTTTATTAAATGACTCTCAAAATTAATAAATATTTATGACAACTTTAGTGGAAACTGTAAATTTTGCTACATAAGAGAAAGGGAATAAAGGTGAGAGAGAGAAAAGACTACCATTATTGACTGCCCAAATGTGTAATTCGTGATGCTAAAAAAGTCCAATTTATTAAAGTAATAAAATTTTCAAAATTAAATGTAACAATTAGTCCTATTTACCGCTTTTTTTTTTTTTTTTGTCATGTGTCAATCTTAAGTCTTGACACTATAATTGAACCATTTCCTATCAGTTTAAGTTTTTGAGTCTGATGGTAACTAACATAGTATCAGAGCTTAAAAATCCTTGGTTCAAACAATTTTTCTTTCATTTATCTCGAATTCTTATTATAAATGTTATAATGGTAGGAGACGTTTGACATGTATCCAACATCTATCATCACATCTATCATCTATCTATATTACACGTGAAAAGACGTGTTACATGTCAATCTAAGGCTTAAATATTATAGTTGGACTCTTTTCTATCAGTTTAAACTTTTGGGTATAGTGATAACCAGCACTCTCAATTTTTCTTGCGATCTTGGATTTCATATGGAGAAAAACATTAAAATTTGGTGAAAATTGTCTCCCAATATTCCTCTCGACTTGATTGTTAATTATGTCAAATGATTGAAAATGTGATTGTTTATGTCGTAGGTGTCATGATTTGTTAAAGTTGAATATATAATTTGTTTAGAATTGGATAGCTTGCATTGATTAAAGAGTAACTTTACACTACCCAAAATTTGATTTTTATTTAAAATTATTATTCAAATACTATGATAAACTTATGACTACTACATTATTAATACATCATTATGGTTATTTGAAGAGGATATAAATTTTATCATATAGATCCTCTTCAAACAAAAAACTTGGTGTATTGTTAAACACCCAAATAGCAAACAGATGAACCCTATAAACCAAAATGCAATTAAGGCCATTAAATTCCAACATACAATATGAGCAAAATTCAGAGTCACTAGATCTCTTTACATTAGATTTCTAGTATATATGTTCAGTTACGAAAAAAGAGAATATTTCCTAGCAGAATTCTTCTCCCTTATACTATTATATATGCAAAGTTTTGTCACTTGAATAAACTTAAAATTTTATAGGTCCTTCTCACTACAAGAAAAAGCATTTTTTATAAGCTTTAAAAAATGTCGTAAAAGCTCTTTCACGATATTTATAAAAATGTCCTAACGAATAATGCAGTAAAAGATTAATGTCTATTAATGCATTCCACTATATGTCGTAAACAATCATATTTACGAGAGCTAAAAACTGACGCTTAAAACATTTTTCATGAAAACTAAAATATGTCGCTTAAGATATTTTTTTTTGCAACGAAAAAAATATTGTATAAACCTTTTATTGGTGCGACCAAAAAATGTCATATATGTACTTTTTTCGAGTAGCCCAAAAACAGTGCATGAACGAGTTATAAAACCAAACCAATGCCCCAAATGAAACTTTTCAATTTGACAATGCAATAATATCAATTGAAATATCCAAAACTACATAACATTTAGATATTAGTCCATTGTCACTTGTCATTTTACATAGACTACTAAAACTTAACATATCGAAGTACTCAATTGCTAAAAATTGAATTACTTAACACTTGTACCGTAAGTGGTGTAGGCACCCCCATCCAGTAGCAAATCTGAATCCTCAATTGTTTCAGAAGCAGAATATTCAGTAGCGTTGTATTCCATTCCACAAACTCCATGAGCACATCCGCATGAAAACCATGCAGAAATGAAGCATATATGAACAAGATGTCCCACACAATCTTATCTGCGGAAACTAAAAGTTATATAAGTAAAATTTCAGGAAAACATACACCACCGATCAACCAATAGGTGATAGCTAGACAGGTAAGATTTTAGTTGTCTAAAATAAATATATGGAATTAGATAAATTTGTCTATCATTTTGTATCTATCCATCTTGAGATTACTAGCATTTCAAACAGACATTAAACAACAATCAACAGCCTTTACACTGTTATTAACAAGTAGAGCAAAGTGGGGGTGGGTGGTTGAAGCCACTGAGCTTTAGTTTGTGAAACAATTAAGCGAGTCAACTGATTTTATAATCATAAGCATGTGCAAGTACCTCTTAGTACAAGCAAGGGAGGACGACAGGTCCATCAGCAATGGCGAAATTTCCATATTCCTTTAGTCAATCACAAACAAGAGAAAGTAATGGAAACATTACCAAATAAGGCATGTGATACTTAGCATCATACATATATATATATATATGTATATACACACATATATATGTATACAGAAATCCAGAAACAAAGACTGATTTAACGCTCACGAGACGACATGACAAAGTTGGCAAGTAGCAACATATCATCAAGATGAAGAGAGGCTTTATGAGCAGAAACAAGACTGTAAATCTGACAGTCAAGCTTCCAATCATTAAAACGACCTATGAAGGAAAATATAACCGGAAAACCACTATAACCTTAGTAATTTGTGCTTAAGAGGGATTTACCTTGGATCTACACATTATTAATGCAAATAGGACACCTGAATCGACAACATCTTGCAATATAGCCCCAGCAATTTGCCTTGTTGCATAAGCAAGGGGAAGACAAGTGCATGCATGAAGGAATGTAGCTGGGTTCCTGACAAGAGAAATTATTAATAATAAGGAACATGGGCATTCCAATTTCCAGCCTCTTAGAGGAAAAATAAGGAAAACATAAACAAAAGAAAAAATAACAATAATAAAGCACAAGCAATTCGAGTAGAATATTGTTGATGATAAGGAGAATATGCATATAATGGAAAAATGATAATCCTTATCTATTAAAAGCATAATAGAATAGAACATATTATCTAAATGCTTCCTGAACTGTAGACCTGCGGGGCTTCTGCCATGTCCTTCAGCAACCAATCAAGGCAGATATATTGGCGAAGTGGCCCCAGTCTTGTACTGGTTAACTTCTAGATATTCATCCAGAACAGAATACAGTGAGAGAAAGATGCAGAAATGTTGTGAAGCATACCACCAGTTAATGGTAGCATATAAATAAATGTACGTACCCTTACACCACATATATATTATAGTAACCCGAAAACTACCACCTCACCACCTCTTGGGTTTATTTATTTATTTTTTTAATAAACAATAAACCATGTCGAACATCTCAACAGCTAACAACCAAGAATGCATTACACCCTCACCCCATTAAAAGCATAAATTATAAATATGAATTCATATGTTAGTTAAACTAATTTCACTAGAAGAGTATCAGTCTTTCAAAACTGAGCTCCTACCATCCTTTTTCTTCTTATTCTTCTTAATATTATTTCTGTTACTTTCAAACCATTCTTATTACTTTGTTATTTATCTCAGTCGAATCTTTTACACCAAGAATGTAGACTATCCAATTGGTTTAGATGCTTGAACCTTTTGATGAGTAGTAGTTGACCTTTGTGTTACCTTGGAAGTTAAGATCGTGTGTTAGTGTCATAGTGATGATGGTTCGCAGCTTGACAAACAGAGGCGGAACAGAAAACTAAGTGAGGGGCAGCCTATTGAATTTTTAATGAACAGAAAACTAAGTGATTCCTAATCTAGATCTAGTTGAATGAACTGTATTCATCTTCAATCCATCAAGCATAGGATAATTAATGTAGGTTAAGTAGGAGTCCTACGGTTTCAAAAACTCACCACTGTTGGCCAAGTAGGCATGTTTTCACATTTCATAATGATTAGATTATTATTATTATTATTATTGAAACTATAATGATGAGACAGTTTCAGAAATTCACTATTGTTGGCCAAGTAGTCATGTTTCTACATATAGTTTTCATCATGATGAGATAGTTATTATTATTTTTTGAAACTATAATAATGAGATAGTTTCATAGTGGAGATAATGCAAAAGCAATCTGCTGGGTCGCATGACTCGGCAAGATCAAACATCCAACTTCAACTAGGAGTATGTTGAACTGACATGCAAAAGTAAATCCCTAAACTAAATAACAATTTGGTTGGTTTCCTATCAGATTTGACAACACATGTATCTAGAAGGAAGCACTGTCCCTAAGAATCCTGACCTTGGTTGTAGGACATCTCTTTTATGTATGTTGGTCCCCATGTTCTACTACTGTGTCAGCTTCTACATTACTGTTTTGACCAAAAGTTAAATTTAGTAGTTAGAATGATACCAATAAACATTTGGAAAAAAATTAGAACAATCATGTCCAATAATTTTATTAAGTTTAATAAAATATCAAATAAATAAACGTGTACAAATTTGTTTACAATTCATTTGCATACTTGTCTCTGCTTTATTCATGCAGCACCTGCACTCAAAAGTGTAAAAAGAAATATGAACTTACCTTCTTTCTCTTTTCGAACAACCAAAAAAAAATCAATCTCATAATCATCTTGATCACTGAATCGAACACGAGAAACAGATTATCACCAAAACCAAAAAAAAAAAAAAATACATGTTTTTGTTCTTTTATTTTTTGAGAAATAAGATAGATTATAGCAATAAGAAAGTGGAAACAGGACATATCATAGCCCAAAGGAACAAATAAAAAATTAAGCAATTATGGAGTTGACGAGATTGTTGTAACTGACAAATAAATAATAGTCATCAAAAACATGTTTTTGTCCTTTTATTTTTATTGCTTAAGGTAATTATTGTTCTTTTATTTTTTGTACTCTGCTAACAAGAAAAAAGAAGTTCCACATTAGGGACCTCTTACATCCTGCCTAAACCTCAGGATCACCGCCCAAAGTAAAAAGCTTACGCCAACTGACCTTACAAAAGTACTGATCATAAGGTCACACTGTGCATTTTGGCCACTCTACAGATAATGACAACAATATTTATGAAAAAATTTCAACCACTCTACAGACATTCGTCAAATTTAGGTTGTAATAACATCCGTTTATTTAGTTTATGCAATAAACATTAATTCTGCTTTGCAACAAAAGAGCTCATAAGCAGATACACAACCGGAAAGTATTCTCGCTTGTGACTGAAGCATTAGAGGGAAAAATATTCCACCATAAGATTTCAGACAGTTCCTGGAAGCATAAGGAGAAAGAAACACTTTTACCTTTTTATTGTTTGTGGCATTTTTACAAATCTTGTAATTGTCATTGGTTGTGACATTTTTAATAAAATGTCACGAGTTGAATGTTGTAAAAAACTAAATGTCTTGTAGTGCCTGCAGAAGCATCCTTAACGAAGAAGAATACTCTTCAGTCTCATTGACATGCGACTCTGTGACTGACGGGTTTGGCTGTCTTGTGACAATATCTCTAGGGCTTTGAACCGGAACTTTGCCTTCAAGCATGCTAACTACAGAAGACATCAATGGTCGGAGAGAGGGAGATCGATTGGTGCATGAGAGAGCAATGTTAAGCATTCCCAATGCCTCTTCTTTGGGAACTTTCGAACCAAGACTTGGATCAACAAGTTCAAGAAGGTTTCCTTGTTCTTGAAGTACATATGCCTACATAGAAGGAACATATATTATTCGTAATCTAGAAGCAAGAAATGTAAATTAACAATGTATTAAAAAAAAAAAAAAAAAAAACTTGGACGAAGAATGCAAATGATTTAGAATACCCAATCAAGAAGATAAAGAAACTCTTCCTTTGGCCTGTACTTAGTGTTGCTTTTGCCACTAACAATCTCCAATGCAACGACTCCAAAGCTATACACATCTGCCTTATTAGTCAAGTGACCCATCACTGCATATTCAGGAGCTATATAGCCTCTGAAGTAAAAATTGATATGATCAAAACATGTAACTTAAGACCATGCCATCATCCAAAGAAGATTTAGAGGAAAATTAGAACCTTTCTGTATATTAAAAGAGAGAAAACTCACATTGTTCCAGCTATTCTTGTGCTGATATGAGTGTTCTCTTCTTCATCTAGCTTAGCTAAACCAAAGTCGGATATCTTAGCATTTAGATCCTTATCAAGCAGCACATTGGTTGCCTTAATATCCCTGTGAACTATTTTCAATCTTGATTCCTCATGAAGGTAAGCTAATCCCCTTGCTATCTCTATGCATATCTTCTTTCTTGTTTTCCAGTCCAAGTGAAGCTTTTGTTCCTCTGCACCTAAAATAGAAGAAAATTGAGTAAAGGTAGTTTAGTCATAGTTTATTCTAAAAATTCGAAGAAATGGTATATTAGATTTTAGTGATGCAATACCAAAAAGTGCACGAGCAAGACTGTTGTTTTCGAGGTATTCGTACACAAGCAGTAATTGGTTTCCTTCAATACAACAGCCATAAAGCTTCACAAGATTTGGGTGCTGTAAGGCTGATATCATTCCTATCTCATTCACAAATTCATGGTTCCCTTGCTTTGATTTGGAGGAGAGCTGCTTAACAGCAATTACTGCACCATCTGATAGCGTACCCTGGAATCAAGCAGATAAAAATTTTGGAACAGTGTAAACATAATAGTCTTTTTCCCACCAGCCGCTGTTTTTAGTGTGTGCATAGAATGGAAAATCATGGTTACCTTGTAAACAGGTCCAAATCCTCCTTCACCAATCTTATTTGCAGTGTCAAAATTATTGGTAGCAGCTTTAATTTGCCTAAGAGTGAAAAAACCTGTTCGAAGATCTAGCCCACGAAGTTCTGCAACAAGAAAAGAAAATGAAATTTAATCAAACAAGAAAGTTAAAAACGTGGACATATACATATGGTGCACAAGCATGTTAGTGTCATGAAGATCCAAACATATTTAACTCTTCCAAGATAATCCAACTTGTAGAAATCAACAATCGCAAACCAACAAGAAAGTATATAATGTATGTGTTCATATATAAATCGATTTTACCTTTGTCTTGCAGGTCTTTTCCCCCAAAGCAACCTTTCATCCATAGTACAACCAACAACATTATGACAGCTGCACATGAAGCAACTACCCAGAGTAAATGAATCTCCGGAGTGCTACCATTAATGGATACATTTTTAAATTCCTTAGTGATGCCTCTTCCAACGCCTCCAGCCTCCTCCGCAATATTGAAGTCTTTCAGAACTAATTCTCCCTGTGTCATGGTCAAAATTAGAAACTTTGCGAAGCTCATCCGAAACTGTATCTTTGGCACTAAATTCTAACAATGAAGAGTGTTTTTTTCCCTCACCTGAGTCGATATGTCAAAGAGACGCTTTCCAAGACTGGCGAATGTCTCACTATCAGTGAACATAATTTCAGCAAAGTGCAGCTTCACTTTACAACTGCCTTTCCTCATGCTCTGGCCATAATACTTAAGTGATTGCTCAGAGACACATGCAGTTTTGTAATATTCAGCACCAGTCACATTCAAATTATAGTTCTTTGATGCTATGTTATTAGCATCTGTTTTGTCCACGTAAACCCCAGTACTGCTATAAGCCCACCTGTTCAGGTCTGCTTCATAATTACTTCCCTCATGTGTGATTCTATCTCCTCCACAATTAATGAATAAGGAATGGTCTGTGAATGCAAAGGAAATTGAATAATAACATGAATTCACTGGGAGAAGCATAAATCAAATCATGTGGTTATTGCAATTTACAAAAGCATAATGTTACATCTAATTATGCTTACATGTGGCTTTTCCATCAAAGGGAAGGTCTTTCATCAAGCACAAATCATTTCTAGCAGTGGACAAAAAATATATGTTTGGTTAATCATATATGTTTCAATTACAATTTTGAACAGGAAAAGAAAACAAAATGAAAACAAGAGACGTCACTTACGAGTTGCTCTGTGAGGATGAAAGACTCGATGCTAAGTTCCTGTAAAATGACCAGGGCCGGATTATATACACACAACAAAATATATGAACTAGGCGAAATAATGAATCAATACATTTTGTTAGTGGTATGAAACATATAAGTAGATGATATAAAGAGGCTTACACATCAGACTGTAGACAACTAGCTTGAGCTGAATCAGTAAAATTGTTATAAGACAAATCCCTGCAATCGATTTTGTCATGGAATTGACAATGAATCAATGATTATTGCAAAAGCAAAAATAATAATATAAAAATGAATGAACAAGAGATCATGACCAAACTGAGTCTTGCTTCAGGAAAATGTGATTTGTAACTGTTTTATGTCCAAAATAAATAGAGATCATATATCGGATGGGAAAAAACGTACATGTTCCTTTTGCTGCTCAATAACCAATTAGGTATAACTCCAGTCAGCTTGTTGTTTGTCAGGAACCTAAATCAGATAGCACTATATCAAAACACCAGATATAAAGCTTTCAATGAATGAAGATATAAACAATGAAAATAGGCATTATTTGTAACATCTCAAATGATAAGACAAATATGATGCTTGATAGCAGTAGATGTCAGACTCTTACACATTTGAACTGAATATATTCATTTAACAACTTACAAGAAATCTATGCTTGTTAAACTCTCTAGCTGTGGTGGAATTTGACCGCTCAGTTGATTGAAGCTCAGGTCTCTACAATAATAAAACAAGGCAACATAAGCATAAAGGGTTTCCCTAGTTAGACATTATTATGACAGAGCACAAAAATTCGCATCTCCGTGGAAATAACACAAATGAAAATACTTACAAAAGTTTTAAATTTTTCAAAGCCCCAAGGTATTGTGGGATTGTACCAGTAACCAAGTAATTTCTTAGTATCCTGAGTCACAGAATTAGAGGCAATTCATTGATAAATTAAAGCAACCACTAAATGAGCCACATGGGATATTTAATTTAGGAAATTAAATCAATATCTACTCACAATCTTCTGATCTTTGTCATAGCCTGCAAATTAGGGAAATTTGAACTTGCTCCAGTCAAATTGGATATCCTCCTAAAAGCAAAAATGTACATCAGAAATTATTAATAAGGCAAATATATCATTAACTACACTAGGGATTGAAAGCGTACAGTTCCTCTAAGTTCGTCAACCGAGAAATAGAGGAAGGAATGGGACCCTTCATGGATGTGCCCTGCAAGTCCCTGCAATAGAATTAACATGTCTTAGAAAACATGTTTTAAGAATGATGAGAGCATTAGAAGATCGAATGAAGCAGCATAATGAAAAATCTGCCTGGATTCTTCAGTAAAAGAATATCAGTAAGATATATATGGACAGAAGCCTTACAGTCTTATTAAGTTCCCCAAATTTCCAATGTTTTCAGGAAGAGGTCCGTCAAGCTGATTGTCTTCCAAGACCCTGGAAAAGGAAACTTAAGTTGTCATTTATTGTTGTACATTATCTTTCTACATTTAGGACTGAACTTTGTCAAATGACATACAGCTCCTCAAGTGTAGCAATGTCAGCAATTTCCGGAGGAATTGAACCACTAAGACGATTTCCCATTAAGGACCTGCAATGTAAATTGATCAAAACGTTAGTTTTCTATTTTATCCTGATCTAAGTGTAAATGGCACATATAAAAATCCCTCGGGACCTGAAATTAAAAATGGAAAGAGCAATTTCACTTACAGAATAATGGCAAGATTTTTGAGCTGAGAAAAAAACGTGGGGATTGATCCATTAAAGTAGTTGCGAGTAAGGTCCCTGCTTAAAAACAAAAAACCAAGTTCACGTGGTCCTCAATCCTGGAGAACTATCTGATGGAGAATGCCAATAATCACAGTGACAGGTTAATGCAGTAAGACATGTAAAGGGTTACAATTGCCCAAAAAATAAAACAAAAGGCAACCATGGATTACTGTTGGTGTATTACGAACTCCATCATCTTTGGGATTGAATATTATGGTTGGGCTTTTTTCCATTGGTTTAATTTTTTAGATCTAGCAGTTACTTTCACGGCATCGGAGCCTAGAGGTTTCAGAGTTCAAATCCTCTCTCCCCCTTTTATTTGGAATTCTTGTTTATTGCGTTTGTCATATGTTCATGTTGTACTCGAATAGATATGTTATATATTATTTTAAAGTACTATAACTGGACTCATTTTTATCAACTTAGACTTTGGATCAAACGGTTTCCATCATCTTCTATAATAATAAATCAACAATATTGTTCGTAACATGAAGAACAACGATTCTAAGTTTAAATGCAGAAATGCACCAAATTTGTGTTACAAACACATTCAAATCCTTATTCAAAACGAAATGATTTTGCTATAAGTTTTTACACCCCATTTAATTACTAAGCTTTATAAACTAGTAAATCCTTTAAAGGAAATCCAACAACTAATAAATTGAGTCAAGGCATTCAATTGGTATATTAAAATCAAATGAAAGAGAGAAAGGAACATGCACTCACACTTCTGGCAGAAAAGTGAGGTTTACAACTTCCTGAGGAATAGCTGCTGATAAATTAAGCTCACTGTCATACAAGAAAAGGAAAATTAAAACCATTAGAAGTCATCTAAACTAGCACAATCTGAAAAATCAAGAAATTCTATATTAACTAAATAATCATGCATACATGTTTGTGATGTGACCAACTCTGCCGTTGCTGAAAGAACAATCACCAGTCATATTTCTTTTAATGTCATCAGTAACACTAAGATTCCAGCCACCGTCAATGCAAGAAGATTGCTTCACTTCAACATTTCTAAGATTCAGTTTCGTGAAAATGGCTTGCAGAGTTTGCACTGTTGCATCCACATCAAAACAAAATCAATGATTTAGTAAATATAATGGGATAAATCTAATTTCCCCCCTGTAGTTTGATATAATCGCTATGGTCCCCCTTATAGTTTGGCATAATCCCATTTTTCCCCTTCTGTTAATTCTGTTACTGAACAGTATACCCTGACATTAACAATACACAAAAAGACGATCTTGTCCCTCATCTTGATAGACAAAACAAATTGTCAAAAAAACTGAAATAAAAATGAAAAAAACACTTAAAATGAACAAAAAAAATCCGGTTCATTTTCTGGTGACAAAACCAATTTTTTAGGTTCCCAGCAACTAGAATATGGGTTTCTATTTTATTGGGTTTGTTTGGAACTAATCTCCACCAGCAACATCAAACAGACAAACACAGCGACATCAACATTTAATCACCATAGACATCAAATATCATCACCAAGACACCAAGCACAATTACAACAAACATGCAATATACTATATATATAGAAAACCTCATTGAAAACAAAACAAACACAAAAACGCCTAGCAAAATCCATCCAATTTCATCTGGGTTCAACCTCCAACCTAGATTTTCATATGGGTTCGATTTCGAACCCAGAAATTCATGTCTGGGTTCGAAGTCAAACCCAGATGTTCGCATCTGGGTTCGATTTCGAACCTAGAAACTCGCGTCTGGGTTCGACCATTTGGGTTCAAAGTTGAACCCAGACGCGAGCTTCTGGGTTCGAAGTCGAACCCAGAAGCTCGCGTCTGGGTTCGATCATCTGGGTTCGAAATCGAACCCAGAAGCTCACGTCTGGGTTCAATTTCGAACCCAGATGCGAGCTTCTGGGTTCGAAGTCGAACCCAGACTTCGAACCCAGAAGCTTGCATCTAGGTTCCAAATCGAACCCAGACGCGAGCTTCTAGGTTCAGAAGTCGAACCCAGAAGCTCGCGTTTGGGTTCGATTTTCGAACCCAGATGATGGGGATTTGAGAAGGAGAAGAAGGGAAGGAGGAGAAGAAGAAAAAGAAGAAGAGAAGAAGAAGAGACTTGAGAGCGGAGGGGATGGCGGCAGGCAAAGGGCGAAGGAGGGAGGGAGATCGGTGTTGGAGATCAGAGAGAGAAAAAAAGATAGAGAGAGAGGGAGAGGGAGAGGGAGAGGGAGAGGGAGAGGGAGAGAGCTGCTCCTCCCTTATGTTTTTTTTTTTAATTTTTTTTAATTATGTCCATCGTCCATCATGTTGATGGACGGTGGACATAATTTTTTGAAAATTATTAATAAATTTATATTTTTTTATTTTTTATTTTTTATTTTTAATTATTTTTAAAAAATATAATCTATTTTATATTGAATTGATAATTTTACCTTTCTAGTTAAAGATCAAATATTAATTCTTAACGTCCAAATTCATGGTAAAGGGTATTTTGATCATTTTAATAAACAAGAGGGGATTTTTTGATTATTTGTATAAACTATATGGGGTCTGTAGCGATTTTTTTAAGGTATGGGGTTTTTTTGACTATGATATCAAACTACAGGGCCGAAATTAAATTTATCTCAAATATAATTGTTCATAGTTCATACAAGCATTTAAATTACGATTTTGAAAAATAAATATATACACTCTAATTATCAATAAGCATCCAGTTTTTTTGTATCTTACTAGTATACCATATTCCATCCAATAATGTGATTATTGGTGATTCAAATTGATTTAATTAGTTACCATTTTTTTTTTAACTACTTAAAACATTATATAAGTCGCTCAATGTAGGTGAATGGTAAAGAACTTTCATTCAACCTGATACTATTTCAA
Source organism: Nephelium lappaceum (assembly GCA_021234005.1). Taxonomy (NCBI): domain Eukaryota; kingdom Viridiplantae; phylum Streptophyta; class Magnoliopsida; order Sapindales; family Sapindaceae; genus Nephelium; species Nephelium lappaceum. Next base: position 25,692,859 of record CM037996.1, read on the forward strand.
ATTCAAATTATTGCACCATAGGTAGTATTTAAAAATTAAAAATTGTTCCAACAATATTAAATCATTGCCAAGCAAACTAACTACAACTAAAGAAACTGTTTGAGATAAAAAAAAAAAAAAAAATGGTTGATAAAAAATTATCATAGCAGTTCAAGATATCCAATATTTGCTATTAGGACTTGTTTGGTGTGTGGGAGTGAATTGGATTATTGTTAAGGGATTAGATTAGAAAACATTAAATTAAATAAGGTTGGATTAAATTAATGGTTTAATAATATGATGTGTTTGGTGTAGTTAGAATTGATTTAAAATATAATTGTCTCTTGTTTTGTGAAATATGGGTTTAGATTAAAAAATAATAATAGTTACTGTGTTAGATATAGTATGAGACTATTTAATATAAGAGTAAATTAAATAACATTTTAAAAAGATAAAATTATTTTAAATTAATTTTATAATAAATAAAATATTCTAAATTAATATTGATTAAAATATTATTTAAATTATATTTTAAATTAAAAATGTAATTTATTTTAAAACAAAATAACTAAAATTATTAACAATGAATGTTAATAAAATAATATTTATTATTTAATTTATATTAAAATATTATTCTTAAAAAATATTATTAATAAACTATATTAAATTAATTTTTAAATATAATAAATATTTTTAATCTAAATATAATAAATATTTTAAATATAAATCATTAGTAAGATAAATAAATAAAAGAAAAAATAATAATAAAGTGGGATATGGAAGGGTGATTTATTAATAATCTCATCTTTCAAGGTAGGACTAATTTATGTCACTCAAATAAGATAGAAGAGAGTTCTCATTTAACCTAACAATGATCGAGTTTCAGTGGATTATTCAACTTAGCAATAACTTAAAATTGAGTAGTTACAAGTAACACATATAGTATTTAAAAAAAAAAGTAGGATAAAAGAGGAGATGTGATTAACTTTTGGCCAATTCCACCTCCTCAACAATCATGAGCTTGGACAGAGTCCAATCTCATCCTATTCTAAATAACAAATAGAAACTTAGACTTTTAATTTTAGCCGATTAATTTGTAATTATATATACATACAATAGCTTAAATTTATTTCCCTTTTTTGTTGTTTAACGCGTCCGATCCAAATCAAGAAATAAATTCTATAAATTAGACGCATTCAACATGAGAATTGATTATCTAAATTTTGAAAAATAATAATAGTATTGACCAAATAATCACTCCATAATTGACATACTAAAGTATAATTTAAAATTAGGCAAGTTGTATAGATTAAAACGAGCATTTAATCCAAAAATGATAATTGGACACCGTTCACCGTTCACATTTTAAAGAATATATTTTTCAATCCATATATATATATATATATATATATATATATATTCAAACAAGAACAAATGAAAAAATAAAAGTGTCGAATATAAGCTGGAAGGTAACTCATCTTCTTCTTAAATAACCAAGACTTGTTGGATGACTACTTTTAAAATAATAATAATAATAAACTGGCCGCATGACAACTTGTTTCAAGTGGCCGAATTAAATCAACTACCGAAGTTTCAAGTACTAGATTTAACTATTTATAAAATTGTTTAAACAATATTAAATCATTGAAAAACAACAATATGAACTAATTGAGATTTAAATATATTAGAATAAAAATTATCAAATCAGTACCATCACAATATTTTTTATTATTAGACCTTAACTTTTAGATATTCAATTTACGATTATTACTTATTACAAGTGCATGAAATTTATTTGGGTTGTTAAGTATAAAATATATCACCGAAAAACGGAAGTCTCAATATTTGGTTTATTAATAATTTGCCACTGACAGGCTGGAACTAAAAAACAAACAGAATGTATTAGAATAATAAAAACATTGAAAGGTAGTCATAATCTCACATCGTTATTGAAAACAGAGGGAACATATCTGAAGCCAGCTTGTACTAGAAATATAAAAAAAAAAAATCAGAATTATTTATTAAAATTTCGGTGGTCAAAAAAGAAAGGCTATGCATGCATGCTTTGCATTAAATTAATAATTTTTCAATGACATCGAAAAAGTCTTATATTTACATATGAGAGACCACTAATTTTCCCCTGGAAAATTAGTTAATATGTATCCAAACTTTCTCCAATTTATCTTCATGTTGCCACATGCAGATTCTCGCCATCCAAACATAACACGAATTTGCTAAAAGAGAGAAACAAAAATGTAGCCAAATTATTGACAAATATATAACGCACATCCAAAAAATTGTTATATTTGACTTCAAATTCTAAACAGCCAAACACAGGAAACGTTGTTCCAAAAGAAAATGAAGAAATGGGAAGTGAAGAGTATTGATTGTAGTATTACCTTCTTCATCAGGCAAAAGTTGAGCGCGAGATCCCACATCCAAACAGCAGTTCAAAATCAAAACACATAAAAGAATCCGTGTCAACGAATCACCAGAGCCCATCAGTTTGTGTCAATAACAAACACTGGACTTCGTCTTCCTCGTAAACAAAGTGTGTTCCTCAGAGTAGTGGATAAAACGACAAGCCGTTCAGCGGCATAAACAAAGTCTCAGTTTGATTTTAGAGAGACACAGAGAGAGAGAGAGAGGAGTTGCTGGGGGAAAAGAAACAGAGATAAGAGGAAAAAGCAGATATATACTTAAAAAGATAGAATGAGAAATAATTGTGATGGTTTGTTGATTAAAACGCGTATATATGTAGATGAGAGTGGAGGTGTGATGGTTTGTTGATTAAAACACGTATATATGTAGATGAGAGTGGAGGTGTGTGCGCTGTGTAGTTCATCTCACACCCGTAAGAAATTGTTTTTGCACTCCTTTAATTAGTTCATCTCACAAAACTTTTTAAAGTATTTACTTTGCGTGTACACTTCACTTATTACCCAATATATCATTTTTCATAATTTTAGAGTAATATATCAAAACTTAATGACTTATATATATATATATTTGACAATAACTTGTAAAATAATTTTAACATGATAAAAAACTAAAAAAGATATAAAATGAAAAGAAGGAGGAGCCATGAGACGCATCTCTCATCAATCTTTCTTTTTTCTTCCAGAGATGGATGGAAAGCACTATATAGGAGCCACGCATCCCTTCCCACATCGTAGAATATAGTAAGCCTTTTGGTTTACGTCTCTTTCTTTGGACATCCCATAAGTCCTTGGTTTCATGCTTCCAACTCTTTGCCCAAATCATATATCATTTATTTACCTTTTTTGTTGTTTAACGCGTCTGATCCAAATCAAGAAATAAATTCTATTAGTTAGACGCATTCAACATGAGAATTGATTATCTAAATTTTGAAAAATAATAATAGTATTGACCAAATAATCACTCCATAATTGACATACTAAAGTATAATTTAAATTTAGGCAAGTTGTATAGATTAAAACGAGCATTTAATCCAAAAATGATAATTGGACACCGTTCACCGTTCACATTTTAAAGAAAACGTTCATAATAAATAATATAATTATCTTATGTGGGGGAAAAAATGATGAATTGATCTCTAACCATTAAAAGTTAATGACTTATTGTAGTACAACTGAGGACAGCTAGAGTGATTTGTATAAATTAAAGTGAAAAATTCATCTAAATGCTATTAGCCTTAAACAGGAGATCTTCATGCAGTTTGCCCAATATATCATAGGGTTTTTTTTTTTTTTTATATATATCACTCCTACTTTTCTTTAATTGCTTTAGTTGGAATTTAGTGAATTAGTAGGTTGTTAATTTAGGTTTACGTGCTTATTTTTTCTTCTCTTCTTTGTTGCTGTTTACTTTCTTTTCACTACAAAAATTATATACATGGCCTCAATTGTAAAGGTTAAATATTCTTAATTTACTAAATTTAACAATATAATTGAAATTTTGTTTTAACGAATTATGTATAAAGGTATTTAAATCTTTTTGCTCATTATAAAATTGTAAATATACAAAAAATAATCTGTCAAAAATAGTCTATTTTAGTCAAGTATTTTAAGCCAAGAGTAAATAATTAAGTAAATTATAACATCTTATTAAATTTAACCTCTTAGCTTTTTGTTAGAGTAACTTCTATATGTGAAAATTTGAGGATAGTTCAAATTAATTCTTGTAAAAAGGGGATAATTTAAAAAAAAAAAAAATAGAGACTACTTTATAGAATCTGTAATTATACAGAATAGTAAAAAAGTTATTATTTATTTTAAATATTTTTAATTTTTACCTTAATAATTAACACATACATACATGTATGAACAGAAATTTGAATGTTATGATTAATTAACATAGATAAGGAATTATTTTACCACAACTTCATTAAAGCCAACAAATTTTTTTTTTTTTTTTTGTGGAAGTATAAAGCCAACAAAGAACTAACATCAAAGAATGGTTCCCATTTTTATGCTAGTTTAGTAGTTTAATTTCCCGAGAAAATTAATGAGAGTATGTCTAAAATATCTCTTGAGATAAATGTGTAAAATATCTCAAACACATTTTCGTGTCCCACAGGCAAGTTCCCGCCATCCAAACAGATCAGACAGAAGGACAAAAAAGCATTTAACTCCACATAAATAAACAAATAAATTTTGCAAATTATTGAGAAAGAAAGAAAGAAAAACAAGTTGGTATCCTGGACTTTCTAGTCCCATGCGAACAAATATATATATATATATATATATATATATTCCAATTTTAATTTGTTTTTTATTATTTTATCAAGACATGCAAGCATGCATGCTAACATAAATTTTCACACCAAATTGCTATTTAAAAAAAAAAACGACAATTTCATCCAACGACTAAAATCTATCATTTTGTTATACTTTACTTCAAATTTCTTCCAAAAGCAAAGGCAATAATTTTCTTGGGAATCAAACAAGACAATTCAAGAAATGGAAAGTGAAAAGTTGAAGAGATTATTGAAGTGTTCGTACGTTCTTTATTAGGCAAAGTTTGGGCATGAGAACCGAAGTCCAAACAGCAGACCAAGATCAAGACCCCAAAAAGAACCCTAGTAAACAAAACACCAAAGTACCACCCCATATATATTTTCGAATCAACAACAACTATCACCACTTGAATTCGTCTTCCTTGTAAGGAACTTGTAAACAAGGTGTTTGTCAGCTTAGCAGATTAAAAAACGATAAGCCTTTTAGCTGCATAAACATGCAAAGAAAACTGAGTTTCTTTGAAAGAGAGAGGAATGGTTCTGGTTGGCGACGAGGAGAAGAAGTGAGAAGGCTATATCAAATGAGAAATAATTGAATTTATTTTGTTTTTTTCTGTTGACTCAAAAAGGGTGTCCGCTTGCATGTAGTGGGGTAGGGTGATAAAAATAGCAAAAATTTTGCTTATATACGTTTTGCTTGTTTTAGAAAACAAGTAGTGGGGTAGGGTGCCTTTGTAGTAAGAAGACAGAAGGGGTTTGGCTGGAGGGTTCAGAACTCCAAGGACAAGAAAACGAATATAAGGCGGTAGGTCCACCTAGTGACCATGACTAGTTTTGTTTTAAAGCAAAAATTTCATAAACTTGCATACAAAAATATGAATTTTTGAGTTATTTAAAAAGGTAGAGTTAATATCTTTAACACGTTATCATTATTCTGTTCACGAATCATAATTAACAAATAAAGAATATAAATTATCATTTTTTTTTCTTTTATTCTTAAATTATTGATATTGTTTTGGAAATATATATAGTTTGCAAGCACCAATTATGCTAACAGGCGGTGAGGGAAGGATTAATAATCTTGTGATACCTATGCGTTGCTCTTAAAATATTTTCCTATTACCTAATTTATTATCTATAATTAATTAATAGTTTTTTAATTATTAGAAATATATATATATATGCGTGTGTGAAAGAATATTATTAATTAATTATAATAATAGTATTGACTAAAAAAATTAACAAAAAGAGACTATTTAATCGGAAATTAATTACTGTTTTAATATCAATATATCAGTTGTGTAATGCTATATAGTAATCAGTACATTTAAGTTTTTTGTTTTTTTAACAATCTGCAACTCACCTGGGTTTCAGTATATATATTTTATACAGTAAACTTTAATAAAATAGCTTTGCAAGGCATACTAATAAATTAAATGGTCGTGGATTTCACTTTTACTTGCGTGAGTTCGAATCCTGTAATATTAATATCATGTTAAATATTAATATAATATTTAATTTATATACATCTACTAGCTTTCACCATCACTGTAAATTAGCTTTCATTTCTTATGTGAGATCTTAGAATTTAACACTACGTACGGATTAAAACAAAAGCACACGCTTACGTACAGATTGGTAAACAGTAGCAATTAAAAAGTATGTGGGTTGCATGCCGGCAGAGAGGATTACGCGACGTTACTAAAAGGGGGAATGTCTGTTGTCTCTGATTTTCCAGAGGATTACGCGACGTTACTAAAAGGGGGAATGTCTGTTGTCTCTGATTTTCCAGGGAATGTCTGCTGTCTCTGATTTTCCACAACGGTTAGACAAAAAGAAAAGCAATTGGGCAAAAAGAGAAGGAACTTGGACAAAAAGAAACGAAGTGACTTAGACAAATCTTTTTTGTCGATAACCTCAGACCAATCAATCGAATATTGATTAATATCAGTTCACATGTTACTAAAAGGGGGAATGTCTGTTGTCTCTGATTTTCCACAACGGAATATCAGTTCACATGTGCGGGCCACGGGCAAAGTATAAGTTCTTTCGTCGAAGCTTCCAATTGAAAATCAAAAAGATTTCAGTATATATATACAACCAGAGAGGTGTCAGTCATATACATACGTAAGCCTTTCAACGACTTGGAGGTGAGGGTGATGGACACTGTTATCGACCAGATCGCCGGCGAGCTCATTAAGGCTTTGATAACCATATCACGTAAATCCCTTCTCTTCAAAAGGAGTGCGGACCAGCTCAAAAGCACTATAGAGGAGCTCCTCCCTATCATTGAAGAGATCAAAAACTCGGGCGTAGAGGTGCCACCCACCCGCCAGTGCCAGCTCGACCGCCTCTCCCAGACTCTCAACAATGGATTGGAACTTTGTGAGAAAGTTCATAAATCTGGACGTTTGAACTTTTACAAGAACTTTATGTTATCAAGGAAGATGGAGGAGTTGACGAAGACGGTGTCGAGTTTCTTGAACGGTCCTTTGCAGGCGCACGTGTTGGCTGACGTTCATCACATGAGGCTCGAGACGGCTGAGAGGCTTGACGGGCTCGAGCAGCGTCTTGTGTCGATGAAGATTGGAGGTGGTGGGTGGATGGAGGAGGCGGTGGAGGAGGTGGGAATGGAGAAAGAGAAGTGGGTAGAGGGTGGTTTTGGGGATTTGGTGGGGCAGGGGATTGCTTTGGGGACGGAGAAAGTGAAGGAGATGGTTATTGAGAGAGAGGATTTGGGTGTTGTTGGGATTTCTGGGATTGGTGGATCTGGAAAAACTACTCTCGCTGCTGAGGTTTGCAGAGATGATCGAGTTTTAAGTATGTTCTGTTTCTGTTCTGTTATGTTATGTTGTTTCTTTCTTTCTTATTTAAGGGTATGAATTGACTCTGATATTTTGTTGTTTGCAGGTTATTTTAATCACAGGATTTTGTTCCTGACTGTGTCTCAATCTCCAAATGTGGAGCAATTGAGGGCTAGAATTTGGAAATTTATATCTGAGAGTGATAAGACGGAATGCAATGATGAAATTCAACAAAATTGGAACCCGCAATTTCGTTGCACAACAGAAACTCGTAGTTTGGTGGTTTTGGATGATGTGTGGTCTTTTTCAGTGCTTGAACAGCTTGTATTCGAGGTCCGCGGATACAAAACCCTGGTGTTTTCGAGGTTCGAGTTTCAGACAGTTGTAAATGCTAGTTATAAAGTAGAATTGTTGAGAGAAGATGAATCAATGCTCCTGTTTTGCCAATCTGCTTTTGGAGAGCAGACTGTCCCTCCTGCTGCTGATATGAATCTGGTCAAACAGGTGAATGAAAACTTAATTAAACTATCTCTTTATATATATATTGCTTGCTTGATACATCCTTCAATTCAATTTTTGAAAATTTTGTGGAATAGATTGTAAATGAATGCAAAGGCCTCCCACTGGCTCTAAAAGTGATTGGCGCTTCATTGAGGGACCAACCTGAAGAGTATTGGAGAAGTGCTCAGAAGAGGCTGTCTCGAGGGGAGCCGATATGTGAGTCCCATGAAAGCATGCTTGATCGGATGGCTATAAGTATCAAATACTTGCCTGAAAAGGTTAAGGAATGCTTCTTGGATTTGGGATCTTTTCCTGAAGACAGGAGTATTCGTGTTGAGGTGATCACCAATATGTGGGTTGAGATCCATGATATTGATGCAGAGGAGGCTTTTGCCATCTTGGTCGAGCTTGCAAAAAGAAGCCTTCTCAATCTAGTGAAAGATGCAGAGTATGTTAGTTATAATTATTTGTGTTGCTTTTGATACTTAGGTTATTGTTATTTTGAGTTTTAAATTTTGATATGTTCAATTTAACAGATCTCCAGACAAGGTTAGTGTCTATGGGATGATTGTCACTCAACATGATGTAATGAGGGACCTTGCCCTCCATTTAAGTAATGGAGGAAACATTAATGGGCGGAAACGATTATTAATGCCGCATTTGGTCACAGAACTTCCAAAAGAATGGGAGCGACATGCTGATCAGCCGTTCAATGCACAAATTGTTTCCATTCATATTGGTATGGCCATCAATTGGTCTCATTTCCATTGCCTCTGACAATGTAGAATAATAGTTATCCTGTTTAAACAATATTAATAGATTTGAGTTGATCCATTGTAATATGACCCTTATTTTCTATCTTTAATGCTAACTTGTTGGAATTTTATCTCAGGAGAAATGAGTGAAACGGACTGGTTTCGGATGGAATTCCCGAAGGCCGAAGTGTTGATTTTGAATTTCTTTTCTGAGGAGTTCTTTTTACCTCCCTTCATTGAGAACATGCCAAAGCTTCGGGTACTCATAATAAAAAATCACAATTATTTTACAAGAACCACCCTGCTCAACTTTTCGGTTTGTTCTAATTTAACCGACCTGAGAAGCCTTTGGCTAGACGGAGTATCCATATTGCGATTACCGGAATTTACTGCTCCCTTGGAAAAGATGAAGAATATATCTCTCGTTTGGTGCAAGTTAAATAACAGTCTCGATCAGCCAACAGTGGACCTGTCTCAGATGTTCCCTCATCTCCTTGAGCTCAGAATTGATTGATGTTTCGATCTAATTAAGTTGCCTGTAAGTATTTGTAGGATGCAGTCACTTAAGTATCTTACCATCAGATGCTGCTCCAGGGTACTTGGACTGCCTGCTGATATTGGTAATTTGAGGTCTCTACAAATTTTGCAGTGCACTCACCTCTCCGATCTAAGGGCTCTCCCTCCTGGCATATGTGAGTTATCTGGTTTGCAGTATCTCAACATTCATGGATGTGCGAGTTTAACATGTCTTCCTCAGGGAATTGGTAAATTAGTAAGGTTGGAGAAAATTGACATGAGGTGGTGTCGTCTGATACGGGATCTACCAAAGTCTATTCCTTCATTGCAATCTCTTCGATGTGTTAAGTGCGGTGAAAATGTTTTTCGGTTGTGGAAGGATATGTTGAAATCAGACGTTCATGTTGAAATTAATTAATATCTTGAAATATAATCTGATTTGACTTTATGAATGAACAATTGATATTTACAGTTTTTGATGTAAAAAATTTTATCAATAAAATAAACATAATTTATATGATTGGTGAAAGGTTTTGCTATGAACTAATTATTTATTCTTTAATTTTTATTATTTTTTAATTTTCCTTTCTTTTTTAATTTTTTTTCCAAATTATCTAATTTGTACTTGTATCAAAATCCTGAGTTACGATTAGAAATGACAATTACCTCCACACACCATGTTATCCATTAGGTTTGATCGTTAATTAACTAATGGAAGTAACTAATTTAATACTTTTTCAAATATTTAGAGAAAATTTGATATGTTTTCAAAACATACTTAAAAATTTGATATTTTCCCAAAACATAAGGATGAAAGTGATACTTACCCAAACAAAAACAACCAAGTCACTCAAAAAAGTGCATGCTCAAAGCCAGCTACCCCGTCAAAGATGCATGTAGTCTTTGTTTTAAAAAGCTATATACAATGGGTATTTGGGTTGCTCAGTATCCGAAAAAACAAAATGCAAAGTCTCTTCAGATCAACCAAGTAAATTAATCTATCTAGACACTACATAAGGTAAACTAATATCCAATTTTCTGCTGAAAATTTAGCTTTAAAGTGTACAAGCATGATGATAGACCATCAATGTTAGTTACTCTATTATTTGGTCTAAAAAGGGTCATTTACCACTACTCAGCTTGAACTGCTAATCCAATTTGTTTTTATTCTTCCTTACTGGTTGAAGGATCCGAACGCCTCCTCTTGGCTTCATTGTCACCCAATTGCAAAGAAACACAGATATCTTCATCACAGCCATTCCTCAACAAAGCAAGACTTTCTGAGACTGCCTTAGCGAATACACTGTTCTGATGTAAGGGTGGTGACTGTCCAAAGAAGCTTGGAATAAACTGATGCTCAACACTAGGACCTGCCTTTACAGTATCTTCCAAGTGAAAATCAGTTTCCATTAGAGATATATTTGTTTCTGGGCTGCTGCGTTCAACTTCCAAAGGGATATACTGAATCTGAAGACCTAGCGACTCAAATTTGTCTTCAGATTTCTCTTTTGGTGAGGAATCCCCTACAGTAGAGCCAATTGCTGTAGTGGAGGCAGCTCTTTGTTCTTGCACTGCCACTAATAATAACAAAAATATACAGACCAATTATTTTCTATGATCGTTGTTCTTTTCATAAATTATGACATGACTATCAAACTTCAAATTAATGCACTTCAACAGTTGAGATTTCATCTAACATGCCAAATTAATTAACATACATTGGAATCATATATTCTAGATGTAACATTTTATCTGACATGTCAATGATGAAGATGAGTTCACTGTAACACGTATTAGATGTAATCTGAGTGCTGAAGATGTATTACTATATTAGTTTAAGAATTAAGTTATCATATTTGTAACATGAAAAGGCAGTTGATATTTCCATCAATCAATCAATCAATCATCTATATATCTACCGACACATAGACAACTAGATATGTTAAAATACACAAACCTTTAAGCCCTTCATCTGTTGTGATGAGATCAAGTTCGAGGAGGTTGAGAAGGCGCCCAAGATCAACCCCACTGGTCCAGTTTTCTGGAGGTCTCCCAACTTGTAACTTAAGTCGACCACGGTTAGCAGTCCCACCCCAAATGATCCCAATGGGCCGTGGCTTCTCACCATCCTCCCCCTTCATTACAATGAGACTTCCACTATCTCCCTCAAGATCAAATGTCTGTTGATTCTCACCCACAACAAGAAAATCAGTAAGGAAGCAAATACCTTTCTCATCATTGTACTCCAGGGCATATGCCAACACAGTGCCTGTGGTTAGACCAGAACTTCTTCCAACTTTTACTATTTGCTTCCCAATAAGGCTACTTATTGGAGACTGCAAGTCTAAACTCTTTACATCACCAATCTCTCCCAAACCTTTTACGGATGTAGTAACAGTGGACATGTCAAAATCATCAGCGAAAGGGATGAAAGCCCCATCTGCTCTTACAAATGTCTCTGCAGGTCAACAAAATCATAATAAGTGTTGGGGTCAGGATGTGTAAGGTTACCAAATTATTGATATAATTCAAGAAAGCGGTCAAATATACAAACCACCAAGTGCATTTAATAGCCCAAACAGAACAGATGATCAAATGAAGAGATAGGGTCAACAAAAAACAATACGGTAACAAAAAAAAAAATTTATGAATATGATGATATCTGATCCTTAAATACATTATAACACCATAACTGCATCGAAATATTTGTCTTCTAAGTGAATCTGATGAACTTAAGGTATATGACTCTGGGAAAATCTACCATGTCAGTCTCGTTCAAACATTGGCCAAATGAAACCTAGATGAAACACAATAACTTAATCTGATTTAATTGCAAGTAAACAGTCTGGTCCAAGTGCAGGATAGAACTGACAGAGCAGCATTCTGTTTGCCCATTGTAACTTCCAATGTCAGTTTAAAATCCAATCTCAAGTGTTTGCTCAACTTCAATGGGTACAACTTTGACAACAGAGCAATCGAAAACCAAAGTTATGAGATTTTGCAACATGGTTGAGAACATCCATAAAAATACAATTATAGCTTTACTGAAGGCCAAGTCTACATACTCAAAAGAAAAAAAATGTAAACTCTCTTACCTGGATTTATTCCAGCAAAAATGCCATACCAAAGGTCATCTGTGATAAATGAAGTTGCTCTTTCCACTGCACCAAGGTATACCCCAGGTCCAAGTGTTGGTGGCAAAGGATGAAACATTTTCTGGTTTGGGTAATCTAAGTCAACAGCAACATGCTGATTCGTGAGAAACCCAACTTGTCGGCTACCAGTTTGGCTCTTGACAATGGCACCTAGAGTTCCATAAGTCTCCTGGTTTGCCACCTGAACAAAAGCAATACTTATGGCATTTGACAATCATTATATCAAAGATAAGCATAGACAATGTAAAAGTATTACCTGATTAAGTAAACAAATAAAATTTGGTAATGGATAAGAAAAGATATAAAAATGGATGATGGTGCAGTATCCACTTAATAGCACAACAGAATCAAGTTTGCAGTAGGTAATAGTGATGCAAACTTTTTGGGGAAGCATCATTGCTATAAGTTGAGATTTAACACTCCTTTCAGAAAATTGTCATAATGACACTAAACAATAAAAGAACAATATGAACAACAATTAAGAATATATTCAATCTTTATATCCAACTACTTTTACTCATTAAAATATCACTACTGTCAGCTCACTCTAATATTCTACAGATAGCTCTCAGTTGTCAGTTCACCAAATGAGCAATAAACAGTACACCCAGCTTCACAACAGAAATTAGCTAAGCCTGTGAAATAATCTATTACAAATTTAGTTGTGCACTATAAGCAATCAAGTGAGATCTAGTCTCCAGTTAATACTCCTAAACGAATACATTCAACCAGAAGTATCAAATATTTTAATACTCAAAGTTGCCTTTTTGACAATATTGAATTGTATCATGAACTTCAAACTAGTTTGAAATGTATAAGAACTCTCAAGAGTAACATGATTCTTTTATCCAAGTTCTTCAAGTCTGCTTAAGTTTTTTTTTATCCTAATTGAAATAATGTCGAGCTCAGATGCTCCATTCCATCTAAATTGGGTTAGGGACATGACTACTTTTACCTCACTAACAACCTTGACCATCTATTGCTTTGAACTTCCTTCTACTTTCAAGCTTGATTTGAGTATCATTAACCTCTAAATACATCAAGAATTTCATCAAAAACTCATTCAATTAACATTCATGACAAAACCCACAAAACTACATCATACTAACATTAAACAATTTATCTTACCTTACAATTATCTCCACTTATTCTTGGAGGATTCTTGATGGAAACAAGAGGTAAAGATGGATGGAAACTCCCTTGAATCTCCTCTTCTTCTTCTTCTTCTTCTTTCTTCCTTCTTCTTCTTCTTTCTTTTTCTTCTCTTCTATATCCTCCTCATCCATCATTGTACTTAACCTCCTTTTGTGCATCTTAACTTCTGTTTTACCTCTATCTTCAAAATCCACCATGCAATCTTCTACCATCTTGACTTCTTCAACACCATCTTCAAATTTTATCACATGATATTCTGAGGATTTACCTTCCATATAACCATCTCTAGATCTTTCAATTGACCGATTTTCAGAAATCATTATCTCTTTTGGAACCATTTTCTAAAAAAAATCCAATAAAATTCAATTCAAGTATATAGAGGTGAGCAAATACCGAGTCAATTCAGTTTTACCCAAAACCAAGCCAAAATCAAATATTTCCACCCTTAGATATAATTTCATAAAAATAAACCAAACATAATCGGGCCATCATATAACTCATATCATACAAATTGAAACCACACAAATAAAGTTGTCATGTCATGAAATAAACTATATTCAAATTCAAACAAGGAAACAATTGTCAATATATACATCAATTTTAAAGCATCAATGAACTTCAAATATTCAAAGTGATTCACTGCATCGATAATCCAGATCTTTCTCAACAATAATCAAACTCAAATCTTCAAAATCCATATAGAAAATAAAAAGACAAAGATCGAAACCTGAGTCAAACTAGATGTACAGGTACAATGTCGTGGATGACATAGTTAGGACGGATGCTGGGAGACATTATTCAACCAAACCGTTTTTAATAGTTAGGAGGGAGAATTGAACTTGTATTCATAATATGACTGAAATTGCAATTTCAACCAGTTAAAGGTAGTTTTTTTTACACTTTCACCCCTAAATTAAAATAACACAGAAAATATTGCTTCTAGTGGGATGGTAACAGATCAGATCGAGTTTTATCATTTTCAAACCCAACTTGAAATTTTTGAGGGGCACCCCAAATGGGTTGCTGATTTCTACCCCAAACCCAAACTCAATTTGAAGGACTTGCCCGCACCCGACCCGTTAACTCGATTTAGTTTTAACTAAAATAAATAAACAAAATATATATATACATATACACATTTAAACTACCAATAGTTCAATTTAATTACAATATAAAATTACATTTATATAATTATTAATAAGACAAATTGCATAAACCTCTCTTGAGGTTTGGTATAATTGTACAAAAATTTTGAAGTTTGGGAAACTTGCACTAACCTCCTCTAAGGTTCCAAAACTTAACTCAAACCTCCCTTGCCATCAGTCAACAATCATTAAATCCTCACAGTTAATAGTTAAAGGTATAAAAAGACTAAAATACTCTTCAAGTCAAATTTAACATCAACATTTTATTTTTTATAAATTAAAACTAATAGAATATATATTTTTAATTTAATTAAAAAACAAAAAATTAAAGTCAACAATTTGATTTAATTTAATTAAAAAGTTGTAGATATCTTTCAAGAGATCTGCAACTTTGCAAATATGGAGACCATTTGGGTCTCTACCCAAATGCTTTCCATTCCACCATTGATGAAAAAGGCTATAAGGGTTAAGGTGGAGGAGAAGAAGAAACATCATCATGTGGTCTTCTTCAGCTTTGCAACCCAACTCATATTCAACAACATTAAACCAACCTTGAACAACCCAGTTTTTTTTTTTTTTTTTTATCTATTTTTAAATTCCATAGATCATGATCATCAATCCAATATCCACATACACCTCAATCCTTAAATAAAATAGTAAGTAAAAAAGAAAAAAAAAATAATCATCTCAACACCTAACATCAATTTATTATCATTCATCCAAAACCTAGATTTTTCAACATTAATACAACATCAACCTAGAATCTCTTCAAGATGGTTTTGTCATGTATTATAATTACAAACACCTATAAATTTGCTTTTTCTTTTTTAAAAAAAAAAAATTAAAAAAATTAAGTTAGCAAACCGCTGGTTCAACAACGGTCCTATCACCTTATCCAGTCTTCTTAGCCATGAAAACCAGAGCCGACAATGGAGATTTCTTGGCACTTTCACAATCTAAAAAGTCGACGACTAGGATTAGCCCTAATGTCCTCAAATCGGTCAAATTTGGACATGGTGATGCCAATGAAAGGAGGAGGACTGTGGAGGAGATTGGTGGGTGAAAAGGAAGGCATAGTGACGGAGAAGGCATCTTACTCGGTCGAGGATTTGGTGGAGAGAAGGAAAAGCAGAGGAGATCGGAGGATAAAGGTGGCAGTGGCAATGACAGTGGTGGTGGTGATGGTGATGGGCATGGGCAATCGGGTTTGGTGGAGAAAAGGAAGGGCGAAGGAGATTGGATTGGAGGATGAAGGCTAGCGATAATGACAAAATGGTCTTTGGAAGTGTTACTTGATATTTTAAAATATATAATTTTATGTATTAAAATACTTATCATTTAAAAAATATTATATTATTACTCTACTAATTAAAAATATTATTTTTTAATTAAAATATTTAAAATATTTTTTAGCTATAAATTGACCATTTTATCCTTCATCATTTTGATTGACGGTAGAGGAGGTCTATATTGAGTTTTTGAAACTTCAAAGAAGGTTAGTATGAGTTTTTCAAACATCGTCATTTTTGTGTAATTATGTCAAACCTCAGGGTGAGTTTTGCAATTTGCCCTTATTAATATAAGTAATATGTACAACCAAAGATTAATTACAATCATAAAATTACCACAAACACACCTAAATCAAACTACAAACGACACTACAAAGAAACCTAAATTACTACCACTAACAATAGATACAATCACAAATACTTCACAAACGAACACAATTAATGAAAAACATATAAAAGCTAGTATAAAAATGCAAGTATTTAACAATACTTCACAAAAGCACAAATTCTTCACAATCAACCACAAAAACTCTCATTGTCTCACACCACAATTTCGTCAACAGAAAATTGTAATTAATTTATGTACTTATTAGAGCAATTCAAAAGCAAAACAATTAGAATGTCCATAAACACAAGTACCTTCCCTACTATAATTGATTGCTTCCATTTTGTCGAGCCTAGAAGATTCCAAATCATCAAAACTTAGAAACTTAGAAACACATGACCACAAAACCAGGGCACATTCTGTTAATACAAATTTGTTTTCTAACTTTGAAGTAGAGAAACCACATGAGAGATTAAAACTTAATATAGATGATCACAAAACTAGCAACACCGATACACGAGAAAAAGAAAAAAAAAAGTACAAACCAACAGCACCATAACTTAAAATACCTTTTTTTCAACTTTAGGCTTTGTCTTCACTACAGCTTGCTAACAAACAAAAAGGAAATTAGAACATAAGAACATGAGAACATAAGACAAGTAAATCTACCACTTGTGCCCTAGACCCGCCTGATAGGGTAGAATCCTAATGCACTAATTACAATAGGTCGCGTGCAAGTATACACGGTCACAATGTAATATACTAGCAAATCAAGGTCGTTCCCACAGAGACAAGTGCTAATTTTTAAGTATCAATTACCAACTTCCTTGAAACCAATTTTATTCAGACTTCTAAATTGACAAGAATATTTTAATTCACTAAAATACACATATATATATTAAAATTAAAAATACAACTTAACTAAACAAATAATCAAAAATTACTTATAAAGACAGAAGACCACGACAGAATAAAGTATCTAGAAAATACAATTTCACCAACTATTCCAATGACTTATTCTCATTAAAATAAAATAAAATAGAATAAACAATTCTATTGCGTATGTAACCGATAACTCTTAAATCTTCACTAGTCTCTTTCGAATGGTCAAGGGAAAATATTCAGAGAAATTAAACTGCTATATTTCTATGCCGATTAATTAGTCTGAATTCTTTAGGATCCAATTATCCACAACAATTACACAAACCTTTTAGGTATATTCCTATCTTGTAAGATTCATGTCATTCTATTGATGTCTAAACTATAGTCACCTTTTCCAAGTGCAATATAGTTAACTGATCAGATTAATTAATCAGGCCCAAATTAATTAACCACATGTATAAATAATAGAACAGAATACTGACAATAAGAATAAAACCACTAAACACCAATAAATCATTGAACAAGAATTGAAATAGTTGGCTACATTGTATTCCTAGATAAAATAGTTTAGTTCTCCATGAAACCAATTAACACAATGGGAAAAATTGAAATCAAAATAAAAAAACATTGTATTAATTGAGAAAATAAATTAAGGGAGAAGTCACTGTATAATTTTGCAATGTACGCCTTCCTTGAACACAACTGAGCCAATTGATACAGTCACACTGATAGCCTCAACTCTTCCTTTGTTGTCGTTTGCTCTGAAAGTGTTTTCCTTAACTCTTCCTTTGCCGCCGTTTGCTCTGAAAGTGTTTTTTTGTCAAAAGTCCTCTCCTCTGTCACTATTTTCGTTGTGATTTTTTGTAAGCTCTCTACCATAATTTTACGGATCTCCCCGGAAGCAGTCCCTAAATAATTATTTGAGACCCGAAATAGTCCATGGAAATGCTTAAGGGTATAGGGAACCCTTAGAGATCGATTTCGACTCGATTGGATATTAAATGGAAGGGTAAAATAGTGAATGAAATCGAATAATTTTTCAAGGAAATAAGGGACTAAATTAAAGATAAGTTTTAATAATTATGGTCAAAGTGGAATTAAGCTAAAAGTCAAGGGAGGAGACCAATATTTTTTAAAGGACATGACCGTCATTTTTAGAATAGTTTGGGGAGGAAAATAGAAGTCAAAAAGTTTGAGTTAACTCACAAAATGGAGACTTAGTCAACTCGCCAAAAAATAAAGAGAGAGAGGGAGTTATCGCGTGAAACCAAAGAAGAAGAGAGAAGGAAAAGAAGAAGAAGAAGAAGAAGAGGGAGCCGCTGCCACGCGACGTCGGAGGAAGAAGAAGACTGCCGACCGCCGACCAGCCTCCGTTACCAAGCTCGCCGTAAATCCAACCAAAGTCGAGCAAATTTCAGGCGAAAGTAGACTTGCAACCGAGCTGAAACCGCCGCGCGAACCAGCCGATTGGAGCGGAAGACGATGACGGCAAGCTGCTGTCCGACCAACCTACAAAACCCAACGCCAAACTCGACCCAAAACGGAGCAACGGAGCAGAACCGTGACCAGAATCAGCTGTGTACGTGTGCAGAACCGGCGCGAAACCGTCGACGATCGACGATGAATCCAGCCTCCAACTGCGGCAAAACCAAGGGAGAAAGAGAGGGAGAAAGAAAGGAGAAGAAAGAGGAAAAGAATTAGCCCGAAACCCAGTCCAAACCAGCCTCCATCACGCGCAAAAACAAGCAGAAACCAGATCAGAACCGCGCGAAAAAGGGGAGGAAAAGAAAGAGAGAGAAGATCCAGCTCGAGCTCAGCCCAAATCAGTCCACTTACACATCCAATCCAGTCTCGAATCAAGCTCAACGCGAAGAGGAAGAAAGTGATTCCGTAGGGAAGAGATCGGGTGAGTTATTAAAGTTGAAATTGATGATTTAGTTGATGATTGAGTTGATTTCGAAGTAAATTTTATCGGATTCGTTGTTAGTTGATTTTGAGTGAAAATAAATTGAAAAATTAGTGGGTTTACGTTTATTGAGAGCTTAGGGAACCAAGAGAATAATGAAAAATTAAAGATAAGGCGAATTCACGCGATAAACTAGTTTGAGGGACGATTATGTAAATTGGTAATTTCAAGTTTCCAGAGGTTTACGCGAACGTAAATTTATGCTTCCATATGTTGTGTAGGTGACGAGGGAGCTCGAGGATCGAGACGAGAGGATTAGGGGCTCCACACAGGCCATTCTCAGTCGTCAATTTTGTGAGTGGATTTTATTAAAAGATTTTAAAAGTATTTTATATTATTAAGTTGAGTTAATAAATAATTGCTTGAGTTTATTTTAAATGCCTTGATATGAGCATGAATTTAGAGTTTAAAATGATGTTATTTTGTGCTTTTGCACTTACCAAAGATGTTTTAATGTTTAATGCATTGAGAAAGTGAGTTTTAGTGCTCATTGCACTCACAAATCAGATTTTAGTGCGTTATGCACCCAGAAAAAAAGATTTGTGCTTTTGGCACCAGAAAGTTAGAGCAAAAAGGAAAGTGTTTTCAAACCCATAAGTATACCCTCAGAGATTACAGATCAGTTTAGACCCGATCGGTCTATCCCACTTCAGTTGGCACAGTCCTAAGAAGGGATAAGTTACTAACTTGGGGGGATAAGTGTCAAAGTCTGTCAGTCGAGTCGCCATTACTGATGTGGGGTAGTGTTTCGTGTGCTATGATTAGCGCTGAGAAATTCCGCACATGGCCACGAGATGTCTCAGATTAGGCGAGCTATGGTTAGCGTTAAGAAATTCCGCACATAGCCGCAAGAGTACAGATTTAGGGATACTATGGTAATTTTAAAAGATATCTGGAAATAGTTTTAACAAGAGAAATGCATATTTGAGAGAAAAAGAGGTTTTAAAAGTATTATTCAAGTTATTTATGATTTACCTTTGCAAGTTTTGTATTGAAATACGTGCTTGTGTTTATATATGAATTATTTTGATTAAGTTGATGTTTAAGAGATTTAAACTTGAAATGCTTTCGAAACAAAGAATAGTTTTCAAACGTTTTCAGAGGAGGACGTTTTGAAAATCAGACTTTCAAAGAAACGAAATATTAACACTCACTGAACTTCTAGCTCATTATTTTCTGTTTTCCATAAAAACCTTCTCAGGTATACTCAGCAGGTAACCGAGCAGCATCACCTCCAGTGGGCGAGCCAGCGCAACACGACATCATTTGAGAAGCCCATTTTGTTTCACCCATTAGATTTTCATGTAAATATCTTTTCAATGTATAAATGAATTGTAATTATTTGTTTGTAACTGTTTTTAAACTGTTTTTGATTTAAATGCGGTTTATTAAATATTATTTGAATTTTCATAAGTTGATTTAACAATCAAATGCATGATTGAGGCCTACGGGCAACCAGAAGTTGGGTTGGTGATAAATTTTAGTCGAAATGTTGTTTTTCTGTAAACAGGTTTTTGGGAAACGTTAAAAATGCAGCCGTTATGCTGCCGAAATTTTGTTAGAAAAATGAGTTTCGAAAATGAATTTAAAATTAAAATTAAAAATTTTTCCTACGCGCTTTCAGTTTTTAAAGAAAACCCAACCCAACGATGTTTCAAAAAGTATCAAAGAGTTTAGGGTTCGCTCCACGGGTTTCGCTTAGCCTGACGAGTCGGGTCTGAGAGGGATCCGTTGGGGTGCCCGGTGTGACCTACTGGATTAGAGTTAGAGGTATCCGGGTTGGGTCGCGTCATTTTTCTTCTGTCAACAGTCTCTCCCCCTTTATTGCAAAAATTGAAACCTTTATATAGCCGCACTAGTTTAGGGTATCATTATCATTTTATTTTGTCTCCACCTGCAATCTCAGTCTTCATTTCCTCTTTTTCACCTTGATTCTCTCATTTTTGCCTTTGAAAAACTGGATGCTCTGTTGATTGCTTCATAAATTTCCTTTAACAGAAAATTTGCTTCCTTTTCTTGGAGTCTTTGAATTTTTTTGAGAGATTCTCGTGTGTGATTGTGAAATTCAATTTTTTTCTTACATTGAGTGATTAAATCCCCACTTGACTAAATTGGTTTTGTCACATAAATTGAAAATCTTCTAAGTCATTAATGGCAATATTTCATGAACAAAATCAGTAATAACACTTTACTGCATCTTAACTGCGCGTTTGGAACGTTTGAAACACCCCTGCAGGCTATTCATGCGTGAACAAAGCTCAGGTCTATGCGCAGTCCATTCACGCAGGCAACACAGCTGCGATAACTTCCAGCACCCAAAAAATTACATTTTGACCTCTCTATTAAATTCCTACACAAAACACTTATAAAACATTAAAACACTTCTATTTCACTCGAGTTTTCATCACAAAAGCACAGGTTTAGAATATAAAATCGTGCTTTATTTTAGCCCGATCAAATACCCCCAAAACCTAACTCTTGCTTGCCCTCGAGCAAAAAATCTATAAAACAAAAGCAACAAAAATTAAAACTACATGCACTTTCGTAGGCAAACAAGATGGCATTTAGCACATGCCACAAGCCTTTAAACCTCTAGGTGTCCCTAGCAGGAGAAGTTGTGTCTCCTGAGGGTTTACCAGCTACGATACCCACAAACGTAACACAATCATGTTCGAACCAAACAACCAATCTTCTAGTGCCTTCTTTAAGAAAAATCACTTCACCTGAGATCTTGAACTTTGACTAAAAATAAGTCACTAGTAATCCTCACACAATCATCGGTCATCTCTAACTTATTACCCAACAATTGAAGTTCAACAATACTAAGCACACACATCATGACCTTATTTCGCTTCGACTCTATGCCTTACTGGAATTCACTCATTAAATAAATAATTTTTCTCATAGAGTCCTAAGGCAACACTCTCACAATATATAAGCATTTAGGAGTTTATGCATCAAAAGAATTCAAGTCTTCATATTGCTTGTATAATAAATTATGAATTGTAAATGATAAGCACCAACAAGGTCTCTTGAAAGAATCAAACATCTAAAGACAGTACAACACCCATAATTCTGACTCTAAGTAATCATGATCTCCTATTAATCAGTAGGTCTTTTAAAAGGATGTAACGGGGTTAGAGGTTTTGGCTACAAAGAACTGGAATAAGGTCTACAACGAGGAGCTTAGACTTTCCCAAAGACTATTCATTGCATCTCTAAAATTGTTGCATTTAGCACCGACTACAACTCTTCTAAGTGACCCTTATCCCCTTTTATTTCTTCATCTTTTTTTTTTTGAATGAAGATATGGACTTTTTTTTTTTTTTTTAACACAACTTGCCCACTACACCGATGTCTTTGCTTAACAACTCCCCCAAACCTGAATTTTTTTTTTTAAAAAAAAAAAAACCAATACTCATTTCTTCCATCCCTTTAGCATTATTTTCTTTAAAATCTAAACTCCTACAGTAAAGATTAAATTTTAATATGGCTAGGCACAAGATAATTCGTGAGGGTGAAAGAAAATAAAGGCTACTCTACATTTGGCTTCAATTTGGTTTTAGGTTCACACATAATTTAGGATCGAAAAATTTTGATTTCTTAGCCTTTTTCTAGAGGTAATTACACACATATGCCTACTTTATGTCAATAGGTTCACATAACGACTCAAAAATTCTGTAATCATAAAGAATTGCAATGAATTTCTGCCCTTAGGCCCCGTTTGTTTGTTGGGATTAGACTGGGATTGGATTAAATTTTATCCAATCCCACGTTTGGTGCAAACAAAAGAGTTCGGAGAAAGTTATCCCACCATGATTTTATCCCGTTGCTAGGGATAAATCCATCTCATTGAAATGGTGGGTTAACTTTCTCCCATCGGACCTCGCTCTCTCACCGACCTCGACCCGTCCATCGAACGATATCACGCCGCCACATCAACGTCCAATTGAACAATCACAACGGCGATCGCGTTGTAGCCAAGTTCGACGAGATCTGCTGGAAACGATGCTGCAAACGGTGCTGCAAGTAGCTCTGCAAACGGCGGCGCTCGACGTCGATATCAGAGACAAGCGAAGATGACGGTGGAGAGTGAGAGGTATGACTTCGCGACGGAGGTGAGAAACGGTGGAGGGATGAGAGAGTGGGATTCGATGCAGAACGACGTGCAGCAGAGGTGAGAAGTGGTGGAGGGATGATGAAGGGGGGGCTCGATGCGGAGGACAGCAGGAGGAGAGAGATGGCGGTCGCCGGTTTTGTGATTTCATAGCGGGAGGAGAGAGAAGCGTCTGGAAAAATGGTGGAAAATGGCTTAAATTAATACAGGTTTTGCACAATTTCTAAAAAGTCCCTAAAAAATTTCTTTAAAACCCAATTTTATACCCACTATTTTTAATCCTATCCTACTTTCACCAAACATGGGATAACATCTAATCCAATCTTATTTCATCCGATCCAATCCAATCCAATCCAATCCCATATAAATTATCCAATCCTATCCCGCGTACCAAACGAGGCCTTAAAGTCTAATCAAAGCCTAAAGAGACCAACTAGTAGCAACAAAATTTTTCTAAAAAGTGTTTTATGAGTGGAAACGAAAAATTACCCTCAAAACAAAAGCGCTAAAGGTTAAGATCACTCACAAGGGTAGTCTCCACTAATAGAGCACATCTATGCATGCACAATATCTCTACATTCTCCTACTGGGTTCAAAGTCTCTGATAACATCAAACCATGCTTATGACTTTAATGACTCTTCCCTAGTCAAGATTACCAATCACATAGCGCAATAACTCTTCTCTTGAAAGCACATGGTTAATTTTTTAATCAAGTTTGAACCATGATTGTTTCCACCGCCAAACCTAATCCAAAAATTGTCCTCAATGTTTGAAAAAACTAAGTTCAGGATGACAAAAAATAAAAACCACAGTTAAAAATAAAAGACAGTAAGTAAACAGTATATTACTGAAAATATCATATAAATGATAAACAAAAACATAAAATTAAAAGGAAAATAAAAGAATTTACTTAGTCCTCAAGGAAGAAATGGTGGAAGTGAAAGGAGAATTGTGGATGAAAAATAGGTGAACGAACATTGGCAGCAGGTAGTGCAAAACACGTATCACATCATGATTGCTTCTTTTTTTTTTTTTTTTTTTTTTTTCTTCTGCAGTTTGTGCTAATAAAAATTATTGACCACCCATGCGCACTTCGAATTTCACCTAACAAACAAAAAGACTTAAGAATTATAACATTGAAATGAAACCTAAAAAAATAAAAATAAGAACAAAAAAAAAATAAGAAATAAAAAATAAAAATAATTGAAATAAATAAAATAGAAGGCTAGAAAACTCGGGTTGCCTCTTAAGAAGCGCTTAATTTAAAGTCTTTAGCTAGACTCCCTTCTGCTTTTAATTGTTCAGATCTACCAAGGCGATGGTGGATTTTTGTAGTTCCACTTCGCCATCAAAATAGTGCTTCAGTCGTTGTCCATTAACCTTAAAAATTCTTCCAGAACTCTCTTTTTCAACTTCCACTACTCCATATTGGTACACAGTTTTGACAACGAAAGGTCCTGATCATCTGGATTTGAGATTTCCTGGGAATAATTGTAGCCTGGAATTGAACAACACTCGCTGTCCTGGTTCGAACTGCTTGGCTAAGATTTTGTTGTCATGCCATTGCTTTGTCTTTTCTTTGTAAATGCAGGCATTCTCATAGGAATCCAACCGTATTTCCTCGAGCTCATCCAATCGAAAATGACGTTTATCACTTGCTTGCTTCAAATAAAAATTCAAAGCTTTAATTGCCCAAAATGCCCAATGCTCCAACTCCACGGGTAGGTGACCTGCCTTTCCATACAACAATCGAAACAGTGACATTCCAATTGGTGTTTTATATGCAGTTCGATAAGCCCACAGTGCATCATCAAGCTTGATACTCCAATCCTTCCTTGATCTGCTCACAGTCTTCTCTAAAATACCCTTAAGTTCCCTGTTTGAGATTTCCACTTGTTCGTTGGTTTGAGGGTGATACGGGGTTATTATCTTGTGCGTGACCTCGTATTGCTTGAGTAGACTTTCAAATTGGCGATTACAAAAATGTGAACCCCCATCGCTGATAATGGCTCGAGGAGTTCTGAATCTTGTGAAGATATTCTTTTTTAGAAACTTGGTCACTACCCTTGCATCATTTGAAGATGTAGCAACCGCTTCTACCCATTTCGACACATAATCCACTGCCACCAAAATATACTAGTTTTGGCAGGATGACGGAAAAGGTCCCATAAAGTCTATACCCCATACATCAAACACCTCAACTTCTAAAATATTCTACAGCGGTATCTCATGTCTTTTGGATATGTTTCCTGTCCTCTAGCATTGATCACATGTCTGCACAAATCTCCATGCATCTTTAAAAATCGTTAGCCAGTAAAACCTTGACTGTAGAATTTTTATTGCTGTTCGCTCTCCACCAAAATTGTAAACCCTCTATTTTTATATTGTACGGATTACTCAGAAATAGTCCCTAAGTATTTATTTGCGACCCTAAATGGTTATGGAAAGAGTTAAGGTCATAAAGAACCCATAGGGATTGATTTAAACTCAATTGGAGATTAAACGGAAAGATAAAATGGTGAATGAAATCGAATAAATTTTAAGGAAATAAGGGACTAAGTTGAAAATAAAATTTAAAATTGTGGTCATAGTGAGATTAAGCAAAAAGTTAAGGGAAGAGAATGAGATTTTCTAGGGCGTAAGTGTAATTATTGAGAGTTTTGAGGAGGAAATTAGAAGCCAAAAGTGAAAAGTTGACTTTCAACAATAAAATTAGAAACCAGTCTCTCTCTCTCACGAAGACGAAGAAAGAAAGAGAGAAAGAAGAAAGAAAAGAAAGAAGAAGAGAGAAGAAAGAAAGAAGAAGGAAGAATGAGTGACGTCGGCGACCACCAAACAGCTCCGGTCGACGTCACTGCCGTGCCGACCGACAGCCGCAAAGCTGCCGAAGTTGAGCAGAAACGGCGAGCTGTCGTCCAGCGCGGAAAGCCGAGCAGAACAGCCGCGATTCAGAGCTGATCGGTGAGGAAAAAGGCAGTGGCGAGCTGCTGTCCAGTCACCTGCAGTCCTGCGTGCAGAACCCAGCTGATTCTTCCCCATTTCAGCTGCATCTGAGTTGATTTTCAGCTTGAAACCAGCCCTACAACCGCACGACAGAGACAGCAGAACGGCGAAGATTTCAGCCGTGAATCGCGGCGAAGTGAGAGGGAAAGAGAGAGAGGAAGAGAGGAGAAGGAATGAGGAAGAAAATCAGCTCCAACCCAGCTCAGATCTGTCACCAAAAGTAGTCCAAAACAACTCGAAAATCATCCTCAAAGCGTTGTTAACACGAAAGAAAAGGGGTGAGTTATTTAAGTTAGAAATTGATGATTTCGTTGGTGATTTAAGTTGATTCGAAATGGATCTCGTTATGATTTGTTTGTTGGTTGTTTTTGAGTGAAAATGAGTTGAAAAATAAGTGGATTTAAGCTTATTGGGAGATTAGAAACCCAAAGAATTAGAGAGAAACCAAAACGCGCGCTAAACTAGTTCGAAGGGCAATTTGGTAAATTGGCCCATATGGCGTCCGTTGAGAGTTTGGATGACCCTAATGAGTTTAATTAGGCGTATTGGAATTAATAAAAGTTGAAGATTAAATTAAGAAACCAAAAATGGAGAGTTACGCCTAAAAAGGGTCATTTAGGTGCGATTGAGTAATTTTTATGATTTTGAGTTTCCTGAAGTTTGGGCAAACGTAAATTTACGAATGTATATATGTTGTGTAGGTGAAGAGCATCCGACTAGATCCCGAGAGGACGTTTGAAGCTCATCCAAATTAAGCCCAAGTTTAAGGTGAGTGCACTTTCAAGAGTTTTCTAAAATAATTTTATGTTTTTGCATTGATAAGCTAGATTTATGTTTTTGCATGAATAAGTTCTTGTATTTAAATACATGTATTGTATTTGTAAAGTAAACGAGTCCAAGGACTCCAGTTTAAAGCTTTCAAGTTAAAGCTTTCAAGTTAAAGCTTTTGTGCTTGTGCACCAAGTATAAAGATTTGTAAGCATAGCATTAGAGAAAAATAAGTTTTCAAAGGCCATAAGTACCCACCAGTTTATCGAGTTCAGACCCGTACGGTATATTCCACTTAGTAAGGCAAGGGTTGGGGGAATTGAGTCACTAACTGTGTGGTTAGAGTTATGAGTGAGTGTGTCGCCCCTACTTTGTGGAATATGGTCTCGCACTACGGTTAGCGATGCAACATTCCGCACGTAGTTGCTGAGAGGTGTCAGAGAGTTGGTTGCTGTGGATGTCAAATACATCGCCTTGTGACCTACCACACCTGCGGCCTTAGCTAAGTCGCCATGTGGTCAAGAGATTAGGGATACGAATGGTGCTTTTAGAAAAGTTCAGTTATTTGCAAGCATGTTCAGATTTATACTTTACAAGTTTATTATAAATTGTTTACATTAATGCTATGCAATTGAATGAGATTTAAGCTTTAAATGTTTAAGAAATAGAAACTTTTATAAAAGTTTTCTAAGGAGGAAATTTTTGAAAAGAAAAGCTAAGTTTATAAACTATTGCACTCACTGAGCTTTATAGCTCACTCTTCAAATTGTTTATAAAAACCTCCTCAGGTGCTCGTGTGGGTGAAGTCGAGTGAAGCCTCCCTCCTTTGCATTCAAGTGGGCGAATTACTGGCAGTTGCATCTTAAAGAATGTATTAAGCATATTTTGGGTTTTCGTTTATTGCATATGTTTATGCATTTTGCATCAAAGGAGTAATATCTTTTGAATTGTGTAAAAGAGTATCATTTTGTGCTTGAAAAATCAAGCTTACTAAATTTAAAAGTACATATTTATATTTTGACTTTGAAGCTTTTAAATCTTTGTGATTATGTTGATAAAATGATTGTGAGAAGTTGGGTTGGATTATGATTATAATTTGAAGTGTTTAAATTGCTTTCCAGGTTTTTGGTTTATCCAAATTGCAGCCGTTATGTTGCCGGTTTTTAGTTTTTAAAAGGACCAAATAAATAGTGTCAAACCAATCCAAACCATTTCAACTTTAGATTTAAAAGATTTTGCTTCCGCTAAAGTTAAGTTTTCAGTTGAGAGGGTTCGCTCCTCGAATGCCTTTTTCCCATCAAGATGGGTTTAGAGGGATTCGTTGGGGTGACTGGACGTACCATTCGGATAGGAGCCTAGTGGCGGTCCGAATTGGGGCGTTATAAAAATGACCCCCATAATCGGATGAGTGACAATGTCGTAGAATATCTTCAGTATCTTCGTATGGCAAACATCATCTCAACACCTGATCTGCACATTGCTTGAACAAATATAGATCATCCCATACATACCTTTTCACATCATGGAGAAACTTCTTCTTTTGCTGAAATGATAAATCAAGGGGAAGGACGTTGCACACTATAAAATTAACAAAATCTGCATACCAAGGTGCATCCTCATTACTATAAGAGAACAATTGTTCATCAAGAAATGTCTCTTTGATGTTTCTCATCATCTACACGTTTCCCTTCCAATCTAGTCAAATGATCCGCAACTTGATTTTCTATCCCCTTCTTGTCTTTTATCTCCAAATCAAACTCCTGTAATAGCAGTACCCATCTGATCAAACGTGGTTTGGCATCTTTCTTGGTCACAAGGTACTTAATGGCAGAGTGGTCAGTGTAAACTACCACCTTAGACCCAATCAAATATGGTCTAAACTTATCGAATGTAAAAACTATAGCCAGTAATTCTTTTTCAGTTGTGGTGTAATTCATTTGAGCATCATTCATCATCTTACTGGTGTAGTAGATAGTGTAAAAAATCTTATTCCTTCTCTGGCCTAAGACAACCCGCACTGCGAAATCGTTGGCATCACACATTAACTCAAATGGTAAGTTCCAATCTGATGCCGCGATAATTGGAGCTGTTACCAATTATTTCTTCAAAATGTCAAAGGCTTGCACACAATCTTCGTCAAACTTAAACAGCACATCCTTCTCCAAGAGATTGCATAATGGCCTTGCTATTTTGGAAAAATCTTTTATGAATCTTTTGTAAAATCCCGCGTGCCCGAGGAAACTCCGAACTCCTTTGACTGATGAAGGTGATGGGAGTTTCTCAATTACTTCTATCTTTGCTCTGTCCACTTCAACACCACTTGCTGAGATCTTGTGCTCTAACACAATACCCTCCTGAACCATAAAATGGCATTTTTCCCAATTTAATACTAGGTTAGTCTCAGTGCACCTTTTCAACACCTTAACAATATTTTGCAGGCACAAGTCGAACGAGTCCCCAAACACTGAAAAGTCATCCATAAAAACTTCCAAGAATTGCTCCACCATCTCAGAAAAAATTGCCATCATACATCGTTGAAAAGTTGTTAGAGCATTACATAATCCAAATGGCATTCTTATGTAAGCAAATGTACCATAGGGACATGTAAAGGTTGCCTTTTCCTAATCCTCAGGAGCTATGGTGATTTGATTATACCCAGAATAACCATCCAAAAAGCAGTAGTATTCATGTCTAGCTAGCCTATCAACCATCTAATCAATAAAAGGTAGCGAAAAATAATCCTTCCTCGTGGCTTAATTCAGCTTCCTGTAATCGATACAAACCTGCCAACCATTTACCACCCTGGTTGGGATAAGTTCATTCTTCTCGTTTGTCACCACTGTTATTCCTCCTTTCTTAAGCACACATTGAACTGGACTGATCCACGAACTATCAGAGATGAGATAAATGATACCTACATCTAACAATTTAATTATCTCATTCTTTACCACGTCCTTTATAATTGGATTCAGTCGACGTTGAGGTTGTATGGTTGGTTTGTGGTTATCTTCCATCAAGATCTTATGCATGTAGAAAGATGGACTGATACCTCTTATATCAGCGATTGTCCATCCCAAGGCTAACATGTTTTCTCTCAACACCCTCAGCAATTTCTCTTTTTGAACATCATTCAAATTAGTTGAGATGATTACTAGCAGAGTTGATACCTCCCTAAGATAAGCATATCGTAAATGTTTCGAAAGAGGTTTAAGTTCTAGTGACGATGGCTCTTCTATTAATGGCTTGAGTATCGACGATGCCAAAAAGGGCTGAGCATTATGCATATTTGACACCTCATACTTTGGAGCTGCTTCAAGTATTTCCACATAATCTTGGACCTTTTAACTATTTCCCTTATTGGAATACACTAATGTAGCCTCCAGAGCATCCAATGGAATTTCTTCATTGCGTAGCTCCTGAATGCAATCATGCAATACTTCCACTCTATTGCATTCATCGATGTCACTAGAAAATTTCAAAGCTTCGAAAACATTAAAGATGACCTTTTGATCTTCTATCCTCATTGTTAACTGGCCCTTCTACACATCAATCACAGTTCTTTCGGTTGCTAAGAAGGGTCTTCCCAAGATGATAGGAATCTCTTGGTCTTCTTCTATATCAAGGATAATAAAATCCGTTGAGAATATAAATTTCTCTACTTTCACCAGAACATCCTTAATTACACCTCTAGGTCGCTTCACAGATCGATCTGCAAGTTGAAGAGTAACTTATGTAGGTTTGGCTTCCCCCATACCTAATCTTTTGTAGATAGATAAGGGCATCAAGTTGATACTTGCCCCTAGATCACACAACGCCCTTCCTTCAAAGTTCTCTCCAATTCTGCACGGAATGGTAAAACTGCCTAAATCCTTTAATTTTGGAGGTAATTTCTGTTGTAGGATTGCGCTGCATTCTTCTGTGAACGCCACAGTCTCGAACTCTTCCAACTTCCTTTTATTCGATAGAATCTCTTTCATGAACTTCACGTATCTAGGCATCCGTTCTAGCGCTTTTGCAAAAGGTATGTTGATATGTAGCTTTTTAAATACCTCTAAGAATTTTGAGAACTGCTTGTCTAGTTTTTGCTTTTGAAACCTCTGCGGAAATGGCAAAGGTGGTACTTAAGATGCTCTTTTTTCTCCTTTAGGCTTTGCTGGTTCTTCTTTCTCATCCTTCTGCTCTTCCTTGTCTACAACTAGCTCCTCACCTTCTGATGGTTTGCAAACAACAGTAGATTGTTCCATGTTCTGATTCAACTCCTTGTCATTCCTCAAAGTGATAGCCTTACACTGCTCTTTAACTTCCCTCATCGGGTTTTGCTCTGTATCGCTGGATAAATTTTCATATGGTCTACTATTGATAGCATTTACGATTTGCCCCAATTACACTTCCAAGTTTCGAATTGATGCACTTTGGTTTTGTAATTAAGCTTGAAATTGATTTTGTTGATTTTGCAACTGATTCTGTTGAGCCTGTAACATGTTCTACTGATTCTGCAAGAGAGAATCAGTATTCGTCATGAATTTCATCATTATTTCCTCCATTGATGGCTTCTTAAATTGAGGTGGAACTTGTTGTGGTTGACTTTGAAAACCAGGTGGAATTGCAGGTTTCAATGATGATGTCTGATCTTGATTCTGCTTCCACGAAAAATTAGGGTGATTTCTCCATCCAGGGTTGTAAACATTTGAGTATGGATCATTGCATTGTCTGTTAAAATTAACTACAAATTATACCCGACTTCTGATTACCCAGACCACTATTCGTTGCGTGACTGCCTCCATATTCTTCATAGCTATCTAATGAGCTTTGAATTGCATTGACGTCACTTGCACCCATACCGCAAGCGTCAAATTTTTTAGTTAAAGCAGAAATGTGAGCTGTCAGTGCTGTAATAGCATCCAGCTCATGAACACCAAATGCTGCTTTTTTGGGTTTTAATCTCTCAAATGACCATTGATAGATGTTTGAGGACATTTCTTCGATCAACTCAAATGCATCCTCCACATTTCTTTTTAGTAGTGCTCCACCTACAGCAGCATCCACATTGGATCTTCCAGCCTTTGATAGGCCTTGATAAAAAGTCTGTATTTACAACCATTATGGCACTCCATGATGAGGACACTTTAGAAAGCAACTCCTTGAACCTCTCCCAAGCCTCATACAATGATTCTCCTTCCATTTGCGTAAATGCAGTAATATCATTCCTCAATTTCGCTGTTTTTACTAGAGGAAAATACTTTGCTAGGAACTTTTGTGCCAGATTATCCCATGTTGTGATAGAGGCTTGAGACAATGAGTTCAGCTAGCTTTTTGCCTTGTCCTTTAATGAGAAAGGGAACAATCTCAATCGAATTATGTCATCCGTCACTCCATTGTATTTAAAGGTGTAGCAAATCTCCAAGAAATTTGTGATGTGCTCATTTGGATCTTCATTGAGTAAACCGAAAAATTGCACTACGGATTGAACCATTTGAATGGTTACTAGTTTGATCTCAAAGTTGTTCACTTGAATGGCCAATCTGCGAATGCTTTGGTGGATCCCTTCCACAGTTGGTATAGAATAATCTCTTAAAGGTTTGAAGCCCTCGGCGGGTGGTTGATTATCTCCCATATTTACTTTTTGCTCCTCCAAATGCCTAGCTTTCCTTATTCCTCGAACTGTTCTCTCGATTTCACTGTCGAATGGCAATAGTTCAGTGCTTTTAGACCTTCGCATAAAACGACCATTAACACCTATAAAATAAAATAAAAAAAATAAGAATAAAATAAAATAAAATACACTAATATGAAGTAAGATGATTTCAACTAGTATTGATGTTGATACTATAAAATGCACATTGTCCCCAGCAACGGCGCCAAAGACTTGATGGGGGTAGAATCCTAATGCACTAATTACAATAGGTCGCGTGCAAGTATACATGGTCACAATGTAATATACTGGCAAATCAAGGTCGTTCTCACAGAGACAATTGCTAATTTTTAAGTATCAATTACCAACTTCCTTAAAACCAATTTTATTCAGACTTCCAAATTGACAAGAATATTTTAATTCACTAAAAAATATATATATTAAAATCAAAAATACAACTTAACTAAACAAATAATTAAAAATTACTTATAAAGACAGAAGACCATGACATAATAAAGTATCTAGGAAATATAATTTCACCAACTATTCCAATGACTTATTCTCATTAAAATAAAATAAAATAGAATAAATAATTCTATTGCGTAATTAACCGGATAACTCTTAAATCTTCCCTAGTCTCTTCCGAATGGTCAAGTGAAAATATTCAGAGAAATTAAACTGCTATATTCCTATGCCGATTAATTAGTCTGAATTCTTTAGGATCCAATTATCCACAACAATTACACAAACCTTATAGGTATATTCCTATCCTTTAAAATTCATGTCATTCTATTGATGTCTAAACTATAGTCGCATTTTCCAAGTGCAATATAGTTAACTGATCAGATTAATTAATCAGGCCCAAATTAATTAACCACATGTATAAATAATAGAACAGAATACTGACAATAAGAATAAAACCATTAAATACCAATAAATCATTGAACAAGAATTGAAATAGTTGGCTACATTGTATTCCTAGATAAAATAGTTTAGTTCTCCATGAAACCAATTAACACAATGGGAAAAATTGAAATCAAAATAAAAAAAACATTGTATTAATTGAGAAAATAAATTAAGGGAAACGTCACTGTATAATTTTGCAATGTACGCCTTCCTTGAACACAACTAAGCCAATTGATACAGTCACGCCGATAGCCTCAACTCTTCCTTTGCTATCGTTTGCTCTGAAAGTGTTTTTCTGTCAAAAGTCCTCTCCTCTGTCGTTTTCTCTGTGATTTTTCTTCTGTCAACAATCTCTCCCCCTTCATTGCAAAATTGAAACCTTTATATAGCCGCACTAGTTTAGGGTATCATTATCATTTTATTTTTTCTCCACTCGCAATCTCAGTCTTCATTTCCTCTTTTTCACCTTGATTCTCTCCTTTTTGCCTTTGAAAAACTAGATGCTCTGTTGACTGCTTCATAAACTTCCTTTAACAGAAAATTTGTTTCCTTTTCTTGGAGTCTTTGAATTTTTTTGAGAGATTCTCGTGTGTAATTGTGAAATTCAATTCTTTCCTTTTACTGAGTGATTAAATCCTCACTTGACTAAATTGGTTTTGTCACATAAACTGAAAATCTTCGAAGTCATTAATGGCGATATTTCATGAACAAAATCAATAATAACACTTTACTGCATCTTAACCGCGCGTTTGGAACGTTTGAAACACCCCTGCAGGTCATTCACGCATGAACAAAACTCAGGTCTATGCGCAGTCCATTCACGCGGGCAACACAGCTACGATAACTTCCAACACCCAAAAAAATTACAATTTGACCTCTCTATTAAATTCCTGCACAAAACACTTATAAAACATTAAAACACCTCTATTTTACTCGAGTTTTCATCACAAAAGCACAAGTTTAGAATATAAAATTGTGCTTTATTTAGCCCGATCACTGCCCCTAAGTGATTTTTCCCTGCTCCAAACCCACCCCAAGCATGTCGGGTTTTTTTTTTCAGGTTTTTAGATTAAATCGAGTATTTTTGTCATCCCTAGTTGTCACTCATCCAACTCAGGTTCAAACGAGTTTGTATTTAATATTGGTATGTTTGTGGGTGCTTCTATTATTATGCAAAATTTTAAATTTAATTAATTTGTATATTAATAATTTGAGCATGGAAATCGTATTTGTGGGAGACAATATCTACCCCATTTTAGAAAAATAAGTGTTTAAATCATTTTTATGGGTGACAATAACTCAACCCTTACTAAATTTATGAATAAGGAACAAAAAACAATTGATTACAAAAGTACCCTCTATAGCATGTTGATTTATTACACAAGTTTCATACAAATTATGATTTCTAAACCTTCCAAATGTCGAAAATCACTCAAATTTGATTTCAATAAGGTTTTCAATAGTTTAAATTTTATGTTTACTTAAACAATATAAATAAAAAAAGGGTTTTTTCTTAAAAACCCCAACTTTTCCCTATAATAAGAAAATACTCCCCGTAGTTTCGTAAGTAGCAATTCTACACTCTACTATCAATGTTTTCCCTAAAAAGTTAACTCTGAGCATTAAATAACTTATTTGCCCTTGGTTTAATCTTAATTAAAATAATTAAAATAAATTGAAAAATCAAAATTCAAAAACAAAATTAATAAAAACACATCTCCACCGTCCATCTATAAAATGGATAATAGGAGATCAAAATTAATTTAATAATTATAAAATATAAATAAGAATTAAAATAATAAATATTTAAAAAAAAAATCTCCACCATCCATCACATGATGGATTGTGGGGATTAATTTAAAAATAAAATTTAATATTTATATTTGTTTATAACATTAATTTTTAAAACTTTCTTAAAAATAAAGATAATAGATCTCTATTGTCTATCTCTAAGATGGATGGTAGAGATTGAAGAATTAAAAAAAAAAAAAAATCTGAAAAAAAATTGTTGCAAAAAAGAAAGATTTAAAAAAAAAAAAAAAATCCCAATTGACTCTTTGATGGAGAAGGTACGTTGTATGCCCTTCAATTCTTATAAGTTATCGTGTCTTGAAGGCAGTAAAGTCATCGTTACTAGGAATGTTATTTTTGATGAAGCGGCTATGCTTCGTGACTCGCCTTCTAGAGATTCGTGTGATCAGTAGAAATGAAGCACATATGTGGAGTTTGAGATTGTTTCAGGACCTACGCTAGAATCTAGCTCAAACATCTTGGGTGGTACTGCTTCACCACGACCACCACCATAGTATTCTTTTGCCAAAGATAGGCCCAGAAAAGATATTAATCCTCCACAGAGGTATGCTGAAGCTGACTTGGTTGCTTATGCTTTGAGTGTGGCCGAAGGTATCAAAGAACCTTTCACTTATTCAAAGGCAGTTCGTGGTGATGACTCTAAGAGATGGATGATTGTTATACAGGAAGAGATGGAATATCGTCACAAGAATGGTACATGGGACTTAGTGATATTACCTAAGGACTAGAAAGTTATTCGTTGTAAATGGTATTCCAAAAGAAAGAGGGTACACTAGAAGTTGAAGAAGTCAGATATAAAACAAGACTGGTTGCGAAAGGTTACTGTCAGGTTCCAGGTGTAGACTTTACAAATGTGTTTTCTCCAGTTGTAAAGCATAGTTCGATTTGAACTTTACTTGGCATTATGGCCATGCAGGATCTTGAGCTTGAGCAGTTCGATGTGAAGACTGTGTTCTTACATGGGGAACTGAGGAGAATATCTACATGAAACAGTAGAAGGTTTCATAGTTTCTGAAAAATAAGACTATGTTTGGTCGCTGAAAAGTTTTTTTATGGTTTAAAACAATCACCTAGATAGTGGTATAAGAGATTTGACTCATTTATGACCACCCATGATTTCAAGAGAAACAGTTATTACTGTTGTGTTTACTTCAAGAAACGTAATGATGGGTCATTTATATATTTGCTCTTATACATTGATGACATGTTGATAGAAGCCAAGGATAAAGAGGAGATAAGAAGAGTTAAAGCACAACTTAGTAAAGAATTTGAGATAAAAGATTTGGGAGTAGCAAAAAAGATACTTGGCATAGAGATTCCGAGAGATAGTAAGGCAGGAAAATTGTACCTAAGTCAGAAAGGGTACATTGAAAAAGTCCTTCACATATGCAGTCAATGCTATCAGTATATATATGGCTAATCCAAGTAAAGAACATTGGAAAGTAGTTCAGTGGATTTTCAGATACTTGCGCGGTTCTACTGATAGTTGTTTGGAGTTTGGGGAAACTAGAGATTGAGTTATTGGTTATGTGTATTCTGATTCTGCCGGAGATCTTCAGATCACTTACAGGGTACGTCTTCATCATTCGTGGTTGTGCTACGAGTTGCAAAGCTACCTTGCAAACCCCTATTGCATTGTCCACTATTGAGGTTGAGTATATGGCCATTACTTTGGTTGAAGAGACTAATTAGTGAATTGAGTGAAGACTTGTAATTAGCATAGTTTATTGTGATAGCCAGAGTGATATTTTTCTTACTAAAGACTTGATGTTTCATGAGGGGACAAAACACCTTGATGTGAGGTACCATTTTATACGGGATATCATTGCTCATGATGATATTATTGTGAGCAAAGTTAGTACTCATGATAATCCTATTGATATGATGACTAAGTCACTTCCGGCAGCCAAGTGTGAGCATTGCTTGGACTTGGTTGGTGCTTGCCATTGAGATTAAGCCTTTGGGGCTTCTGTGGAAGAGGTGGAGAGTTTTGTCAAAGATTGAAGATTTATTTCTTGCATTAGAATTTGTGTCAAGATGGAGATTGTTAGAGTTTGATAACCCAGATTCTATTTTGGTCTAGCCTAAAAAGCTAGAGGAGCAGTTAAGGAAATTGAGGACCAAGTTAACAATCTGCCTATATCAATTCAGATTCTTGTTTTTGGAAAAAAATCAAAAGTGGTTCTTAGAAAACAAGTTAAAATCAATCTTTGAGCTTTGCTTGGATTTCGTTGGTGCTTGCCATTGAGATTAAGCCTTTTGGGCTTTTGTGGAAGAGGTGGAGAGTTTTGTCAAAGATTGGAGATTTATTTCTTGCATTAGAATTATGTCAAGGTGGAGATTGTTAGAGTTTGATAACCCAGATTCTATTTTGGTCTAGCCTAAAAAGCTAATGGAGCAGTTAAGGAAATTGAGAACCAAGTTAACCGTCTGCCTAAATCAATTCAGATTATTATTTTTAGAAGAAAATCATAATTGAGTTTTATTATAAAACAAGTTAAAATCAATCTTCGGATAATTCTTTAGAAGCAAGTTAAGAATAAAATTGTTTTAGAAATAAATACCGAAAAGAATTGGAAGATATTGGTTTTTGAACAGAAGAAAATAGTGTCTAAATTAATGCAGAATATTCTGGGTAAGAGAAAATCTCTCAAGACCCATTGATTATTGTGATTCTTTAGAGAAATTTTCTTATTATGCTAGAAGACAATTTTAAGCCAACTTAATGGCTATATATAGTCATCCTCACAACCCAATTTTGTGTGGAATGCAGCCTTCAATTATTCCTGTTTTGTGTTGTTTTGTATTATCTTCTTTTATATTTCTTTTGGGTTCTCCATTTTGTATTCAGCAGTTTTGATATAATATAGTTCTCCTCCCCTACCCGTGGATTTTTATCTTGATTTGAAGTTTTTTCACATAAATCTGTGTGTTGTGTTGCTATCGTTCCGGTTTATTCTTCTACAAGAACAATCCTTACGATTAAATGCAAGTACATTTAAATTGAGATCATGAGTAAACCTAGTGTTATGTTGAAATGAGCCGAATATTCAACTTTGTCCAGGAGCAAATTTTGTCAGCAAAGGCTATACCAACATTTTATAGTTCTATTATAAGATCTGCTCCTTCAAAATGTAATGTCAGAGTAGGGAACAGTGGAAAGCCCATTTTCAAATTGTAGTAAATCTATATTGGAGGAGGGCAATTTTGAGCTTTTATAAGCTGCCTGAAAGCTGAAAAATACCTCACAAGTTCATCTTCCAGCCTTGGGTAAGGTTCATAATCAAAATAAGTGATTGCAAACCCAGAATCAATAATGAAACCACCAGATCCGTCAAGTTTGAATGTAAAACAGCTAGGTGGATAATTCAAGCGCTTATAGTTAACACTAATATCTAATAAGTTCAAACCATATGCATAAGAGTTTGAAACCTTGAAAAATGGAGTTTTTTTAACAGGGCCACCTGTGTACCCCATGTCTATTCCAAACTTGAGGTAGCTCACTTTAGAAATTCCTGAAATCAAAGAGTCAATGAGACAGTAGGAGCATTGTCTCATAATGAAACTTCCTATATATGTGTGTTATAAAAGAATATGGGCTTTGGTCCATTCCCATGATCCTAGCCATCAGAGAATCACTGACGCCTTTAATACCACGGCTCAAATTTGAGCAACCAAATGGAACATAGTAAATATGAGCATAATGACCTTGTTCATCCTTAAAGTGGAATGATTCCAAGGCTGCAAACCCTTGACTTAACGATCCATCCATGTAATCGATAGTATACAAATACTGTTGATTGCTGCAATTGAAGTCGTGACAATGAGGAAGATTGCAACGAACTTCTCGAACGTTTTGGACTTTTTATTGTAATTCTAAGGAGAACACTCCTTGCAGGGTTGACATTGCCACCATGTAAGGCCTGAACCTACATCCAAAATTAAGTAGTAAGTTTTTCTAGGATCACCAATCTCCAATTCCTCATCATATATGAAACCCTCAATGCCTACAACTGGATGCATGTCCGATTCTATTATTCCTGGTGATTGTCTTCCAATATGAAACACAGGACTCGAAGATTTTTAGAACCTTTCAACTCTTTCCCGGAAGGTCATAGCTCCAAGCTATAAGGGGGATTCAAAGGAGTCATGATGGATAAGCTTTAGGCTAAAACTACGAGTTCCGTTTAATGTTGGTTGCCAGTTAGGAAGAAGAATGAGCAAAATAAGAGAAACAAGAGCTACATGAGATTGGAGGGATTCCATAATCATAAGTGAAGGTGATACTAATTAAGCAGCAGCATTGCTTATAAGGTTAATTATATACATAAAATAGAGAAAAATAAATTTTAAAAAAAATGATATTACTAAATGTAGGTGTTAGTTACTATCAGATCTAAAAGTTTAAGATGATAGGAAAATATATTAATTAACCTCCAAGCTTTGACACCACATTAGTTATCATCAAACTCAAAAGTTTATACTGATAGAAAATGACTCAAAAATAGTATTTAAGACTTGAAGTTATGATACGTTAACAATAAGGATAAATTATCAATTATGTAGATAAGCTACTAACAACTGCTCTTGCAAGGATGTTACCAATAAGTAACAACTTATAATTCTCCGAGGTGAAACAATTCAATTGTTTTTACCATTTTTTGGTAACTAGATTTTTTTTAACTATCTAGGGTATCTAAATTTCTTTTAATTGTCAAATGTTGTGTACAATCAAACTAATATTTCCATTTTCAATAAATAAAAAACCCTAAAAAAAAACGTATTAGTAATTTTAGATTTCTAACTAATATTTCCATTTTCTATAAATAAAAACCAAAAACATATTAGTAATTTTAGATTTCTAACATTGAGGGTCAGTTAGGTATTATTGTAATTTTAAAATTATTATTATTGAATGAGCTGAAGGAATAATCAATTATAAAGTCAAAAGCAATATGCATGCAATTAATAAATTTTATGTTAATTATTGTAAACTTATAAATGTCTAAAATTAACGAAAATAAATAAATAATTTAAATTAACGAAAAATATCTCACAAATTCAACTTCCAGCACGTCGTAAGCACTTTTTTCAATGTAGGAGATTGCACTCCCGGAATTAATAATGCACCCACCAGACCCATCAAGTTTGAATTTAAAGGTGCCGGGCGCAAAATTCAAGCGCTTACGGTCAAAACAAAATTAACAAGTTCAAACCGTAAGTGTGAGAGTTTGGAACCTTGACAAACGGA
This sequence comes from Nephelium lappaceum, assembly GCA_021234005.1. Lineage (NCBI taxonomy): Eukaryota > Viridiplantae > Streptophyta > Magnoliopsida > Sapindales > Sapindaceae > Nephelium > Nephelium lappaceum. The sequence goes on from CM037996.1 coordinate 25,733,541, forward strand.
GTTTTTTTAACAAAAGGGCCTCCTATATACCCCATGTCTAGTCCAAACTTGAGGTAGCTAAATCTAGTTCCTGAAGTCAAAGGGTTGAGGAGACAGTAGGAGAACCGTTTCATAATGAAATCTCCAAGCAATGTTATCAAAGAAAATGGGCTTCTGTCCAACCCCATGATCCCAGCCATCCTAGAAAATTCGTCATTTTTAAAATTCTTGTTCAGTCGTGAGCAACCAAATAGAAAATTGTTCATATGAGTATACCTACCATTTTCATCCTTCATGTGGAATGATTCCAAGCCCACATACCCGTTAATATATTCCCCACTCATGTAATTGAAACCAAACCCGCATTGTCGACTGTAACAACCAAAATAGCGACAAAGAGGATGATTGCAATGAATTTCCTGGAATGTATTGGACTTTTTCGGGTCGTAAATATCGTACATCTGAGGAAAACACTCCTTGCACCTGATACTGTAGATTCTGATTGCTAACAACTGTACGCATCATGTCGGGTTGCGCGGTACTTCCGTTCTACATGGTGATTGTCTTCCAATACCAAGCACGGGACGCGGAAGATTTCAGGTGCCATTCAAGTCTTTGGCGGCGAGTCATAGCTCCAGCATACAAGGGGGATTCAGGGGAGTCACGATGGATAAGCTTTAGGCTAAAACCAGCAGTTTTGTTTGACGTTGTGAATTGAAAATTCGGAAGAAGAATGAGTAGAAGAAGAGTAACAATTGCTGCAAGAGACTGGAGGGATTCCATAATCATGAGTGAAAGGTGATACCGATTCAGCAGCTGCATTGCCTCCTTTCATAAGGTTAATGATATGCATAAAATCGACAAAAATAAATGATATCACTAAACACCAGCTCAAAATCAGTGATAACGCTAAACATAAGCATTAATTTTATGATTTATTTTAATTGTTTAAGTGTGTGTAAAGTCAAACTAATATTTCCGTTTTTTATAAATAGATACCAAAACATATTAGCAATTTTAAACTTCTAACATTTAGAGCATCTTCAATGCTCTTATGGATTGTGATAAAATTATATATCGTATAAACTAAATATGCATTGAGTTAAAATAAACTTATCTAATAAAATTATGAGTTAAAATAAACTTATCTAATAAAATTATCACTCATCAATGTTAAGTTAAAGTGGCAAGTAAAAAAATAGATATTGTTAACATGACCATCTATTTTCAGATGGTTTCTTAGATAATCATCTCAGTAAGGGATCGTTTGTTTTTTTGTCTGAAGACTGAACAGTGCTGTTGAAGACTGAAGACTGAATAGTGACTGAAAACTGAAATCTGAATGATATATTTGTTTTTTTTTTCCTTTACATCTAAATGTATTGCAATCTTGTTTGTTTTTTAAAGTTAAAATTATCTGAAAATTAGTAATTTGACATTTATATCCTTTTAATATTAGTTGTTATGTTACTTTATTTAATATAATACAAACAATTATAATAAATTATTTAGTAAATATTAAAACACTTTTATGTATATATTAACAATATTTTAATTCATAATTAAAATATAATTAATTATTATAGTAAAGTGATTTTTTTTAAAAAAATTATATATACATAAATAAATTATTATAGTAAAGTAAATTAAATAAAAATAAATAAAATTGTATTAAGTTGAATTACTATTGTTATATATTTAAATAAAATAATATTGAAAGAAATGTTATTAAAATGAATATGTATAATGTAAAATTAGGTCAAATTTGGAAATATATTTGTTAAAGTATTAAAAGAAATTTTTATAATTTAAAACTAGAACAAACTTGGAAATTTGTTATTTTGAGGAGGATAAAATTGGAACAATAAATTTATAAAATCATCAAGTGATTTGGTATTAAGTGAAAAGTAAAAAAATGTAACTTTTTATTTTCAGTGGTTTTTTGATGGTTTTAAGTGGTTTGACCACTTAAAAAAACAAACAAAAATCATTTAATTGGCCTAATTCAGCACTATTAAGTGTTAAGTGCAAAAAACAAACGACCCCTAAGTTAATAAACTATTTAATTCTAATTTTTCAAATCTAATTAAATATAAAAAAAATGAAAACATTAAATGGAAAATCATTGAAGCATTAAATGAAAATATAAGGAAACATTTGAGAACAATTTTTAATTTGATTGTCTATAAAATTATATTTATGTCAGGTAGGAAATAAATTCCTTAACATTGATGACATGATATTTAAAAATAATAATAATAATAATAATCCATGAAAGTATTGGAGATGCTCTTTGAGTCAGTTTAGTATTATTATAATTTTAAAATAATTATTACTGAATGAGGTAAAGGAATAATCTATTGTAAAGTCAAAAGCAACATGCATGCATTTAATAAATTTTATATTAATTATTATGAATTTGTAAATTAAACGTCTAAAATAGACAAAAATAAATAAATAATTTAAATTCAATATGATATTATTGTCGCGTTCATTAATCAAGAATGAACATAAAAGAGAATTAAATTTCAATGGATAGGGAATGGAGAGTAATGAGAATTAAATTATAGGTTTCCATTCAAGTGCTTATAAACTTTTAAGAATTAGAAATGGAATTAAAAGAATTATTTTTCTACCGTTTACTTATTGGGTGTAGATATTGATACCCATAAATATGATTTCCACACTCAAATTATTAACATGCCCTATGGGTAAAGGAAGCTACTTATGACTTCTTAAGAGGAAAGGAACCTATCATTTTTAATTTGTATTATGGCATTTACTAAAACTATTTGCTAAAACTATTAGAAATTATGCAAATCTTTTACACAAATTAGGAATAAGTTTTAGGTAGAAATTGTCTTTAATTAGAAATGAAACTTATTTCTCATCTCTCATCCAATAAATCAAGTTTACTGTTTTTTATTTCTATTGGAATTTGATTCCTTTTTATTTTCATTTTTAATTAGTAAATACACTCTAAAATCAAAACATCAGTTACAAAACAATTGGATTTCCAATATGGTGGAGATCTTTGATCTCCAAAACTTGAGATACCGTATCTCCATGAAAAGGAGATCATTGATCTCCATTAATAGAGATCACAAATCTCTCTCAATGGAAGTTGGGATTTTTCATTTCCATTAGTGGAGATCGCAAAATCATTCTTGATGGAGATCTTGATCTCCAGTGAGTAAGATCTTGGGGAGATGATTTATATATATGTTAGTATAAGCACCTATAAATATACCAATGTTAACCCTGTTTAAACAATATTAATTAAAATTCATTTTTTTTTAAAAAATAAAAATCAATCTTTAGTTTTTCCTTGTTTATCTTAAACATAAATTATTGACTGTAACCCTAATTTTGCACTTTATCACAAAGAAGAGGACGAAGCCATACTAGGTTGAGTGTAAACCCTCATTCACATACGTGACTAGTTTAGTACTAGTAGATGAGCTAAGTTAAGGGACATTGAGTTTAAGAGTGTTAAGGACCAAATTGTAAAAAATCAAGACTTTCTATGGTCAAAAGCAATTTTAAAAGGTTTAGGGTCATAGTATAATATCAAAAGGTGGTCAAATGAGTCAAAGGAGCCCTATATATAATCAAACATTAGTCATTTTGGGCAAGAGAGGCATACACACGGGAACAAAAAAAGAAACCAAAGAAAGAAAGCAAAGAAAGTTATGGCAATCAAGGGGAAAGAAAGAGAAGTATAGGTGATCATCCAATCCCACTCATTAAGTTAAGCTCTCCCAAGTTTGATTAACATCCCAAGAGTTTAATTCAAGTTAAAAGAGGTAAGAATTTTTGAATTGAGATTAGTTTAGTGGCACTTTAAGTATGATTCCATGTTGGTTTCAAGTTAAGTTTTGAGTTGATTTTTTGATAGGGCTTTAGTGCTAGATTATTAGATGAGTTCATGAATGAGTTGTTGATAATGAAATGAACAAAACCTAATGAAAGAATGAATCATAGGGTTGTAGATGGTAGGACCCTAAGTGACTTGATTAAGCTTGGTTTAATTCAATTGTTTGTCTACAAATTCCTAAGTGAATTAAGCTATTAAAATACAAAGAAAGTGAAAAGCCATAGTTGGTGTATACACTAAGGTAGGTTCGGTCCAGCTAAGGATGTATGGACATCTAATAAATTTCATCCATTCAAGGCTTAAAATAAGTTTAAGATAAACTAAATAAGACATTGAAGAGATTTGAATGCACTAAGGCATACATAGGGTTATTGGACATTGTAATGCACTAGTGAAGGGACCAACCAATGCCACTTCTCTTCCACATTTATTTGTCATTTATGATCATCAATGAATGCATAAGAGTTAAGGAACACTCAAGGATAGATAATTGAAGTTAAATTACAAAGGTGTGAGAAAAGCCCCTTAAAAACTAGTCCCGAAAGTGGGTTTTTAGGCTAGAAACCATACCAAATGATCTTAGAATCCGACGAAACTTTATGGGTGACCACATTGAGAGATAAGAAGTGTCTTGAAACAAGAATTGAAGCAAAAGCACGTCCGAGCTGGGCTGTCCTTCATATTCAGTTTTAGGGGGTTAAAAACTATGAATTTTCGTTCCAAGCTTCAATTGATGAAATGGACCATTTAGGGATGTTCCTAGGGATATATAAGTAGGATTCATGCAAAGAAATTGGAAGTTTGAAGCGTTGATTGAAGAGAAATGGAGATTGGAATTTACTAGCGCATAGACAATGTCATTGTGCAATAAAGTTTAGGTGCATTCCATTATCTTTATGCATTTTTAGCCTATTCTAAACTTGCCTATCTTTGTGCAGGTGAAGAGCACTTGCCCGAGCCAAGAGAGGGTCTTTGAGGTTTGTTTAGTTGAGCTACAAGTCAAGGTGAGTGTACTTTTTATAAATGAGTTTTCAAAAGTTTTATGCTTTTGTATATGAAATCATATTTCTATTTTTGCATGCTTAAATACTTCAATGCTTATGCATACTATATAAATTTGAGTAAGATGAGCCCAAGGGCGAGAGTTTATAATTTTTAAAGCTTCAAAGATTTAAAGAAAGTTTCAAGCCAAGAAAAGAGTCAAAGGACTCTAAGTTTAGAGCTTACAAGATTTTAAGTTAGTGCCTTGTGCACCAAGAAAGAAATTTTAAGGCATAGCATTAGAGAAAACCAGATTTTCAAAGGCTATTAGTACCCTCCAGTTATCGAGTTCTGACCCGTACAGTATATCCTATCTAGTAGGGTAGGTTTGTGGGACAAGTCATTACCCGTCTGTGTATGGGGTTAGAGTGTCTAGCGAGTGAGTGCCCTACTTTATGGGATATGGTCTCACACAGTATTTATGCGATGTAGAGATTCCGCATATAGTGTTGAGAGGTCCCAGATTTGGGTCACGATTGGTGTCAGTATACAACGCCACGTGATCTTCACATTGCGGCATTAGCGAGCGAAGTTGTATGTGACCAGAGATTAGGGTTACGAAATGGTGCTTTTCTAAAGTTTGTAACATTATATTACTTTGGCAAATGAATGTTTATATATGTTTGCAAAGTGCTTTTATAATGCTATGCAAAGAATGAATGAGACTTATGATTTATGCTTTAAGAAATAGAAATTTATTGTAAAAACTTTCAAGAAAAGTTTTGTTTTCTAAAGATTTAATGCACTCACTGAGCTATCTAGCTCACCCTTTATTTTTCCCCAACCTCCTCAGGTACTTTTGTGGGTAATCGACAATCTCCTCCGTCACGATAAGTGGGCATCAAGTCGGCTATGCTTCTTGCTTTTTGAAGATTTTGCATATAACATGTGCATACTTATACATTTGTAAATAAAGTGTAGTTTGAGTTGTAATAAAAAGTAGCTTATTTTGAATTGCCATGAGTTTACTATGGAACTTGTGTTTTGTGGAAAATGATTACACTGTTATTGAACTTGTTGTGAGAAGTTTGCGCTGGCGATTGAAAGGGATTTAGTCGAAGTGTTTTATTTTGAAACTACAGGTTTTGGTATAGTCCATTTTACAGCCGTTATGCTGCTGAAATTTAGTTTTCTAAATGACCAAATTTTTAAATTGAAACCAACCCAAAGCCATATTTAAAGTTTAAGGTTTATAAAAGTTAGTTGCACGCAAAATTTCTAACGACTTTTCAAAGAAAATTTAAAGACAAAGTTAGAGGGTTCGCTCCTCGATTGTCTTTTAGTTCGTCGAGACGGGCTAAAGGAGATCGATGGAGTGCACGGGCGTACCTCTCGGATAGAAGCATAGTGGCGGTTCGGGAAGGGGAGTCTCTTACGTGACTCGACTCGGATACCTCTAGCTCGGATCCAGTAGATCATGCTGGGCACCCCAACGGATCCCTCTCAGACCCGACTCGTCCGACTAAGCGAAACCCGTGAAGCGAACCCTAAACTCTCTGATACTTTCTAAAACATAGTTGCGTTGGCTTTCTTTAAAAGTTGAAAACGCATAGAATTTTTTTTTTTTTTCCTAAACTCATTTTTCTAATAAAATTTCAACAGCATAACGACCACATTTTTAACGTTCCCGAAAAAAACCTATTTACAAAATAAATCACACTTCGACTAAAATTTATCACCAACCCAACTTCTGGTTACCCGTAGGCCTCAATCATGCATTTGATTTCTAAAATCAACTCAATAAAATCCAAACATAATTTAATAAACCACATTTAATAAAAAACAATTTAAAAACAGTTACAAACGAATAATTACAATTTCGAATTATTTATACATTTCAAAAAGAGATTTACATGCAAATATACTGATGAAACAAAATGAGCTACTTGAATGACGTCGTGTCGCGCTGACTCGCCCGCTGGAGGTGATGCTGCTGCTCGGCTACCTGCTGAGAGTACCTGAGGAGGTTTTTGTATAAAAACAAAAATATAATGAGCTAGAAGCTCAGTAGTGATAATCTTTCTTTTCTTTGAAAATCTGATTTTCTAAACTTCCTCCTCTGAAAACATTTGAAAACTATTCTTTGTTTTTAAAGCGTTTCAAACTTAAATCTCTTAAAACTCAATTTAAATAAGAGAATTTATATATAAACATAGGCTTTCTTTTAAATTTAAAACTTGTAACTGAAAATCATGAATAACTGGAATAATAATTTTAAAACTTCTTTTCTCTCAAATCTATTTTTTTTTTTTAAAGTTGTTTCTTGATATCTATCAAAATTACCATAGTATCCTCAAATTTGTACTCTTGCGGCTATGTGCAGAATTTTCCAGTGCTAACCATAGCTCGCCGACTTTGAGACATCTCGCGGCTATGTGCAAAGTTTCCTAACGCTAACCATAGCTCACGAAATACTACCTCGTATCAGTAATGGCGACTCGACTGACAGACTCAGACACTTATCCCCCCGGGTTAGTGACATATCCCTCCCCAGGACTATGCCAACTGATGTAGGATAGACCGGCCAAGTCTAATCTGATATGAAAATCTCTGAAAATCTCTGAGGGTATACTTATGGCTTTGAAAACATTTTTCTTTTCTTTTCTCAATTCAAACTGAAAAACTAAATCTTTTTCTGAAATCTCATTTCAACAACTATTTAAATGTATATAAAATCGCATTCTCATCTCAAGTAAAACTCATGCTCAATTCAATGCATTTAAAATAATTTCATGCAGTTACTTATCAAATCAACTTAATAATATCAAATACTTTTAAAATCTTTTAAAATAAAATTTACTCACAAAACTGATAACTGAAAATGGCGCGTACGGAGCCCCTAATCCTCTCGCCACGATCCTCGAGCACCCTCAGTCACCTACACAACATATGAAAACGTAAATTTACTGTTCGTGCATCAACTTCTGAAACTCGAAATTACACAATCGCCCCTCAAACTAGTTTATCACTGCGATTCGATTTATCTTTAACTTTTCACTATTTTCTTGATTCCCTAAGCTCCCAATAGGCCTTAATTCACTTATTTCTCAACTTATTCTTCACTCAAAACCAACCAATAACGAATCGTAACAAAATCCGCTTCGAAATCAACTTAATCATTAACAAAATCTTCAACGAAAACACTTTCGAAAACTTGAATGCTTACCCCTTTTTCTTTCTCACGAAATCCTCCTCTTCCTCTTCGCGTTGTCTTCGTTCTATCGTCTAATTTTGTACATCCATTGGTCTCTGGTTTGAGCTGTTTTTGGCAAGATTTTGGACTAGTTTGGGTGCGAAAATTGGTGGGTCTCCTTCCTTCTTCTCCTACCTCGCGTGGCCTCTCTTCCTCTCGGTCGATCTCTTTTCGCGACACTATTTCAGGTCTGATTTGAAGCTATTTTTATTGGCCAATCTGGTGCGTTTGGGGTCTGATCTTCCTCTCTTCCTTCTCCTCTCTTCCTCTTTTCCTCTCTCACTCTCTTATTCTCGATCTATTACAGTTCTGCAGTCGATCACGTCTGGTTCGTCTTTGTTTCTGCTCGGTTTTGTGCGTGCGATTCTAGTCGAGTTCAACGGGATTTGCGGCTGGACGAGCTGGGCTTGAGATCGGGTTTAGGTGGCCGGAGCAATTCCTTATCGTCGTCGTCTGGGTTGCGTGCGACAAGGTTTGGTTCTGCTCAGCTTGGCGTCTTCGGCTCCGCGGTACTTCTGCTCGGCGACGATCTAATCTGCAGCTAGTTGGGCGAGCTTCACGGCGTTGGGCTGAGCTGGTCGGTGAGCTGCTCGGTCGACGGTGGTAGCGGCAGCTCCCTCTTATTCTTCTTCTTCTGCTCTTCTATTTTTTTTTCTTCTGGTTTCACGACAGCTTTCTCTCTCTCTCTCTCTCTCTCTCTCTCTCTCTCTCTTTTGTGATTTAAGACAAACTTTTGACTTCATGTTTTCCTCCCCAACCAACTCTAAAAATGACGGTCACGTCCCTTAAAAATTTCGTTCTCCTCCCTTGGTTTTTAGTTTAATTCCACTTTAACCACAATTATTAAAACTTATCTTCAGTTTAGTCCCTTATCTCATTAAATAAATACTCGATTTCGTTTACTATTTTACCATTCCGTTTAATCTCCGATTGAGTTTAAATCAATCTCTAAGAGTTCCCTATACCCTTAGGCGCTTCCATGGACCATTTAAGGTCTCTAATAATTATTTAGGGACTGTTTCCGGAGATACCAGTAAAATTACATTTGAGGGTTTACAGTCTTATTGAGCCACCAAAATTTTCACTAAAATTGAGACTTCTAATCAATTTTTACTGTTTAGATTAATAAAAAATAAAATTTGAAAATTGTAGTTCACATTAAAAAAATCTAATGAATCATTTGACATATGTAAGATTCAAAAACTTCTTTTTTTTTTTTGTAGATTTTCTACTAGAGTACATTTATGGATTTTTGTTTGTTTTGTTAACTTTAAATTGAAAAAGGACAGTTGTTTCAAGTTTTAAAAGTAAACAAATTCTTTTACTAATATGTACATATCCTTCTTTATAATTTTATTTAAGAATAATTCTATCATACAAATATTTTTAGAAAGGGTAGAGTTAATCAATAACAAGATGATTTCAACACCCATTTTTCTAAAAATTTTTATATGACAGAATTATCCTTAAATAAAATTGCAAATAAGGACAAACACAAATTAGTAAAACAATTTGTTTACTTTTAAAACTTGAAATATATATATATATATTATTTTAAGTTAACAAAACCAACAAAAATCCATAAATATTTCTAACATAAAATCTACAAAAAAAAAAAAAAATGTTTATAAATCTTACATATATCTAATGATTCTTTAGATTTCTTTAAATGCAAAACAATTTTTTTCAGATTTTATTTTTTGTTCATCTAACTAGTAAAAATTGATTAAAACCTAAAATAAATTCTTATTCTTTATGAAGAATTGGTGGTTTCAACCTTTAAGTATGATTGCTTCTTCTTTTTCTTGATGGAGTGTAAAATTAGGGTCAGGGTTAAGAATTATATTTAAGAAAAAGAAGGAAAAAATAAAAATAGCAATTTTATTTTAAATGAATATAATTAATAATATGTAAATAGTGTTAATATTGATATATTAATGGGTGGTTGTACTATTATGCTAATTTTTAAATTTAATTCATGGGTATATTATAAATTGAGTGTGGAAATCATATTTGTACATTCCAATAGAAAAATGAATGTTTAAATTATTTTATGGCTGGCAATAACTCTAACCTTACTAAATTAATGAATAAGGAAGTAAAAAAAAAAAAAAAAGAGTTGATTACAAAAATACCCTATAGCATATTGATTTATTACAGAAGTTTCATACAAAGTATGATTTCTAAAATGTTCCAAATTTGATTTCAATAAGGTTTTTAGTCGTTTAAATTTTATGTTTATTTAAACAATATAAATAAAAAAATAGAAAAAAAAAACCAAAGAAAAAAAATAAAAAACATGAATATGACAAAATGAGTTTTATAAAAGAGTGAACATTAACGCTTAGTGAGTGAATAAAAATTTTCTAAAGATATTTTTAAATAAAACATAACAAATTAGTGGAAATAGATAACAATTCTCAATGATTTATACGTATTCATACCTGAACAATAAAACTAAATTCAAATAACATATCGTAGTAAAGCCATAAATATCTGTATGAATCCTTTCTTTGTAAGTTTATAAAACATATTCTGCAGCTATAATCTATAAAACTTTTCTAAAATCTCTTTCGAGTAATGGTGCAGGCTTCTCTGGTTTGGACTACCATACTTCGAACCTTCATTAGACCTTTGTCCATGGATTTATAGCTCTTATACATGTGTATAGGTCCCCAATCTCTATCAAATCTTATATCAATTTTGAAACTCTTATCATCAAATCTCTGATGTAAACTAATATTCTATAAATCTCTTTCGGATAACTGCATAAACTTTTCTGGTTTGACCATCATACTTCAAGCCTCCATTGGACTCTTGTCCACAAATTAATGGCCTTTATACACATGTCGATCCCTAGTCTCATAAGAAAACTATAAACATCTGTAATATGAAAATTTATACCAACTAGTACCCAAAGAAATCTATCATACATTGTGGAGATACTCAACACACACATGGAGTGGAGGATAACATTTATTATACACGTGTTGGGCGACTCAATGACTGTCCTTGACATTTGTCATACATGTGTTGAGTGACTCTAGGACTTACACATATGTAACCTGGACGGTACTTGAGAAGGTACTACTTTGGTGTTATGAAAACATCTTTATTTCATTCATTTTATATCTCAAACAATTTTCCATATGCAAATATCTGGAATTTTATTTCTGAATATACAAATAAATCTTAACAAATATTTTTCTCAAGCACCCATAAATTAATACTTAAAATATTCTGAAACTTTTCATATAATAAACTTAACTTGAAAATAATAAATTCGGATTGCAATTTCTAATACGTATATACATATATGCATATCACAAAAATAATTTAAAAGCTGATTCTATAATCCAATCATAAATTATAATTCATGATCGATAAAATCAATTAACTAATTAAATCATTTACTTTTAATAAACAATAAAAGCTGAAATATAAGGAAACATAATTAAATCAATTTACTTAAAATAAATTATTTACTCACAAAACTTCTTTGCTCAAATTTGTATCTAAAATGAGTTTTCATCTAATTCTTCATCATCTTGGATCCATCCTAATATCAAATAAATTCAATTTATAATTTATGAAAAAAATAACAAATTTTACAGATTTCGGATCTCATTGAAATAAAATCGCTTATCTAGATAAATCAGACACTCAAATATTCTGTTCAACCATCCAAAATTTTTTCCTATATTTCTTCTCTCTCTTCTTCTTCTTTTCCTTCTTTTCTCTTTTCCTGCTCACAATCTATTTTTTTTACTCACTGGTTTTTATTATTTTTCATTTAGTTGCCTGGCCTCTCCAATATTGAATTGTTTTCTTTTTCTTTGGCTTGTAATTATTCGTGTGTATGTAAATAAATAAATAAATATATATATATATATATATATATACACATTTATAAACTATACACATGGCCGTCTCACATCTCATTCTTTGATACCAACATGGAGCATGTTAACTTAAGAATGAGACACTTGTCCAATTTTTTATAAAAATTTGCCACCATTTTGATTGCCAAACACCATCTCATGACACTTATCTCATTTATATTAAAAAACAATTGTCACTACACCTCATTTTGACACAACCACCCATTTTGCCCCACTTTTTGACTTGTCTTTTTGCGTTTTACATCCCACATTCTGCTATAATTTTTCTCATTTCACACCTCATTTTCTTGGTTTCATTTAAAAATGTCCACTAAAATCATGGGCTTTGGTCCACTTACGAATATGTATATACATTTTCTACAACTTAGACTATAATTAGGCTTGCAAGCCACCTTGAAAATCAATGGGGTGTATTAAAACAACATCAATAATAATTACACTTGCACTTAAATTGGGTTCATTTAGTGATTTCATACTCCATCCATGGTCGATGCAGTCCTAAATCCAAAGAGATCTCCGTCGAGACTCCATCATTGACAATGAAATATGCATCTCCATCGTGTAATGGAGCCTCCAGACGATGGTGGCTTGGAGCTCGTCAATGCGGTTGATGTAGGATAGGGTGGCATTAAGGAGCTTGTCGCCAAGAACAATGGAGGTAGAGATGAGGAGGTAGTTAGTTTTGGTGGAGAAAGGAAGGGTGAGGGACTTTGAGAGGTGGCAGTGGATGGAGGTTTTGAAGGGAAGGTTAGAGAAGAATTTGAAAGGAAGGAGAAAGGCTTTAGTGGTGATAGTTGTTACGGCGAAAAAGAGGAATCTGGATAGAGTTAGAGAGGTTACCATTGTATGTGTGTGTGTGTTTGCGCGCGTGCATGTGTGTATGTGTGTATTGGAGTTTTGACAGGTGTATTGGTGGTTTGACGATCTGGTGAAACTAGATTGGTCATGGATGAAGATAGAATCCATCTCCATTCATGACTGGTGGAAACTCAAATTAGATCTCTACCCTTTCTTTTTTACAAGTTCGTTTTTTTCTTTCTCAAATTTTTTTATATTTTGATTTTATGATTTGATCTCCACTGGACAATGGATATCAACATTTATTAATTTATAATTTACTTGTCGTAACTTTTTTAATTAAAATTTTTAATTTTTAAATAAGGGTAAAATCGTAATTTTATAGAGTTTATAAAAAGTTAAAGGCAAAATAGTCTTTTTCTCAATTTTGTTAATATTGACGGTCAAATTTTCAATCAAAAGGATTAAAATGATCCTTTTTTAAAGCAAATGAGACTGCAGGAGTGAAAAATGAATTCGCATTTAAACACTTTGAATAACATAAAATATGAAACTAAAATTCTCCCCAAAATGCAAACCCTTAAGCCCGTGCGTGTGGGGCTTAAGAGCCGAATTGGGCTTGTGATAGTGAGCTCAGTTAGACTCGCTAATGAGAAATTTGATCAAAAAGTTTAATAATTTAATTGATTACATAATGAATTAATGATAATATATTACAAAATTTTAATGGGACGTACATATAATTTGGTTTAAATTAATATCACTCTTCATACCGTTGGATCATCAATCCAATCTCTTTAAATCATAGGATTATTTGGTTCTCATAAAAATTTGAGACAAGTATTGTTCATCATTTGAAGTTCTTAAATTAGTGTTTTAAAACACATATATATTTAGTTTAACAATAACATTTTTGAAGTAAAGAGAAGACTTTAGTTGAATTAAATTTTCAAAATTTGTTGATAATATATTGCTAATCATTATCTCATTGAAGATTTTACTAATTAGATAATTAAATGATATTTTACCCATTAGAATTTAAGTAATTCATTAAAGAATATTTGTATTATATTTGTCCACCATAATCATGGTTTGTGTATTTATATTTATTATCAATAAAGTTAACAATTATTAATATTAATTTATTACACAATTTATAAAAATATAAGTGTTTAAACTTTTCATAATATTTAGTTGTTGCTTTTATTTTTTATATATTGTAAATTATTGCGGCCGCCCGTAAAGGCCCAATTGGGTCGGGTATCAAATGGGCTTGGACTGTGGATGGATAAGACTCCAAAATTAATTAGGCTTGACCCGTAAACCTAAGGGCCGGGCGTTACTCCTATCCTTGAGCATTTATGAAGTATTTTTAGATTGGTCACGTGGCCAAGCCCAGTCCATTTGACACCTTTAGTGTAAGAGATAGGAAGTGCCTGTTTGGGATTCATCGGATAGAGCTTTTTTCAGCTTTTTGAAGCCAGAAACCATTATTTGAAGTGTTTGGGTGCTCTTTAAAAAATAGCTTTTGATTTTGAAAAGAGCTTCCGAGTTAAACTGGTAAAACCAACTTCTCCCAAAAGAGCTTTGGGAGAAAAAAAAAGGGAAGCTATTAAATAAGTGGGAAAATAGAGAGAAGGACAGGAGAGAAGAAGACGAGAGGAGGAAGAAGATGTAAAAATGGAGTTGGAAGGATCGGGTAAAGTAATGTCTCAAACAGCTGAAAATGATTAAAATTAGATGTGGTTAAACAAGTTTTTTATATTAAGAGGTGAATTTTTATTTTGGCCTTCAAAAGTATAGATCAATTTATACACACATGCTAAAATCATGAAATCCCCAAGGTAATACTAGATATATTTTACATAATATTTCATAAATTTGAGATAAAAAAATCAAAATCTTCAAGATTTGAACTATAGACTCAGAAAATAACTTAAGACTTGACACTCACCTCCCTTACCTCTAATAAGATAAGATTATGCTAAATTTAAGGGTGACAGATTTTTACCATGTAAGAGAAAAATATAGGGAAAATCCTAGTTTCATCCCTGTAGTTTAATGTAATCGCTAATTTCCCCCCTATAGTTTCTGAAAATCCTATTTTACCCTTTCTGTTAACTCTGTTAGTGAGAATTGATTTTTGACTATAATAGTGAGCGAAAAGACCGAACTGCCCCTCAACACAGTAACCGTCCAGAACACCAAACTGCCCTTCAACCGAAAAATCGTCCAGAACACCATCACCGTCCAGAACACCAAATTGCCCCTCAACCCAGACACATTCACTCATCTCTCTTCAACCAAACCATCATCAAAGGCAACAGCAACATAACACAAACATCATCATCAAAAAACACAACAGCAACATAACAAAAAAAAACCAAAACAAAAAAAAATTCTGGATTAGAAACCCCAGAAATCCTTGGATTTCCAGCACTGGAAACCCAGAGATCTCTGGGTTTCCAGCGCCGAAAACCGATAGATCTATGGGTTTCCGCATCGAAAACCCATAGATCGATCTACGTTTTCGACGCGGAAGCCCAGATCTAGGTTTCAGCGTCGGAAACCCAGATCGAATCTTGGTTTCTGACGCGGAAACCTCGATCTGGGCAGGGTTTCTGCGTAAGAAACCCAGATCCGATCTGGGTTTCCGACTTGGAAACCCCGTCCAGATCGGGGTTTCCGCGTCAGAAACCCAGATCGGATCTGGGTTTCCTCTGTTGGAAACCCCGATCTGGGCGGGGTTTCCGCTGCGGAACCCAGATCGGATCTGGGTTCTGCAGCGGAAACCCAGATCCGAGCTGGGTTTCCGGACGTCGAAACCCAGCTTCGGTTTCGTTTGGGCACTGCCGAGAGAGAAGAAGAAGAAGAAGAAGAAGAAGAAGAAGAGAGAAAGAGAAAGAGAGAAAGAAAGAAGAAAGAGAGGAAGAGAGAGAGTGGAGTTTTTTTAAATTTTTTAAACTTTTTTAATAGTTTTGATCACCACCGTCCATTTTAAAGATGGACGGTGGAGATTGTTTTCAATTTTTTAAATATTAAATTATTATTTTATTAAATTTTATATTTTTTATATTTTATTTCACTTCGACGGTTTTGCCCTTCCATATTAACGGTCAACTGTTGATTTTTAACGTTCAAATTGACGGTAGGGGGTTTTTTGGATATTTTAATAAACTACAGGAGGTTTTTTTTATCTATTTTGTACATCAATAGGGGGGATATTAGCGATTTTTTAAACCGAGGGGGGATTTTGGCTATTTCAACAAACTACAGGGGGGAAATTGGGATTATCCCATAAATATACTTCTGACATAAAAAATAATAATAGTAATGCAGTGTTTTTTTTTTTTTACTGGGGGAGAGGGATTAAATTCGAGAAAACTATCTACATATTTTGTTTTAGGATAAATATGGGATTTGAATCATTGACTTCTTAGGATTATGGAACACACTTAAGTTCACATTAACTTTAATAAAATTACAATCATAAAACAATTAATTAAATTATCACCCAATATAGCTTGATGATAGAAGCGCTCATTTAGTCTTACAATATTCGGGTTCAAATCATTGAACTATGGATAATATTATTTTAAAAATGATTTACGAAAATGAAAATATTATTTAGTCAAAATAATTAAAACAAAAAACAATAGTTCAAAGAACTCCTTTGATTTTGACTTTTTAGTTTTCTCCATCGATTAAAATTTTGATAACAACTACTATAACATGAGTCCCCATTGAACACCTATTAGGGGTTAAAAGACATATAACATGCAATATAAGAAACCTTAAATTGCTTTTTTTCCCATAGACGTTTCCCTTTTGTTACCCCTCAACAACAATAATATATATGTATATATATATGTATATATATATAGTGTTTTTAAAATAAAGACTCTTTAATTTTAAAAAATTAGAAAAAATCAATCAAATTGATCAATTATATTTGAATTAAATAAGAGAGAGAATTTATTTTGGGAGAAAAAATGCAATGAATAAATTTAATTGGTTTTCCCCTAACTTTTAAAAATTAAAGAGTCCTCATTTTAAAAGCACTATGTATATATACATAGTGCTTTTAAAATGAGGACTCCCTAATTTTAAAAAGTTATAGAAAACCAATCAGATTCATTCATTGTATTTGAATTAAATAGGAGAAAGAATATAATTGATGAATTTGATTAGTTTTCCCTAATTTCTTAAAGTTAAGGAGCTCTCATTTTAAAAGCACCACACACACACGCACGCACGCACACGCACATACGCACACACGAACGCACGCACGCACACACACACACACACACACACACACACACACACACACACACACACGCACACGTACACACCC
This sequence comes from Nephelium lappaceum, assembly GCA_021234005.1. Lineage (NCBI taxonomy): Eukaryota > Viridiplantae > Streptophyta > Magnoliopsida > Sapindales > Sapindaceae > Nephelium > Nephelium lappaceum. Next base: position 25,750,685 of record CM037996.1, read on the forward strand.
GCACGCACACACATACACACATTTAAGCCAAACCTAATCTGATTGTTTTGCTCTCTTAACTCTCAAGTCTCAACTCTTTGTCTACTGCGTCCCATACTCTCACATACACACATTGAAGCCAAACCTAATCTGATTGTTCTACTCTCTTAACTCTCAAGTCTCAACTCTTTGTCTACTGTGTCTCATACTTTCTCCATCACTATATAATATGTCCGACTGCGTCTCTCTCTCTCAATCGCAGTCATGCCATCTATCATGCGACCATCAGAACATCTCCATCTCTCTCTCTCTTTCTATTCCCAAACAATATAACCCTCTTTCGATTGTGTGTGTGTGTCTCTCTCTATCGACATCGTTCACCATCTGCTTTATTCGATTACACCCCTTTCTCTTAATCGTTGCCATGTCATATACTATACGACCACCAGTCTCCATCTCTCTCTCTCCATCGTAGACCACTAGAACCGAGGTCTGTTTTCAATTTTTGTTTTTTCCAATGTCTTTCGCATTTGGGTTTTGCGTCAAGTCATGAGGCCTCCCACTGGCTCTTAAAGTGATTGGAGCTTCATTGAGGGACCAACCTGAAATGTATTAGAAAAGTGCTCAGAAGAGGCTATCTCGAGGGGAGCCGATATGTGAGTCCCATGAAAGCATGCTTGGTCGGCTGGCAATAAGTATCAAATACTTGCCTGAAAAGGTTAAGGAATGCTTCTTGGATTTGGGATCTTTTCCTGAAGACAAGGAGATTCCTGTTGAGATGATCATCAATATGTGGATTGAGATCCATGATATTGATGTAGAGGAGGCTTTTGCCATCTTGGTCGAGCTTGCAAAAAGAAGTCTTCTCGATCTAGTGAAAACAAAGTATGTTAATTATAATTATTTGTATTGCTTTTGAGACTTAGATTATTGTTATTTTGAGTTTTAAATTTTGATATGTTCAATTTAACAGGGATGCATACATGCTTAGTAGTTGCTATGAGATATATGTCACTCAACATGATGTAGTGAGGGACCTTGCCCTCCATTTAAGCAATCGAGGAAACATTAATGGGCAGACACGACTATTAACGCCGAATTTGGTCACAAGGCTTCCAAAAGAATGGGAGCGGCATGCTGATCAACCGTTCAATGCACAAATTGTTTCCATTCATATTGGTATGGCCATCACTGTGTCTCATTTCCATTGCCTTTAACAATGTAGAATAATAGTTATCCTATTGAAACAATATTAATAGATTTGCATTGATTCGTTGTAATATGGCCCTTATTTTCTATCTTTAATGCTAACTTGTTGGAATTTTACCTCAGAAGAAATGAGCAAAACGGACTGGTTTCGGATGGAATTCCCTAAGGTCGAAGTGCTGATTTTGAATTTCTCTTCTAACTTTTTACCTCTCTTCATTGAGAACATGCCAAAGCTTAGGGCAGTCATAATAAAAAATTATTTTGCGAAAACCACCCCGCACAACTTTTCAGTTTGTTCTAATTTAACCAACCTGAGAAACCTTTGGCTAGAGAGCTTATCCATATCGCAATTACATGAATTTACTGCTCCCTTGGAAAAGATGCAGAAAATATCTCTAATTTGTTGCCAGTTAAATAACAATCTCGATCAGCCAAGAATGGACCTCTCTCAGATGTTCCCTCATCTCCTTGAGCTCACAATTGAGCGCTGTCACGATATAATTAAGCTGCCTACAAGTATTTGTAAGATGCAGTCACTTAAGTGTCTTAGCATCGTATGCTGCTACTACTTACTTGAACTGCCTACTGATATTGGTAATCTGAGGTCTCTACAAATTTTGCGGTGCACTTACCTCTACCGTCTAAGGGCTCTCCCTCATAGCATATGCGAGTTAGCTGGTTTGAAGTGTCTTAACATTGCTGGGTGCACGACATGTCTTCCTTAGGGAATTGGTAAAGTAGTAAGGTTGGAGAAAATTGACTTGAGGTGGTGCGATCTGATACGGGATCTACCAAAGTCTGTTCCTTCATTGCAATCTCTTCGATGTGTTATGTGTGATGGAAATGTTTTTCGGTTGTGGAAGGATATGGTGAAATCAAACATTCATTTTGGAGTTTCTAAATATCCTATATGATCTAATTTAACTTTATGAATGAATAGTTTTTGATGTAAATAATTTTATCAATAAAATAAACGTAGTTCATATGATTGGTGAGAGGTTTTGCTATGAACGGAGAGATGGTAAATCTCTCTGAATTTAAGTCAATCCATACTCAAATTTTATGAATTGAAAATCTATATATATATAGCTAGTGAAAATCTTATTAAACAAACTATATGATATCTTTCTGTTGAATCTTAAAAACATGATTTGTCAAGGGATTTTAGAGTTTCTCTTTAAAGAAAACAGATTTTATGATTAATTGAAAGTCTCCATTAGAAATGGCATATTTATTGAAACCAAAAATTAAAGAGGGATGAGAGAAATGGCATATTTATGCCGTAGTCTCATGTGTTAGCTTCATTGACATATAAACAAACAAGGGGCTTCCAGGAAACAAATAAAAAGTAAATATTGTTCAATTTTCTCCTTGTAATTAGACAACTTTTAAATCGAGCAACGTGGTGCATGATTAATGAGTCCATAATTGTTCAATTTTCTCCTTGTAATTAGATCGTGCGTTACAAGAACAACAGAGGGAAAAAAAAAAGAGTGTTGGCCCCACCTTCTAAATATTGCTATTAAACGTTACAAGAACAACAGGGAAAAAATGGTGTGGATGCCACCTTCAAAATATTGCTATCGAACGTTAGAGGAACAACAGAGAAAAAAAACGTGTGGATCCTACCTTCTAAATATTGCTATTAAAATATATAACGCCAATCAAACAAAGTTTGCATTTCTTTTTTGAATAAAGTTAGCATTTTTTTTTCTGCTTTCAAAAAAAAAAAGTTAACATTTTTTAACTTTCGGTTTCTCTTCTCAGTTATTGATACATACCTATTCCTAAAGATGATAATTTGGGTTACAACACGATGGATCGATATAAATTCATGAAAAATAAATAGATGTGGGTTTTGACTTAAACTAATTCATGTCATAATTGTATTAACCTGCTTAACTGTTTATCAAACGAATCGAATTAGATTTACTTAACGAATTCTCAAGGAGACACGATTAATAAAATCAAATTGTAATATTTATTTATTATAGAAGGTTAAATACACACACGCATTTTAGCCAAACCTGATTTGATTGTTCTGCTCTCTCAACTCTAAAGTCTTAACTCTTTATCAACTGCATCTCTCACTCTCTCTATTGTCGCTGTTCACCATCTGCTTTGCTTGATTATGCCTCTCTCTCTTTCTCTCTCTCAATCATCACCATGTCATCTGTTGTGCGACCACTAGAACATCTTCATCTCTCTCTCTCTCTCTCCATCACTAAATAACAAAACCCTCTTTCAACTGTGTCTTTCTCTCTCTCCATCACCATCGTTCATCATCTGCTCTACTTGACTACGCTTCTTTCTCTCAATGCTGCTGCGTCACTTGTTATGCGACCACTAGAACATCTTCGTCACTCTTTCTCTATTGCCAACCACCAAAATTGAGGTTTGTTTTCCAAAAAAATCGAGGTTTTTTTTTTTTTTTTTTTTTTTTTTTTAAAGTCTTTCGCATCTGGGTTTTGCGTCGATTCATCTATGCCTCCTAAGTCCTTCATAGCTTGTTGTTTTGTATCTGGTTTAACTATTTTTGGATCTTTATGTGTTTCCATATCTAGGTTCTAGTTATTTGTGTGTGGATTGTTCTTTTCAATGGAGTTATGGTCTTGTAGGTTTCATCAATTATTTGTTTTGTGTTATTAATAATTAATGTTTGGTTGACCAGGATAGGATCTCTAGAGTGATTCGTGTTGACGGTAAACGAATAACTACGGGTTTATAGATTAATAGGTTTGGATCCTTTATTATCCAAGTAATAAATAAATTAGTCGTGTCGTATCGTATCGTGTCACCGATTTATAAACGAATTTGTGTTGAGTCCACAATGTTAACTCGTTTATCAAACAAATCCATGTCACTTTGGTCGAATTTATAAACGAATCAATCAAATCTAATTCAACTCGACACGTGAACCTTTTTGCCATTCTTAGATGAAACCTTACCTCAAGTTCAACCTTATGTTTTGATCCAAATTTTAGGCCATCAAATACAAATGAATCTTTATTTGATACTAGTGATAATCTATATCACTAGGATGATATAGGTTATTTGATATTTTGTATGTTAAGATTTTATATGGATAACATGGATGATTTTGTGTGTTAGGATGATACAGATGATCCACAATTTTCTTGTGTTTGTTCTATTTTGTTTGATATTTATGTTTCTAATATTGGTTTTCACTATATTTTACAATGTTATGGAAGATTTTGTATGTTAGGGATTTTTTTTTTTTTTCTTTTTGGAGTTGAGACGGTCTCCTTAATCACCTCAAAGCGACCCGTCTCACCTCATCTTCCGCCTTTTTTAACATTGGCTATGAGAACCAAAACTAGATTGACCAAGAAAGCAAAAATGAAATGTACTGGGTTCGTCACCACTACTACATCACCACCTCTATCGTTGGCCAAACTGTCACCACTATAGTAGCACCAATCAAACCCAAATGCTTATACATTCATCACCAGAAGAAATTTTTATAAACTCATTCAACCCGATCGAACACCCAATTGTCACCAGCCTAACATCACCAATAGAACACAAATCTTCATTAGGGTTCATATGTCTAAAAGGCTAGAACCAGATCGTTCAAAACGATCTGTTTTTTTTTTTTTAATTATTTTTATTTCTACTAATTATTTATTCTTTAATTTTTATTATTTTTAAATTTTTCTTAAGTATTTATTTTTTAATTTTCCGTTCTTTTTTAATTTTTATTCCAAATTATCTAATTCGTACTTGTATCAAAATCCTGAGTTATGATTAGAAATGACAAAATTACCTTCACACACCTTGTCATCCATTAGGTTTGACTATTAATTAACTAATGAAATGAGTTAATTTAATACTTTTTCAATATTTAGAGAAGATTTTATATGTTTTCAAAACATACTTAAAAATTTGATATTTTCCCAAACATAGGGATGAAAGTGATACTTACCAAACAAAACAACCAAGTTACTCAGAAAAGTGCATGCTCAAGCCAGCTACCCCGTCAAAGATGCATGTAGTCTTTGTTTTTAAAAGCTATATACAATGGGTATTTGGGTTGCTCAGTATCCGAAAAAACAAAATGCAAAGTCTCTTCAGATCAACCAAGTAAATTAATCTATCTAGACACTACATAAGGTAAACTAATATCCAATTTTCTGCTGAAAATTTAACTTTAAAGTGTACAAGCATGATGATAGACCATCAATGTTAGTTACTCTATTATTTGGTCTAAAAAGGGTCATTTACCACTACTCAGCTCGAACTGCTAATCCAATTTGTTTTTATTCTTCCTTACTGGTTGAAGGATCCGAACGCTTCCTCTTGGCTTCATTGTCACCCAATTGCAATGAAACACAGATATCTTCATCACAGCCATTCCTCAACAAAGCAAGACTTTCTGAGACTGCCTTTGCGGATACACTGTTCTGATGTAAGGGTGGTGACTGTCCAAAGAAGCTTGGAATAAACTGATGCTCAACACTAGGACCTGCCTTTCAGTATCTTCCAAGTGAAAATCAGTTCCATTAGAGATATATTTGTTTCTGGGCTGCTGCGTTCAACTTCCAAGGGATATGCTGAATCTGAAGACCCTAGCGACTCAAATTTGTCTTCAGATTTCTCTTTTGGTGAGGAATCCCCTACAGTAGAGCCAATTGCTGTAGTGGAGGCAGCTCTTTGTTCTTGCACTGCCACTAACAATAACAAAAATATACAGACCAATTATTTTCTATAATTTGTTGTTCTTTTCATAAATTATGGCATGACTATCAAACTCCAAATTAATGCACTTCAACAGCTAACATTCATCTAACATGCAAATTAATTAACATACATTGGAATCATATATTCTAGATGTAACATTTTATCTGACATGTCAATGATGAAGATGAGCTCACTGCTAACACGTATTAGATGTAATCTGAGTGCTGAAGATGTATTACTATATTAGTTTAAGAATTAGGTTATCATATTTATAACATAAAAAGACAGTTGATATATCCATCAATCAATCAAAGAATTATCTATACATCTACCGACACACAGACAACTAGGTATTTTAAAATACACAAACCTTTAAGCCCTTCATCTGTCGTGATGAGATCAAGTTCGAGGAGGTTGAGAAGGCGCCCAAGGTCAACCCCACTAGTCCAGTTTTCCGGAGGTTTCCCAACTTGTAACTTAAGTCGACCGCGGTTAGCAGTCCCACCCCAAATGATCCCAATAGGCCGTGGCTTCTCACATTCTCCCCCTTCATTACAATGAGACTTCCACTATCTCCCTCAAGATCAAATGTCTGTTGATTCTCACCCACAACAAGGAAAATCAGTACAGGAAGCAAATACCTTTCTCACCATTGTACTCCAGGGCATATGCCAACACAGTGCCTGTGGTTAGACCAGAACTTCTTCCAACTTTGACTACTTGCTTCCCAATAAGGCTACTTATTGGAGACTGCAAGTCTATAATCTTTACATCACCAATCTCTCCCAAACCTTTACGGATGTAGTAACAGTGGACATGTCAAAATCATCAGCGAAAGGGATGAAAGCCCCATCTGCTCTTACAAATGTCTCTGCAGGTCAACAAATCATAATAAGTGTTGGGGTCAGGATGTGTAAAGTTACCAAATGATTGATATAATTCAAGAAAGAGGTCAAATATACAAAACCATCAAGTGCATTAATAGCCCAAACAGAACAGATGATCAAATGAAGAGATAGGGTCAACAAAAACAATACGGTAACAAAAAAAAATATTTATGAATATGATGATATCTGATCCTTAAATACATTATAACACCATAACTGCATCGAAATATTTGTCTTCTAAGTGAATCTGATGAACTTAAGGTAAATGACTCTGGGAAAATCTACTTTGTCAGTCCCGTTCAAACATTGGCCAAATGAAACCTAGATGAAACACAAACAACTTAATCTGATTTAATTGCAAGCAAACAGTCAGGTCCAAGTGCAGGATAGAACTGGCAGAGCAGCATTCTATTTGCCCATTGTAACTTCCAATGTCAGTTTAAAATCCAATCTCAAGTGTTTGCTCAACTTCGATGGGTACAACTTGACAACAGAACAATTGAAAACCGAAGTTATGAGATTTTGCAACATGGATGAGAACATCCATAAAAAATACAATTGATGCTTTACTGAAGGCCAAGTCTACATACTCAAAAGAAAAGAAAATGTAAACTCTCTTACCTGGATTTATTCCAGCAAAAATGCCATACCAAAGGTCATCTGTGATACCCCACTGCAAAAATGTAAACCTGGATAGATGAAGTTGCTCTTTCCACTGCACCAAGGTATACCCCAGGTCCAAGTGTTGGTGGCAAAGGATGAAACATTTTCTGGTTTGGGTAATCTAAGTCAACAGCAACATGCCGATTCGTGAGAAACTCAACTTGTCGGCTGCCAGTTTGGCTCTTGACAATGGCACCTAGAGTTCCATAAGTCTCCTGGTTTGCCACCTGAACAAAATCAATACTTATGGCATTTGACAATCATTATATCAAAGATAAGCATAGACAATGTAAAAGTATTACCTGATTAAGTAAACAACTGAAAATGTGACAATGGATAAGAAAAGATTTAAAATGGATAATGGTGCAGTATCCACTTGATAGCACAACAGACTCTAGTTTGCAGTAGGTAATAGTGACACAAACTTTTTAGGGAAGCATCGTTGCTATAAGTTGAGATTTAACACTCCTTTCAGAGAATTATCATAATGACAGTAAACAATAAAAGAACAATCAATATGAACAACAATTAAGAATATATTCAATCTTTATATCCAACAACCTTTACTCATTAAAATATCACTACTGTCAGCTCACTCTAATATTCTACAGATGGCTCTCAGTAGTCAGTTCACCAAATGAGCAATAAACAGTATACCCAGCTTCACTACAGAAATTAGCTAAGCCTGTGAAATAATCTATTACAAATTTAGTTTTGCACTATAATCAATCAAGTGAGATCTAGTCTCCAGTTAATACTCCTAAACGAATACATTCAACCAAAGTATCAATATTTTAATACTCAAAGTTGCCTTTTTGACAATATTGAATTGTTATCATGAACTTCAAACTAGTTTGAAATGTATAAGAACTCTCACGAGTAACTTGATTCTTTTATCCAAGTTCTTCAAGTCTGCTGAAGCTTTTTTTTATCCTAATTGGAAACAATGTCAAGCTCAGATGCTCTATTCCATCTAAATTGGGTTAGGAACATGACTACTTTCAAGTCAGCCTAATTTAAGAGGGAGATGAATTCACCAAGATAGATGCTAGAATATTTAAAACAACATTTGAAATTATGCTATTAGACCATGAAACACGTACTAGAACATTTATGTAGGACACAAGTACATTTTTCAAGATTTCAAGTAAAATGATTGTTTCTTCCTTGACCCATGAAACCATAAAATCAATTTGTAGAAGCATCTCTTGAGCATTTTTTGCATGTTTATTCGACACAGTTGATCAAACCTAATAAAAATTTCATGATTCCTATCAATATAGTTTTTTTTTTCTTCTTTTTGATGAAGGATCTGCAGTCATGAAACAAAGTCAACCATTTATCAATTAACTTCAAGACAACATCTTAAATCAGCCTAATGCTTATTTCCATGTGTAAATAACCATCTATTGCCACCCTTATCTGGGGGAGTAATTGAATTATATGACACAGGAATATTGCTTTTAATTTTCACAATCGAAATCAAACAAACATTTCAAGAATTCCACTATTGGTTTTTCTAAAGGAAAGGGATGTGGATGATATGAAATTTTCTACAATTGATGTCTTCCTAAATTTTCTATCTTGCAATGCCAAGTTATTAGTATTATTAATAATATTATTATTTGCATCAGAAATCTAGTTATTACTATTAGCAAATTGGCAATTATATATTTGATACCTGAATTATTATATTAACCTTAATCATTTCATGCACCTCAAATTACAAATTACCGGTGGCCATTCCTAACATAAAGTTTTGGCTCTGCCACTAGGCTCAGAGCATAACAGAAGAGAGAGAAGTCTTTCAGAAAATCAGTGCAAGCATTTCTATTATATCTTCAAAAGAAACAAAACCCACAGAAAATGTAATTTTGATGTACACCATAAATTACAAAGAATTGGACCACAAGATTGCAACCTTGTGCAACTATTACAAATAATTTATTGACATTAATTTACTTTTAAACTACATCTTTTGGAAGACACAAACACTGACAGTGTATGGTAAAATCCTGTTATTAAATCTAGTGTAAAAGAGAAATGTTATAAGCACCATTAAGAAAAGAAGGCTCCTCCATAGCTTCAACATGTCATGTACAATAAATTTACCAAACGTCAAACGTCAAACGAAAGAAGGAGGGCTCAATCTTCATTAGTCTTTAACCTAATTTCACAGGACATTTCCCGAGGACCCAGCCATGTGGTTTGCCTGTGCACACACTGGTGTTCTTTTTAAAACTTTAATTTGGGTCATTGGAATCCACTGTTTGGGGAGCATAAGTGGGCAACAAGGCTCCTCGTGCCTTTCCAACTTGGAAAGGTCTCAGCCCAAATAAACCCCTTTAAAGTGTCACTTTTTCTTATGAGAAAGCAATGCTCATTCTCTTCCTAGCTAGCTACAACTAGATTTGAGAATTTGATTTTGCTTTACAGCTCATTCTAATTCTCCATGATAAGCCCTTATATTTGCATCACACAGAGGGCCCCAAACCACAAAAATTCACATCTATATAAGACCATTCCAGCAGTTTGTTTTCCAAATTTTCAATAATAACCAGCTCTTGTCTTAGGTGATTGTTTTTTTTTTTTTTTTTTTTTAATAATTATATTATAAGTGCATTCACAACTGTTGGGATTTTTTGATAAAAACTCTAAGATGCAGTAAAAACTTAACACTAATTATACTCTACTTCCTAATAGTCGGAAGAAAGGGATCCAGACTTAAATGGAAAATTGTTTTTCAACCAAAGAGATTTATGCGTAATTTGTTCACCCATAAATAGGTTAAGATTTCTAATTAGGATTTTATTTTATTTTATTTTAATTTATTTTTCCAATTCTATCTTAATGTAAGATTTAAATACACTTGATTGCCAAAGTATCAAAATTCGTTATAATGTCCACGAGTGGAGCGGCCATGGCCTCAAAGGCCAACTTAGTTATTTATATATGGGTAAAGATTATTTAAATTTTGTTTTGAATTATTATTTATTTAATTTTTTCCATTTAATCTTTTTTTTTTTCAAATTAATCCCCCCAATTAAATGGATCTAGCTTCGTCTCTTGCTATATAGCCTCTTTCCTGTCTTTATAAAAATCTTGAAAAACTCTAGTTTTTCAATTTTTTTCCTTGTTCCTTAATGTATGCTAGCAATTGGATAGAGAGCAAGGAAAAATTAAGGAGGGTATATTCAATCTAGATATTATTAGAGTTTGATGAATTGTTTTTTAATAATAAATTTTGATAAAATTTATATATTTTATAGTCTCCACATTGATTTTGGTAGGATTTTTCTTCATAAAAATTAGTTTAAAGTCCATATAAATCCATTACTTAAAATAAATTTATGAAGTCAATGATTTTTTAATACACCGAGATTTCATTGAATTTCATATAAATTTGAATTGAGTATATATGAAATTTGTAAAATCAATGACTTCTTTAATATACTTAAATTTCATTGAATTTCATACAAATTTAAATCGAATATACATCGATTCTAATGGATTTTACACAATTTTGAATTGAATATACCTATATTTTAGTTAAATTAATTTAAATTTAAATTAAATATATTCATATTTTAAAAATATTTTTTATTTTAATAAATTTCTAATTGAATACACTCCTAAAATATAGATTTGTCCTTATTGAAATATATACTCAGAGAAGAGAAAAATTAAATTAGCTTAGCTTAAAATTTTGTATACGTTACAATCCCGAACATTCAATTCTGCACAAATCACAACCATGACAGAACTTTACTCATTATAAAAACAATTTATGAAGTCAAGTCAATCAGAGACTACGGCCTACATCAATGTTATATACATAAGGTGATACATTTTTTTTTCCTTTATATATAAAATTTAGCCCTTTTTTATAGACATTAATTATTTTATTACTGCCCCCACACACTTTAATTCTTTTCTTTTCCCTTTATATATAAAATTAATATTTTTTTTTTCCCAAAATTGTAAACGTAAGAGCACTCGTCACTTTTCTCGACTAGACTATAGATTTTAATGATCATACATATATAATTAACAATATCCTTTAAGAATTGTATATTAACCAGAAAATTAAAGTTTGCACTAATCAATAATTAGTGTAGCGTTAATAATGCAATACTTAATAACATGCTCGTTACCAATTGCATGCAATTCTTTCTCTCTGTTTATGTTATTGTAAATTATTGAAAGAGAAACCCATGATGAGATTCACGATCAAGTTAGTACTACAATATTTAGAGATAATCTCCTCCAACGAAAGTTGAGTCTGTAAATTGAAAGTTGCTTTTTCATATATACATTTTTTTTTTCTTTTATTCAACTTTCACTTTCACATCGCAACCACTGAATTTTCTTGCAGCCTGATACCTATTATCTCTGACCGTTTGCCAGTCCTAGTCTCCAAGATCTACCATTAGGCCTGATCCTCCCGTCCTTCTAACGGGACAGGAGGCTGACAGGTGCAGAGGGCTTCATTTTAAACTTCTGAATAAGCTTGAACAGCCTTTTACTAAACTAGCCATTTCCTAATCGACCATCAACCATACTTTGACTTCTATTGAAACCATTCTCTGTTGGAAAAGCTGGCATTGTAAACAAGGCACCAGTAGCATTCTGCACCTAAACTGGTCCGATCACATTTTAGCTAGTTGCTTTTAGTTGAGCTTGCATGGGCTGACTTGTCTGACCTTGGCTTATCTGACTTTACAACGATAACACTATCAGAAGCTGAAGAAAAAAAGATAAATGGCATAAACTTCAATATTTCATTGATACAGGAAACAAATATATATATATATATAATATGTTATGATATGATAGATCCATATTGAATACAACATTTGATCAATTATACAGAAATTAAATATCAAACACCAAACACAAACCAAACCCCCTCACAAAACAAAATTTGATTTCAACCATTCAAATAAATAAATTATATCAAATATCCTGTAAATCTCAAAATACTATTATGAGAAAATATCTTCTTGTTAAAATTTAAAAAATACTGTGAAAAAATGGTTGTTAAAATTTCAAAAATACAGTGATGAGGCTCTCCCGTCATGGAAAAGCGTGACGGAAGCTCTCTCGTCGTGGATAAGAGTGATGGAAAAGCCTTCAATCACGGACAAACATGATGGGAGAATCCAAACGTCCGTGATAGGAGAATCTCCGGTCATGAGTGTGTGTGATGAAGGGCTAAGGGCAATCTGATGGGAGGCTATAAGGGTCTGTGATGGGAAAGTCTCTCGTCACAGTTCACTGTGATGAAAAAGTCTTTTATCACGGTACTTTTAATTTAAGGCTTTATTATTTGAATGTATTTTGATCAATAGAAAATATTGGATTTAATTAATTTATTTTTTGGAACAATTTTTTCTTTTGATCTGGATAGTTTTGGATTTTTCTCTTAATAATATTTCCACACGAATTAGTCATGATCATGTTTGACTGTCGGTTGGTTGAGATAACAAATTGATAAAATAAAATAAATTAATTAATCAAATCACAAATACTGGTTTATATATTTTAATCGCTTAGTCAAAAATGTCGTCTCACAAAGTATTGTTCTAAAATTTCAAAAGCTTTAAGTAGATAAACTGCATATAAATATAGGAGCAAGTAGCAGTGAGGAACATACCAAACGCAGAAAAATTGAGAATGGCAACAGAAGAAGTGAAGTTGTTGGGGTTTTGGGCAAGTCCATTTGTGTATAGAGTACAGTGGGCGTTGAAACTAAAAGGAGTTGAGTTTGAATACATAGAAGAAGATATCTTTAACAAGAGCTCCAGGCTTCTTGAACTGAACCCAGTTCGTAAATTAGTTCCTGTGTTTATTCATGATCACAAAGCCATCTCTGAATCTCTTGTTATTCTTGAATACATTGATGAGACGTGGGCACAGAATCCATTGCTGCCTCAAGATCCTTATCAAAGAGCTATGGCTCGTTTTTGGGCTCGATTTGTTGAAGAGAAGGTCAGTCTTTCTCTTTTGTTTTGTTCTGTTTTGTTTTGTTTTCTGTTTGGTTTTTGTTTATTGTTTATTGTTTTTTCATTTATATATATGAAGATCTCATGGGTGAATATACATTTAAAAGCTTTGTTTCCAAAGACAATAAAATTATTAGAACAAAGCTGATAGAAAGACATATGGTCGATTATTTTTCAAAAGAAAAATGAAAAGGCATGAAAGTCATTATTTTTTTTTTTTTTGTTTGTTAAAGTTATATAAGATTTAGAACAGTGTGAAAATATAGTGTAGACATTTACAGATGAAAAAGGACATAGTCATGGACATAGAATTTGGCTATGTTGTCAAGATCTCAATTTATTTTCAATGGTAATGTGACCCCACTTTAAAAATCTACGGTAATTTTCTTCATTCTAAAAATTGTTTGTTAGAATGCAATCCATCCCTTGCAATTAAGTTCAGCAATCTTTATAAGCAATATAGTAGCATGATTTTAATTAGTAAGGGATCGTTTTTAAAAGAAATTGCTTTGTCCTTACTTAACTAAACGAATTTATTGAAAAATATTTGTATGCATGACAGTAGCATCAAATTCTATGTTGTCCCTCCCCATGTTTTTCACAAATTTCTAACACTATCAATGATAAATACAGGTATGACCATACTAATTAAACATCAAATTGATTACATAAATGATATATTAACTTATTACCAATTCTATTGTTATCGGTATAGTTGTTGCCAGCAACTTGGAGAGCAATGTGGTCCAAAGGAGAGCAAAGAGAGATAGCAGAGAAACAAATGATAGAGGCCTTGGAGAAGTTAGAGGAGGAGCTAAAGGGGAAGGACCATTTTGGAGAAGATGACACAATTGGGTATTTGGACTTAGCAATTGGATGGATCGCTTATTGGCTGCCTGTTTGGGAAGAAGTTGGGTCCATGAATAATTTGGACCTTGAAAAATATCCAGGCATAAATGCTTGGATCAGCAGGTTTCTGGACCACCAAGTGATCAAAGACAGCTTACCACCAAGAGACAGGATGCTTGTATTTTTCCACAAACGCAGCCGAGATATATACAACAAATATGGCTCATCAAAACATTAGTTCCATTTCATGAACATTTTCGAAACTAAAGCTAGATTTTGGTGTTTGGAGGTTAATAAATTGTCATCAGTTATCCTTGTGGGGTCAGTTGGCGTTCATAGAAAGCTTTTTATAGGGTATGCTCTAGTTGCAACTTCCTGCAATGGAATATTAAAAGAATAAATACGCTGACGTGTTTTTGTAACCCTTTTTCCTTAAATAATGCGGACTCAGAAACACGATTTGTATTCTAATATGGATGTAAACTTTTAATGTGATAATTTAATTTATATGCAAACTAAATTATTATTAGGAAAAATTTTGAAAAACCTTTAAAATACAAAGTAATATCACTTAATTCTATTTTTAACATAAAAAAAGTGATTTTATATTAGTTTCATTTTCAAAAAATATTTTAATAATATCTTTAAATTATTAATATACATTTATTTATTAATTAAGATATGATAAGTTGGGATGTAGAGTTGAACATATATGAATTCCATTTTTTGTTAGGACTCGTAGTTTTAATGAACTTTAATTGATGTAAAAATGTTCTAAATGGAATCTAACTACGGAAATAAGATACTGGTGGAGTTTGGTTCGAAAAGAATTTAACAATGCAAGTTGTGCTAGAAATAGCGGTTGGGCGCACCGACATGTACCCCAAGAAGGCAATGACGTAGTTTTGAGTGAAAAAATGTGTCTTGCAGGTTTCCTATTCCTAATGGGTTTCTAAATGCTTTGAGAGTTAAAATATATATTTTCCCTAACAGTTTGGATTACTTTGCATCAAAAGTAAACTTAAGATATAAATAAGGTTTATTATTTGTTTAAAGATGCACAACAAGATATTAGCAATGAACTCACCTTTGAGTTTTGGGCTCGATACTTGATAGTGAGTTTAGGAATTGGTTGTAAACTAGGGTTTGGAGTTAGAAACAGAGTATTGGATGTATAGTTGTAATGATTTTTTGTATAATGATATTTTTTTCTCTTGTGGTATGATAGTCAAGATTTTCTTGTGATTTGAACTTTTCACATAAATTCTTTGAGTTTAACTAGATTACTCAATCACTAATCTTATCTCTCAATTAAAGTTTTTAAACTGGCTTCAATAACCATCCTTATAATCAATCTAAGGACTCCAATTGAGGGGTAAATTGAGTGATTGGGTAAGGTAACCAAACTCTAAATTTTCTTATGTTAGTGTGATTGAATTCATCTTACTTTCTATTTCAAATATTTATTTAGGATTTGAGTAACTTACTAATTGGGATAACATTGCCCAATAAGATAACAACCATTAAATGACTCACAATTAATCTAAGGGTCCTTATTAAAGAATCTTAAAAACAATTAAATAAATTATATTAACTTATAACCTATACAACATGTTGCTTGCATTGGTATCGATGTGATAATCATTAAATTTAAGTATATTAATACCTTTAAAACTCGTAGCAATTACATTTAAAAAAAAGTAAGTATTTACAATATACAAAGTTCGAGGAAAAAAAAGAAAAATATATATATTTTGAATTAAAAGAAATGAAGCCACATCTATTACAATATAAAAAAATTAAATTAAATAAATAGTTAGATTTTTAATTAAGCTTAAATAAATAATTAGCCAAACTCTAGTTAAAAATGTCAATTAAATTATTACCATACTTTTGGTGATTTAAATATTATACTTAATTAGAAGCCATATATACTTTTCAATCTTAGAAAAAAATATTATGTTGTTGTAAATGATAATTATTAAGCATCAATTATTATAGGTGAATAAGAATTCTAAAGTTTAAAATTAAATTTTGATTTATGAAATATTACATAAGAGCTATCATTTAAAAAAAAAAAAAAAAACTGCATAAGAGTTGGTATGATTGGTGACCAAATTTAATGCACATGTTTAGTCTTGTGAATCATATTATGTAATATCTTTTTATAATGCTATAATTTAATTATACGAAAAATCATTATATATAGTATTATTATAATAAAATTAAAGAAAATAACAATCGTAAAATTCACATATTAAAAATTGATTTGTTATATATAAGTAAAAGTTTTTACGTACATATTTGATTGTGTGTATTTATTCTATTAAAGGATGTGATTGTATTTTATAATACTGCATGTTTGGTTCATCATATACATTATATTAGATAATACATTTAAAATATATTGTAATATGGTTTATAAAATCTCATTATATATAATACTAATATAATAATAATAAATTCAATTTTCAAATTAAAAATTCAATTTGTCAAATACTATTGAAGAGAGGACATTTGGTTATATATCTTATATTGTATTCAAGATTAGTATTATATGGTATAGTGTAACACACGCTTTTTAATTATCTTGGGCATTGTACCAAGTAATAAATAACACTAAAACTAAAATAAATTAAATAAAACTTGTGAAATTCAAAATTCAAAATTTTTTTATTAAATACATTATCAGAGTTTTTACGTGCACATTCCATTGTCTATATATATTTTTCTATGGAAGAGTGTATTAGTACTACCTTTTAAAAATATTGTTACATAATAAAAGATCATTAAATACGATATTTTTATAATCAAATAATTAACTAAAAATTAAATATTATGTTAAAATCCATTAATAATAATACTAAGGTTAAATATTTATTTAAAAATACAACATGACGTTAATTTATAACATTTTCGTTTATATAGTAACTAACTACGTTGGAATGGGTATATTCAGTGTTATACTTGCAACATCACTTTAAAATGTATCATGATATTAATTTGCAACATTTATGTTTATATGGTAATTAATTATATTATAATAAATATATCTAACTTTTTATTTGTAATATGACGTTAACTTAAAACGTTTATATTTATATAGTAATTAATAAATATATCTTTTTTTTTTCGAAATTAAAAATATATATTCAATCTTTTACTTACAACGTTAAATTAACAATATGTAATATGATGTTAACTTACTATATTTACGTTTATATGATAATTAACTATATTAGAATATATATATATATATATATATATATATATATTCAATCTTTTACTTACAACATGATTGTATCTTGCAATATCTACGTTTATATGGTGACTAGCTGCATTAGGATAAGCATATTCAATGTTTTACTTGCAACGTCACTGAACATAAAACCTGGCATTTATCTGTAAAATTTACATTTATATAGTAACTAACCATATTAGAATATATATAGATTCAGCATTTTATTTACAACATGATGTTAATGTGTAATATTTATGTTTATATGATAACTAATTATATTAAAATATGTATATTCAACATTTTACTTACAACATCACTTTAAGATGTAACATGATGTTAACTTACAACATTTAAGTTTATATGGTAACATACCATGTTAGAATTAGTATGTTTAACCTTTTACTTACAATACAACATTGATTTACAATATTTACATTTATATGGTAACTAACTACGTTAAAGTCTATATATTCAACTTTTTACTTATAATATCACTTTAATATGTAAGATGACGTTAACTTGTAATATTGTAAGTTTATATGGTAGCTAACTATGTTAAAATGAATATATTAAATCTTTTACTTACAACATAACTTTAGCTTGCAATATAACATTAATTTACAATATTTATGTGTATTTGATAACTAGTTATATTAAAATAAGTATATTTAATGTATTAATTGTAATAATATATTAATTTTTTTTATAACTATTATAAATTATTTTATAATTATTATAAACTATTTTTATTAACTCTTCGATTTATAAACTATAAATAATTTTTATTATCTTTATTTTTTACATGAACACTGTTAATAAACTATCTTTTTAATTATTACATTAAAGGTTTTTTTTTTTCACCTTTATTACTAAATAAATTTTTATTTTATAATTAAGCATTAAACCATTAAATATTTAATTTAATTAATTTATTGCATAGGAAATGGTTAGCATTTTTTTAATAAATGAAGTTCCGTTCGCAGTTCTCATATGGCAATCAAATAAACAACTATTTTAAATTGAGAATTAAGTAGCCAAATCCATTTATATGGTGTAGCTTGGGCAGTGCCTCATTGATTGAGACACTGCCTCTTGTGTCTTTGGCAAATGGACAGGTTTTACACTCGATGCCTCCCTTGCCTCTATCTTTGTGTGGGTTGTTCTCCTACGTACATATGAGTTGATCCTTCTCGTATGTGAGTTGTTTCTTGGATCGTGTCATCAGTATTCTATCTTATTTGATCTCAGTAGACCCTTGAGTTAGTCCTAGAAATTAAAAAAAAAAAAATTCCATTTATATGGTGATAGATATTCGGTATTAGTTCCACTTTACATTTTTTTCAACAAGTAGCACTAAAGCTGGGGAAAAGTACAATGTTTTGTTTATATCTTCTGATATTAGATTAGATATTTATCGGGATCTATTGGTAGAATATATTTAACGAACGGTCCAAAAATCTATGTTCAAAATTAAGAGAAGACTACTCCTCATAAGTAGTGAAAAAATTAACAAATGGTCCAAAAATCTATGTTCAAAATCAAGAGAAGACTACTCCTCATAAATAGTGAAAAAATTACCACATCGAATAAGAACTGAACCTTACCAATAAAAAACAAGTGGAGCAAGCCTTTTTCGTTAGGCGACCCATCATCCTCATTACAATGTTTTTCACGCCACAAATTAATTTATACAGATACTTTTGAAAAGTTACTTGGCAGCTGGGACACATTTGGATTACTTCCTTGAACGACATTTAATTTATAGCCATAAAGTTTTGGGTTAATTACATTAACATGCCCCGAGTTTTTTCAGAAGATTTTTTTTTTTAAAAAAAAATGCCAAAAGATTTAATATTAACAAATCTATTTAATTATTGTAGCCCCATTCCATTAATAACATTTGTTAAAATTAACGGTTGACTAATAAATAAAGGATAAAACAATCATTTTAGAAAACAAAAGTATAGTTTAATTAACAAATCATTATAATTTTATTTAATAAAAATCAATTAAAATAAATATA
Organism: Nephelium lappaceum; assembly: GCA_021234005.1. Taxonomy (NCBI): domain Eukaryota; kingdom Viridiplantae; phylum Streptophyta; class Magnoliopsida; order Sapindales; family Sapindaceae; genus Nephelium; species Nephelium lappaceum. The sequence goes on from CM037996.1 coordinate 25,770,242, forward strand.
TCATAACAGACGAATAATAAACCTTTAGCCCATTGATGATAGTAGATGAATGATTCTCCTCTTTGCAAAACCTCAGATTTCCCATTTTTCAGTGAAATTTTAAAACAAAAATCACAAAATTCAATCAGTGGATTTTTGCCAGTTCCATCATCTCTCTTTCATTGGCATCTTTAATCTTTTCTTTACTTGTTTCATCAACTTTTCCCCCATTTTCTACTCTTTAGACTTTAGGAGTTTTTCTGCTTTCAAACTTCAAAGTTTAAAAGTGTTCTAGGGCTTTGTTTTCTTCAAAGTTTTATAATTTTTTTTTTCTTTTTTTGACTGTTCTTAATGGTTTTTTAATGCTTCTTAAGAACAACATTCTGTCCTTATATAATATTGAGTTGATTGATTAGTTTTTATTATTTAATTATTAATTATAAATTTTTAAATTGATTATTTTAAAAGTAAAGGGTAAACAATGCTTTCTAGAGTAAATTTTTTACTTTATAAAGTCAAATTTCAATCATTCATCACTGTTTACAGAAATAGGTACACTAATTAAATAGATTTATTGAATATTAAACTTTTATATAAAAACTGAGGCCTTTATATTCAATACAATTAATTTGCCATCGCAACAACCCCTACTGAGATATTTTCAATACAATTAATTTGCCATTAATTGCAACTATCTGTACTGAGATATTTTCAATACAATTAGTTTGCCTATATATATACATTTTGAATTTTAGGATTAACTTATGAAATAATTGGAACCTATCGAGATATCACTTAACAATACGATTCAGGAAATTATTTCCAAATAAGAGAGATTCATCAATACGGAGATGAAAAAAAAAACCTATACGAGAATGAGAGAACAACCCACACAAAGTGAGAAAGACAACTTATTTATTATTATTATTATTAAAGAGCTTGTATTATATATATAATTCAGGGTACCACTTCGGAGGACTTATATATATAACTGATTATTAGATTGAATTATTATAGTTTGATCATGCATGTCCTAGCTAGCTAGCTAATTATTGTTTATAATGGGTGTGTAGAAATTCTTCCTTGCTGGAAGCCCACCAGAAGAGTTCCAAGGCATTAGTCAGAGCCAAGGAGGAAGAAGCCATCGCCAACCTTGGGAAGGGCAAGGACAAGGTGGCCAACAGGGTCAAGGACAAGAGCAAAGCCGCGGCAACCTCTTTGGTGCCTTTAGCCGGGATCTACTAGCGCTAGCAATGAACATTGACAGAGAACTAGTCAACAAATTAAAGAGATACGATCCACGGAAAGGCATTATCGTCGGAGTGCGGAAGGAATTCCAAGTAATGACACCACAAGAGGAAGAAGAACAATATCCACGAGAACAAGAAGAAAGAGGACAGCGACGTGGAAGCTGCAATGGCTTGGAGGAAACTTTATGCACAGTGAAGCTAAAACACAACATCAAGAAACCACATCTCGCCGACGTCTACAACCCACGCGCCGGTCGCGCCACCAGCGCCAATGGCCACACTCTCCCCATTCTCAATGACTATCAACTCAGCCTGGAACATGTTTCCCTCTACAGGGTAAACAATTAAAGAATTTAAAATTCAACAAGGTGACTATCAACTCATGTGTATATTTATGTGTGTGTTTGCAGAATGCATTCTATGAACCACACTGGAACATAAACGCGCACAGCATAGTGTACATCACAAGAGGCAGCGGCAGGATTCAAATGTCATCGGAGAGGGGAGGGACGGTGTTCGACAGTGAAGTAAAGGAGGGTCAGCTGTTTGTGGTTCCACAAGGGCATGTTGTGCTGAAGAAGGCAGGAAACAATGGATTGGAGTGGATAGCATTCCAGACACACGGGATGGCCAAGATAAGCCAGCTGGTGGAACTTGGATCGGCCTTGTCTGCTGTTCCAGTGGACGTGCTTGCAAACGCCGTCGATGTTTCAAGAGAAGAAGCAAGTAGGGTCAAGGACAGCAGGTGGGAGTTGACATTTCTCTCTCCCTCAAGGGGGTCACCCAGAAGCAGGGGAGGACACAACTGAAAAATTAGCAACTTCCTACTGCTGCCGATCGGAGTGTGCTTCTGTGAAATTGTACACTTACTATAATAAACAAAATCGATGCATGAAGTACCGTGAGTGTATGTAGCGAGAGAATAATAAGGGATATTGTATGGAATAAAGCCCCTAGTTGTTAGTTTTCAGACTGGAGTAAGCTAGGCTACGGCGGAATGTAATCTTTTATGTGTAAAGTTTAATCAAATAAATGTCACAATGGTTCTTCTCGCTATATCCAATATTAATATTCTCAATTCTTATGTCTAAGATATCCAAGAATACCCAATTCTTACTTTCCTTTTTTTTTTTCAAAAAACAAAAGAGAAAAAATGATACGTGGAGTTAAATTCAAAGAATCTATAAAATATTGTTATATTGTCTTGCTAAATAATACATTGTACTTCTCTGTATATGAGAGACCTTTCTAAGTAAAATTATTAAAAAGCTTGTATTAAGAAATTATGTTTAATTTGAAAATATATAAACTGATAGATCCAAACGTCTCTGATGTAGAGAGTTTGTAATAGCCTTTGTTGACAGGTTTGAAATTATGCGGTGGCTAAGAACTACGTGTATGATAGATTGCTCAATGCCCCAGGAAGAAAAAAAGATTGTTAGATTTTTTTTTTTTTTTTTTTTAAATGGAGATTATTGGAGTTAAAAAGCCAATATATTTACGTGAAGGTAAGTGAAATTGGTATAAGGAAATTGTTTTCAGTTGTTTCAAGTAACATATAGATACTTTTTTTTCACTACTATTTAATCAGTGTTGTATGCTAAACCAAGAAAAACATTTACGAAACGTGCCATTGTAAATACTCTTATAACATTTACTACACACATTGATGTCAAAAATAAAATACAACATTCGCAAGGTTTCCTTCGATACTAATTAAAATACTAAAATTGAAGACATCAGCATATATAGGATAACTGATTTCAATTTATTTATTAATCTTCACACACAAACTCACTTTCCCGATGAGCAAAAGTAGCTATAAATCTCTTCGCAGCGCTTGTGGTAATATTCAAGCATCTTGTCTTTCGGTGGTAAGCTGTCTCTGATGACTGGGTGGTCCAAAAACCTGATTTTCCATGCAGTTATGCTCGGAAATTTTTCTGGGTCCAGAATTTTCAAGGAACCAACTTCTTCCCAAACAGGTATCCAGTAGGAAATCCATCCAATTGCTATGTCCAAGTAACCTATTTTGTCATCATGTCCTCCAAAATACTGGGTTCCTTTTAGCAGCTCCTCTATCTTCTCTAAGGCTTCTATTGTTTGTTTCTTAGCCTTCTCCTTTTCCTCTCCTTTGGACCACATCGCCGTCCATGCTGGTTCCAACAACTAATAATAACCAACAATACCAAAAATTTTTTGTGATATAATAATATGATCTATGTAGTTTGATAATTAACTAGAGCATGGCATTACATGTTATCATTTAGTGTGATAGAAATTTGTCTAAAAACAGGGGACAAAAGAGAAGATTAAAAAATCTATGCAAAGAAGTCTCCGACTCCAAAAAAATCTATTTAAATAAATTCATGTAACCAAGTCAGAGTCAAAACAAGGCAAACTTTTTGTTAGGGGTTCTTTATTGAATTCATACTATTTTATTATTTGTCAAGATTGTTGTACTGAAGTGCAAGCATATACTGGATTATATTAGCAGAGTGAAAAAAATAAAGTGTGTATACATATATATATATATATATCTGATTTTAGGGCACTAGCATGTTAAAACTAAACACGACGATCTCCTTTAAATTCCGGGCTTGACGATATAGATTTGTTTCCACCAATATAATTAAACTTTTAGATAGTTGTTAGCTGAAAATGGATTGATAGGTGATAATAGATTTTTATTTGATTAATATTAATTAGGAAAAAGATATTCACATTTATATATTACCAACGTAAATCAAAGGACCATTTATCTAAATCATGGGGTTGAACTAAAAATCACCGCACTTGAGAATTACAGTTAAATCCCCTTTTTATTGTCAAGTCTTCCAAATCCTAGCAATCTATATATGCTTCTCTTTTACTTTTCTCTTTCCAGTCGGACATGTTTTTTCTCACTACTACCTTAATTCTAATTTTATTATATTAAAAAGAGCCCTTTCTAATATTAAATACTCGCCTATAAGATCACTATCAATACTTGTTTAATGAATTTTATCACTCCTACAGATAGAAATAATATAAAAGTCAAGAAACACTGACCTTCTCTTCAGCGAATTTAGCCCAAAATCTTGCCATGGCTCTTTGATAAGGATCCTGTGGCAACAATGGATTCTGTGTCCATGTTTCGTCGATGTATTCCAGAATAACAAACGACTCAGAGATGACTTTGTGTCCATGGACAAACACAGGAACTTTTTTGTGAACTGGGTTCAATTCCACAAGCCTGCTGCTCTTATTAAAGATGTCTTCTTCTATGTACTCATAATCAACACCCTTCAGATCCAGTGCCCATTTTACCCTGAACGCAAATGGACTTGCCCAGAACCCCAACAGCTGCTTCACTTGTGTTCCCATTTCCAACTTTGCTGCTCTGCCTGTGATGTGCTTCCTGTGGGCGTGTATTTATATAGAGATCCTGAGGTCCACTAGCAACTATAGTCTTTGAAATTTAAGATATTTACCTTCTGCGACGCCACTTTTGACTAATAGCAGGATGATTTTTTATATCATTTAATTGTCAAGTTGTCAGTCGTCACCATGACACCATATGAGCTTATTCTAAATTATGTGTTTGACCGTTGAAAAAATAAAAATTAAAAAAATAATTATTTTAAATAAAAAATAAAATAAAAAATAAAAAGTAATCAAATCTGAACCATATTGATTATGAAATTTAAGTGTTATAAGATTAGAAAAAGTTTAAGTAAAGCTTAGATTAGAAAAGTATCCAATGCACCCATTTCATCTTAAGCCCCTAATAGTAATACAAAGGGAAAAGTAAATGTTGACCAAATGTAAATTTTACATTTCCCAAATTCCTAAATTTAACATTAAGGACATGATTGAGCCCTCCTTCTTTCGTCAAAGCTTCCATTTGAAAAACAAAATTTTACCAAACGTCACCTCAATCACTTTACTCTCCTGCCAAATGCAATGCATAGAGACCTTCTTTCGTCGAAGCTTCCAATTGAAAAGCAAAATTTTACCTTCTCACATAATTATCGTGGAAACAGTAAAAATTTCAGTGAATAAACATGCTATATATACGACCAGAGGTCGCACTCATTGGGAACCCAGAGTCTTTGAGAACGCAAACAACTACAAACCTCCTTTATGCAATTTTTCAACCTCTCAAAAAATAAGTCTATCTTTCATCGACTTCCTCTTCTACTTGACAAAACTATAGAAAAAATCACGCATATCCACACGTAAACTGGCCTTTCAACGACATGGAGGTGATGGACATTTTTGCCGACCAGATCGCCGACGAGCTCGTGAAGACTCTAATAACCATATCACGTAAATCCCTTCTTTGCAAAGGGAGTGCGGACCAGCTCAAAAGCACTATAGAGGAGCTCCTCCCCATCATTCAAGAGATCAAAAACTGGGCCGTAGAGGTATTTACTCCAGCAAAAATGTAAATTCTCTTACCTGGATTTATTCTAGCAAAAATGCCATACCAAAGGTCATCTGTGATAAATGAAGTTGCTCTTTCCACTGCACCAAGGTATGTCCCAGGTCCAAGTGTTAGTGGCAAAGGATGAAACATTTTCTGGTTTGAGTAATCTAAGTCAACAGCAACGTGCCGATTCGTGTGAAACCCAACTTGTCGGCTACCAGTTTGGCTCTTGACCATGGCACCTAGAGTTCCATAAGTCCCCTGGTTTGCCACCTGAACGAAAGCAATACTTATGGCATTTGACAGTAATTATATCATTCAAGATGTGAGAGGGAGGCAATTAGTGAATTTCCTTGTGAAGCAATTGGTGAACCTCCTTGTGAGCAAACAGTATGATACAGTATTTTTAAAAGGATTATTATTATTTTATCTTTTAGAAAATCCAGGTTGGAGTTTAATGAAGACAAAAAATCCTGCTTGAGAGTTTTTTTTTTTTTTTTTTAATAATTTTTTTGTTCGTGGTAGAGTTCATTTGAAAATACATTCACATTACTTCTACTGGTTAGTATTTTGTAAGTGGAATTTTTTTAGTGGCTGTACTGTAATGTTATTTTTTTGCGTTTAAATGATATTTTAGAGATTATTTTTACATAAATCATCACTTTATCGCAGGAGGGCGTATTGTGAAAAAGTAACCGATATTATGTTTATTTTGTGTTTCTAATTATAGTGGTTGTAATATTACATGAAATTAGTGGAATTTCTAATTTTTGTATCTGTTCCATCGATCTAGTTTGATTTTTGTGGTGACTTTTTGGTTTATGGTGAATCCAGTTAGATTTGTATTTGTTCTTCAACAAGCCCAGTTGCCTGGATTTTCCGGTTTGATTATTATTAATTATTAATTATTTTTTAATTTTTGTCATTTCCCATTTTTAATTATTTTTTATATTTATATTTATTTATTAGTTTTTAGTTTTTTTTTTAAATAAAAAATATGGGTATTTTAATCTTTTAGTGTTTTTATCACAATACCACTAAAACTTTAGATGGATGCCGCATTTGGCTGACGGTAGGGAGTTTTTTGGTTAATTTTTTAAATAATGGGGTAAATTGAGATTATTATCATGTCAAGGGGTTTTTAGATTTTTTTCTTTTTAAAATCAATTGATGTAAGTGATGTGATGAAAGATGCAAACTTGCTGTTTAAGCTACTAGATGATGTAGTTGAAGAAGTTGTTGAAGATCTTGTTGTTTAAGTAGTGACAGATAATGTATACAACTATAAAACAAGTCAATGAATTGTTGATGGTGAAGAGAAAACACCTATGGTGGACGTTGTGTATTGCTCACTGCACTGATTTAATGCTTGAGAAAATTGAAGAATTTTCTTAACACAAACATGCCTTGTTAAAAGCAAAGAAAGTGAGTAACTTCATTTACAATCATGGGTGGTAGTTGGCCTTGAAAAGGACCTATATGAAAAAAGAGTTAGTTCACGTTGCTTCTACGAGATTTGCGACTGCGTACTTGACTTTATAAAGTATGTATAGTTTGAGGGAGCCAATGGAGACGGTGGTCACTTCGAAAGAGTGAAAAGAGAGTAGTTGGACTAAAAAACCGGAGGGAAAATCAATAAAAGACATCATATTGAGGGATAAGAGCTTCTAGAGTAGTATAGCTTATGCACTGAAGACAACTAGGCCCATCGTGAATGTGTTGATGATGGTGGATTCTGAAAAGATACCTGCAATGGGATTCATTTATAATGCCATTAATGATAAAGTTAATTAGGAAATAACCAGAAACTTTGAAAGTGATTTAGGAGCTTACAAAGAGAGATTGGACATTATTAATGAGAAATGAGAGTTTCAGTTACACCGCTATTTGCAGACAGTTGCCTACTTTTTGAATCCCCAATTTCATTATAGTGAAAATCCTTCCAAACATCCAAAGATTAACAAGGGGTTTGTTATATGCTTGGAGAAACTTATTGGCAATGAGGAGAATAAAGTTACAGCTTATGTTCAAATGGATGACTACAACAAAATACAAGGGATGAATGGATATGCATTGGCGAAGAGTACCGTGTACAAATTTAGCCCTGATATGTGAAGTTATCCTTTACCATTGCTAATTTGTTTATGAAATTTGTAGTGTTCTTCTAATTTCTAAATGGTTATTTGTAGTTGATTGGTGGCATACATTTGGAGTTGACACCCCTGAACTTACATTTTTTGTTATGAGGATTTTCAGTTTCACGTGCTCATTCTCTATTTATGAGAAGAATTGGAGTGCATTTAATATGATATAACTTTCTAAATTAATATATATACACACACTAAATTAATTTTTCCTTATTGCTCATTATCCTTAAACATTTGTAGAGATTCATACAAAAAAGAGAAATTGATTGTAGACCAAGAAATTGAATGATTTGGTAAATGTCATGTATAATAGAAGATTACAACATAGGTACTTAAAGAAACAGGTACTAGAAGATGATCAGGATCCCTTGGTTATTAGTTATGAGGTGCCTTCTAATATTGAATGGGTGAATGATGAATCCTTAGGAGTTGACATGAGTCAACCAAGTGGTAGTAGGCAATTAAAATGAAAGCGAAAGAGAAGTACAGGTAAGTTATTCTCTAACTAAATATAGTAAGTTCTATTTAGAGTTCATGATAGTCATTAAATTATTATTATATATTAGGGAAAATCCTAAAAAATAACCTGATGTTATAATATTATCCTTTTATACACTAATATTTTGTTTTTATCCAAAATCCAACAAAAGTTAACTTTAATAGAAAAGTTTTAAAAGAGTTAAAAATATATTTTTACCCTTTAAGCTTTTATTTAAAAATATAATAAAAATAAAAATTGAATAAAAAATTGAATTGCCATCTCCACTAGCAAACTCACCATCTCCAGTCCGTCCATCAACAAACACCATCTTCACAACATATAATCATCATCAATCTTCAACCTCTTATCAGTCTCTCACAATCATCAAGCCCACAATTATCAATCTCCATTAGAATTCTTATTAGGAACATAAGAAATCAATAGCAAAAAAAAAAAAAAAACCAATAAAAAACAAAAAAAATGGCGGTGGAGAGTCTCCGCCATTGGAGATCAACCTGGGTCTCCAATGTTGGAGACGAGATTGGTCTCCAAACAATGATAACTAGAGTCGAAGCGGAGATGGCAGATGAACCAGATGGCAGATGTGACAGCGATGATAGCAGATAAACTAGATGCGACGATGATGGCAGCAGGGAGACTGGTGCCACGATCGAGATTGAGACGGAGAACTAGTGTGACGATGGCAGAATTGACAGCATAAGCGGCCCAGTAAGAGAGACAGAGGTGTGTGGTGGAGATAGAGGAGCTATACTTAGGTTGATGGGGCCACGTTCTCACCGTCGTTGAGATGCCATTGTCGGAGATGGAGAAACAGGGAGAGGGGACTGCTAGAGATAAGAGAGAAAAAAGGATGGATAGAGAGAGAAGCTACAAACAAAGAGAGTTGAGAGAAAATATATTTTTTTTTTATTTTTATATATTTTAATTAATTTTTCATTGGTTTTCTTTTTTTGCCTTAGAGTCGAACGATTAACTATGTCAACCTAACAAAATTTGTGACCGTTAAGTATATTATCGTTTTTTTTTGTACGCCTTTAGAAGAGATTTTGGATATTTATGTTAATGTTAAGTTATATTTTAGATAAATATGAAATTATAGGTTGTAAAATAGATATTTTCTCACACATCAAATTATTTTTTGGGATTTTTTTTCTGTATATTATTTGTTAGACAAAAGGAAAAATATATGACAAGATGCTAAAGAACCCGAGTGGGAGCAAGATAGGACTAGCGATGAGAATGGTAACGCAAGAATCATATATAATGATGATTATTTGGAGGATGACACACTAGATGATGAAGACGAATGATGTAATGGTTTTTTTTTTTTTCATCATATGGTGAGATGGGAGAGGAAAGGAGGGATAGAGAGTATCACATGGCATTTAATAACCTATTTAGCCGATTCCCAATTTCCCATTTCTAAATCTTTTGAACTTTATTTTTTATTTTATCACTGTTGGATAATGTTTTTCATCGTCCAACGGTTCAGCTCTCTCCTTTTTTCTAATTCATATCATACGAGGGCTTTTTTGCGTTAGTATCATAGTCGTGTCCTTATTATATCTATGTGAAAACGGAAATCACTAAGCACATAATGGAGACTTGCCAAGTAAATACAGTCCGATGATATGTCAAATGTCACGTCCATCAATCACTTTCCAGCCGAAAGCCATGCATAGAGGAAGCAAAATTCTATCAGGAGGCTTGTTAACCGTCGTTTCAAAGAAGTTATGGAGAGAGGTGGGGGAACATATTATGGAGAAAGCAGAAGGCCGCACTAGAGCAGAACTGAGAATGCATTTAATGCTACTACGGTGGGGGTAGTAGTGACATTATGGGTTTGGTGGGGGTGGATGGCGGTGGTCCTGCTTTATTTATTGTTATTAGAGGCACGAGAAGGACAAGCCAAGTCTCAGAATGGAAGAAGTTGGTTTCTTCTGTTTCTCTCTCTCTCTCTCTGTTTGTGAGAGAGAGATAAAGCGAGAGTGAAACTTTTGTGCAAGTAAATGCAGGTTTGTTTGTTTTTCGTCTTTTAGTGATTTTGATTTGTATCGGTGTGATGTGGATTTGTCCTTGGATTCTGGTTGATATTGCGCTACTGACATCACATGGTGTTGCTTTTTTTTTGGCTCTTAATGGAAACGTTTGATTTTATGATTGGATTTGAACCGGATACCTTTTCCATGGCCGGTTCTTTTAGTTTATTACTTAATTGCCCCTGTTCATTAAGTCTTCTGGTTGCATTTGCATGTATACTTGCATTTAAACATGGAAGATGTTATCTGGATTTTTATGGATCCAATATTCTCCATCCAAAATCTCTATCATCACTTTATTACATTTACAGCAAGTTTAATATATGATGATGAAACAAAGAAATGTTTCCCTGATTTTATGACTCCAAATTCAACTATCTATTTACTTCAAAAGTAATATCACCACATTTAAAAGACAACATTATACTATTATCTCAACATCTAATTAAATGGGTAGATTAAGTGACACTAACTCAATCAAAATTATTAAAGGATTTATAAGTTAAGATAAGATTGTTTAATGATTGTAAGATGATTCACCTCTATAATTACAGCTTTAAGACTATGAATTCTAATTGTCCCTTATATACTAAACTTTGAACTGCAATTGTTTAAAAGCAATCTTATAAATCATAAGTGGTTTTTTTTTTTTTTTTCATGTGACATTAAAGTGAAAAAAAAAAATTATCAATGGTAGTTAAGTAATTTTGTGAAGAGTAGGGGCCCTTACTAGGAAAAGGAGTTGGTTAACGTTGAAATGAAAGATT
>CM037996.1:25781436-26047504 GCA_021234005.1 Nephelium lappaceum
ACTTTTATTATTTTTCATTTAGTTGCCTGGCCTCTCCAATATTGAATTGTTTTTCTTTTTCTTTGGCTTGTAATTATTCGTGTGTAGTAAATAAATAAATAAATATATATATATATATATATATATATACACATTTATAAACTAACACATGGCCGTCTCACATCTCATTCTTTGATACCAACATGGAGCATGTTAACTTAAGAATGAGACACTTGTCCAATTTTTTATAAAAATTGCCACCATTTTGATTGCCAAACACCATCTCATGACACTTATCTCATTTATATTAAAAAACAATTGTCACTACACCTCATTTTGACACAACCACCCATTTTGCCCATTTTGACTTGTCTTTTTGCGTTTTACATCCCACATTCTGCTATAATTTTTCTCATTTCACACCTCATTTTCTTGGTTTCATTTAAAAATGTCCACTAAAATCATGGGCTTTGGTCCACTTACGAATATGTATATACATTTTCTACAACTTAGACTATAATTAGGCTTGCAAGCCACCTTGAAAATCAATGGGGTGTATTAAAACAACATCAATAATAATTACACTTGCACTTAAATTGGGTTCATTTAGTGATTTCATACTCCATCCATGGTCGATGCAGTCCTAAATCCAAAGAGATCTCCGTCGAGACTCCATCATTGACAATGAAATATGCATCTCCATCGTGTAATGGAGCCTCCAGACGATGGTGGCTTGGAGCTCGTCAATCGGTTGATGTAGGATAGGGTGGCATTAAGGAGCTTGTCGCCAAGAACAATGGAGGTAGAGATGAGGAGGTAGTTAGTTTTGGTGGAGAAAGGGGTGAGGGACTTTGAGAGGTGGCAGTGGATGGAGGTTTTGAAGGGAAGGTTAGAGAAGAATTTGAAAGGAAGGAGAAAGGCTTAGTGGTGATAGTTGTTACGGCGAAAAAGAGGAATCTGGATAGAGTAGAGAGGTTACCATTGTAGTGTGTGTGTTTGCGCGCGTGCATGTGTGTATGTGTGTATTGGAGTTTGACAGGTGTATTGGTGGTTTGACGATCTGGTGAAACTAGATTGGTCATGGATGAAGATAGAATCCATCTCCATTCATGACTGGTGGAAACTCAAATTAGATCTCTACCCTTTCTTTTTTACAAGTTCGTTTTTTTCTTTCTCAAATTTTTTTATATTTTGATTTTATGATTTGATCTCCACTGGACAATGGATATCAACATTTATTAATTTATAATTTACTTGTCGTAACTTTTTTAATTAAAATTTTTAATTTTAAATAAGGGTAAAATCGTAATTTTATAGAGTTTATAAAAAGTTAAAGGCAAAATAGTCTTTTTCTCAATTTTGTTAATATTGACGGTCAAATTTTCAATCAAAAGGATTAAAATGATCCTTTTTAAAGCAAATGAGACTGCAGGAGTGAAAAATGAATTCGCATTTAAACACTTTGAATAACATAAAATATGAAACTAAATTCTCCCCAAAATGCAACCCTTAAGCCCGTGCGTGTGGGGCTTAAGAGCCGAATTGGGCTTGTGATAGTGAGCTCAGTTAGACTCGCTAATGAGAAATTTGATCAAAAAGTTTAATAATTTAATTGATTACATAATGAATTAATGATAATATATTACAAAATTTTAATGGGACGTACATATAATTTGGTTTAAATTAATATCACTCTTCATACCGTTGGATCATCAATCCAATCTCTTTAAATCATAGGATTATTTGGTTCTCAAAAATTTGAGACAAGTATTGTTCATCATTTGAAGTTCTTAAATTAGTGTTTTAAAACACATATTATTTAGTTTAACAATAACATTTTTGAAGTAAAGAGAAGACTTTAGTTGAATTAAATTTTCAAAATTTGTTGATAATATATTGCTAATCATTATCTCATTGAAGATTTTACTAATTAGATAATTAAATGATATTTTACCCATTAGAATTTAAGTAATTCATTAAGAATATTTGTATTATATTGTCCACCATAATCATGGTTTGTGTATTTATATTTATTATCATAAAGTTAACAATTATTAATATTAATTTATTACACAATTATAAAAATATAAGTGTTTAAACTTTTCATAATATTTAGTTGTTGCTTTTATTTTTATATATTGTAATTATTGCGGCCGCCCGTAAAGGCCCAATTGGGTCGGGTATCAAATGGGCTTGGACTGTGGATGGATAAGACTCCAAAATTAATTAGGCTTGACCCGTAAACCTAAGGGCCGGGCGTTACTCCTATCCTTGAGCATTTATGAAGTATTTTTAGATTGGTCACGTGGCCAAGCCCAGTCCATTTGACACCTTTAGTGTAAGAGATAGGAAGTGCCTGTTTGGGATTCATCGGATAGAGCTTTTTTCAGCTTTTGAAGCCAGAAACCATTATTTGAAGTGTTTGGGTGCTCTTTAAAAAATAGCTTTTGATTTTGAAAAGAGCTTCCGAGTTAAACTGGTAAAACCAACTTCTCCCAAAAGAGCTTTGGGAGAAAAAAAAACGGGACGCTATTAAATAAGTGGGAAAATAGAGAGAAGGACAGGAGAGAAGAAGACGAGAGGAGGAAGAAGATGTAAAAATGGAGTTGGAAGGATCGGGTAAAGTAATGTCTCAAACAGCTGAAAATGATTAAAATTAGATGTGGTAAACAAGTTTTTTATATTAAGAGGTGAATTTTATTTTGGCCTTCAAAAGTATAGATCAATTTATACACACATGCTAAATCATGAAATCCCCAAGGTAATACTAGATATATTTTACATAATATTTCATAAATTTGAGATAAAAAAATCAAAATCTTCAAGATTTGAACTATAGACTCAGAAAATAACTTAAGACTTGACCACTCACCTCCCTTACCTCTAATAAGATAAGATTATGCTAAATTTAAGGGTGACAGATTTTTACCATGTAAGAGAAAATATAGGGAAAATCCTAGTTTCATCCCTGTAGTTTAATGTAATCGCTAATTTCCCCCCTATAGTTTCTGAAAATCCTATTTTACCCCTTTCTGTTAACTCTGTTAGTGAGAATTGATTTTGACTATAATAGTGAGCGAAAAGACCGAACTGCCCCTCAACACAGTAACCGTCCAGAACACCACACTGCCCTTCAACCGAAAAATCGTCCAGAACACCATCACCGTCCAGAACACCAAATGCCCCTCAACCCAGACACATTCACTCATCTCTCTTCAACCAACCATCATCAAAGGCAACAGCAACATAACACAAACATCATCATCAAAAAACACAACAGCAACATAACAAAAAAAAAACCAAAACAAAACAAAAATTCTGGATTAGAAACCCCAGAAATCCTTGGATTTCCAGCACTGGAAACCCAGAGATCTCTGGGTTTCCGCGCCGAAAACCCGATAGATCTATGGGTTTCCGCATCGAAAACCCATAGATCGATCTACGTTTTCGAGCGCGGAAGCCCAGATCTAGGTTTCAGCGTCGGAAACCAGATCGAATCTTGGTTTCTGACGCGGGAAACCTCGATCTGGGCAGGGTTTCTGCGTAAGAAACCCCAGATCCGATCTGGGTTTCCGACTTGGAAACCCCGTCCAGATCGGGGTTTCCGCGTCAGAAACCAGATCGGATCTGGGTTTCCTCTGTTGGAAACCCCGATCTGGGCGGGGTTTCCGCTGCGGAACCCAGATCGGATCTGGGTTCTGCAGCGGAAACCCAGATCCGAGCTGGGTTTCCGGACGTCGAAACCCAGCTTCGGTTTCGTTTGGGCACTGCCGAGAGAGAAGAAGAAGAAGAAAAAGAAGAAGAAAGAAGAGAGAAAGAGAAAGATGAGGGAGAAAGAAAGAAGAAAGAGAGGAAGAGGAGAGTGGAGTTTTTTTAAATTTTTTAAACTTTTTAATAGTTTTGATCACCACCGTCCATTTTAAAGATGGACGGTGGAGATTGTTTTCATTTTTTAAATATTAAATTATTATTTTATTAAATTTTATATTTTTTATAATTTTATTTCACTTCGACGGTTTTTGCCCTTCCATATTAACGGTCAACTGTTGATTTTTTAACGTTCAAATTGACGGTAGGGGTTGGTTTTTTTTGGATATTTTAATAAACTACAGGAGGTTTTTTTTATCTATTTTGTACATCAATAGGGGGGATATTAGCGATTTTTTAAACCGAGGGGGGATTTTGGCTATTTCAACAAACTACAGGGGGGGAAATTGGGATTATCCCATAAATATACTTCTGACATAAAAAATAATAATAGTAATGCAGTGTTTTTTTTTTTTTACTGGGGGAGAGGGATTAAATTCGAGAAAACTATCTACATATTTTGTTTTAGGATAAATATGGGATTTGAATCATTGACTTCTTAGGATTATGGAACACACTTAAGTTCACATTAACTTTAATAAATTACAATCATAAAACAATAATTAAATTATCACCCAATATAGCTTGATGATAGAAGCGCTCATTTAGTCTTCCAATATTCGGTTCAAATCATTGAACTATGGATAATATTATTTTAAAAATGATTTACGAAAATGAAAATATTATTTAGTCAAAATAATTAAAACAAAAAACAATAGTTCAAAGAACTCCTTTGATTTTGACTTTTTAGTTTTCTCCATCGATTAAAATTTTGATAACAACTACTATAACATGAGTCCCCATTGAACACCTATTAGGGGTTAAAAGACATATAACATGCAATATAAGAAACCTTAAATTGCTTTTTTTTCCCATAGACGTTTCCTTTTGTTACCCCTCAACAACAATAATATATATGTATATATATATGTATATATATATAGTGTTTTTAAAATAAAGACTCTTTAATTTTAAAAATTAGAAAAAATCAATCAAATTGATCAATTATATTTGAATTAAATAAGAGAGAGAATTATTTTGGGAGAAAAAATGCAATGAATAAATTTAATTGGTTTCCCCTAACTTTTAAAAATTAAAGAGTCCTCATTTTAAAAGCACTATGTATATATACATAGTGCTTTTAAAATGAGGACTCCCTAATTTTAAAAAGTTATAGAAACCAATCAGATTCATTCATTGTATTTGAATTAAATAGGAGAAAGAATATAATTGATGAATTTGATTAGTTTTCCCTAATTTCTTAAAGTTAAGGAGCTCTCATTTTAAAAGCACCACACACACACGCACGCACGCACACGCACATACGCACACACGAACGCACGCACGCACACACACACACACACACCACACACACACACACACACACACACACACGCACACGTACACACCCGCACGCACACACATACACACATTTAAGCCAAACCTAATCTGATTGTTTTGCTCTCTTAACTCTCAAGTCTCAACTCTTTGTCTACTGCGTCCCATACTCTCACATACACACATTGAAGCCAAACCTAATCTGATTGTTCTACTCTCTTAACTCTCAAGTCTCAACTCTTTGTCTACTGTGTCTCATACTTTCTCCATCACTATATAATATGTCCGACTGCGTCTCTCTCTCTCAATCGCAGTCATGCCATCTATCATGCGACCATCAGAACATCTCCATCTCTCTCTCTCTTTCTATTCCCAAACAATATAACCCTCTTTCGATTGTGTGTGTGTGTCTCTCTCTATCGACATCGTTCACCATCTGCTTTATTCGATTACACCCCTTTCTCTTAATCGTTGCCATGTCATATACTATACGACCACCAGTCTCCATCTCTCTCTCTCCATCGTAGACCACTAGAACCGAGGTCTGTTTTCAATTTTTGTTTTTTCCAATGTCTTTCGCATTTGGGTTTTGCGTCAAGTCATGAGGCCTCCCACTGGCTCTTAAAGTGATTGGAGCTTCATTGAGGGACCAACCTGAAATGTATTAGAAAAGTGCTCAGAAGAGGCTATCTCGAGGGGAGCCGATATGTGAGTCCCATGAAAGCATGCTTGGTCGGCTGGCAATAAGTATCAAATACTTGCCTGAAAAGGTTAAGGAATGCTTCTTGGATTTGGGATCTTTTCCTGAGACAAGGAGATTCCTGTTGAGATGATCATCAATATGTGGATTGAGATCCATGATATTGATGTAGAGGAGGCTTTTGCCATCTTGGTCGAGCTTGCAAAAAGAAGTCTTCTCGATCTAGTGAAAACAAAGTATGTTAATTATAATTATTTGTATTGCTTTGAGACTTAGATTATTGTTATTTTGAGTTTTAAATTTTGATATGTTCAATTTAACAGGGATGCATACATGCTTAGTAGTTGCTATGAGATATATGTCACTCAACATGATGTAGTGAGGGACCTTGCCCTCCATTTAAGCAATCGAGGAAACATTAATGGGCAGACACGACTATTAACGCCGAATTTGGTCACAAGGCTTCCAAAAGAATGGGAGCGGCATGCTGATCAACCGTTCAATGCACAAATTGTTTCCATTCATATTGGTATGGCCATCACTGTGTCTCATTTCCATTGCCTTTAACAATGTAGAATAATAGTTATCCTATTGAAACAATATTAATAGATTTGCATTGATTCGTTGTAATATGGCCCTTATTTTCTATCTTTAATGCTAACTTGTTGGAATTTTACCTCAGAAGAAATGAGCAAAACGGACTGGTTTCGGATGGAATTCCCTAAGGTCGAAGTGCTGATTTTGAATTTCTCTTCTAACTTTTTACCTCTCTTCATTGAGAACATGCCAAAGCTTAGGGCAGTCATAATAAAAATTATTTTGCGAAAACCACCCCGCACAACTTTTCAGTTTGTTCTAATTTAACCAACCTGAGAAACCTTTGGCTAGAGAGCTTATCCATATCGCAATTACATGAATTTACTGCTCCCTTGGAAAAGATGCAGAAAATATCTCTAATTTGTTGCCAGTTAAATAACAATCTCGATCAGCCAAGAATGGACCTCTCTCAGATGTTCCCTCATCTCCTTGAGCTCACAATTGAGCGCTTGTCACGATATAATTAAGCTGCCTACAAGTATTTGTAAGATGCAGTCACTTAAGTGTCTTAGCATCGTATGCTGCTACTACTTACTTGAACTGCCTACTGATATTGGTAATCTGAGGTCTCTACAAATTTTGCGGTGCACTTACCTCTACCGTCTAAGGGCTCTCCCTCATAGCATATGCGAGTTAGCTGGTTTGAAGTGTCTTAACATTGCTGGGTGCACGACATGTCTTCCTTAGGGAATTGGTAAAGTAGTAAGGTTGGAGAAAATTGACTTGAGGTGGTGCGATCTGATACGGGATCTACCAAAGTCTGTTCCTTCATTGCAATCTCTTCGATGTGTTATGTGTGATGGAAATGTTTTTCGGTTGTGGAAGGATATGGTGAAATCAAACATTCATTTTGGAGTTTCTAAATATCCTATATGATCTAATTTAACTTTATGAATGAATAGTTTTTGATGTAAATAATTTTATCAATAAAATAAACGTAGTTCATATGATTGGTGAGAGGTTTTGCTATGAACGGAGAGATGGTAAATCTCTCTGAATTTAAGTCAATCCATACTCAAATTTTATGAATTGAAAATCTATATATATATATAGCTAGTGAAAATCTTATTAAACAAACTATATGATATCTTTCTGTTGAATCTTAAAAACATGATTTGTCAAGGGATTTTAGAGTTTCTCTTTAAGAAAACAGATTTTATGATTAATTGAAAGTCTCCATTAGAAATGGCATATTTATTGAAACCAAAAATTAAAGAGGGATGAGAGAAATGGCATATTTATGCCGTAGTCTCATGTGTTAGCTTCATTGACATATAAACAAACAAGGGGCTTCCAGGAAACAAATAAAAAGTAAATATTGTTCAATTTTCTCCTTGTAATTAGACAACTTTTAAATCGAGCAACGTGGTGCATGATTAATGAGTCCATAATTGTTCAATTTTCTCCTTGTAATTAGATCGTGCGTTACAAGAACAACAGAGGGAAAAAAAAAAGAGTGTTGGCCCCACCTTCTAAATATTGCTATTAAACGTTACAAGAACAACAGGGAAAAAAATGGTGTGGATGCCACCTTCAAAATATTGCTATCGAACGTTAGAGGAACAACAGAGAAAAAAACGTGTGGATCCTACCTTCTAAATATTGCTATTAAAATATATAACGCCAATCAAACAAAGTTTGCATTTCTTTTTTGAATAAAGTTAGCATTTTTTTTTTCTGCTTTCAAAAAAAAAAAGTTAACATTTTTTAACTTTCGGTTTCTCTTCTCAGTTATTGATACATACCTATTCCTAAAGATGATAATTTGGGTTACAACACGATGGATCGATATAAATTCATGAAAAATAAATAGATGTGGGTTTGACTTAAACTAATTCATGTCATAATTGTATTAACCTGCTTAACATGTTTATCAAACGAATCGAATTAGATTTACTTAACGAATTCTCAAGGAGACACGATTAATAAAATCAAATTGTAATATTTATTTATTATAGAAGGTTAAATACACACACGCATTTTAGCCAAACCTGATTTGATTGTTCTGCTCTCTCAACTCTAAAGTCTTAACTCTTTATCAACTGCATCTCTCACTCTCTCTATTGTCGCTGTTCACCATCTGCTTTGCTTGATTATGCCTCTCTCTCTTTCTCTCTCTCAATCATCACCATGTCATCTGTTGTGCGACCACTAGAACATCTTCATCTCTCTCTCTCTCTCTCCATCACTAAATAACAAAACCCTCTTTCAACTGTGTCTTTCTCTCTCTCCATCACCATCGTTCATCATCTGCTCTACTTGACTACGCTTCTTTCTCTCAATGCTGCTGCGTCACTTGTTATGCGACCACTAGAACATCTTCGTCACTCTTTCTCTATTGCCAACCACCAAAATTGAGGTTTGTTTTCCAAAAAAATCGAGGTTTTTTTTTTTTTTTTTTTTTTTTTTTTTAAAGTCTTTCGCATCTGGGTTTTGCGTCGATTCATCTATGCCTCCTAAGTCCTTCATAGCTTGTTGTTTTGTATCTGGTTTAACTATTTTTGGATCTTTATGTGTTTCCATATCTAGGTTCTAGTTATTTGTGTGTGGATTGTTCTTTTCAATGGAGTTATGGTCTTGTAGGTTTCATCAATTATTTGTTTTGTGTTATTAATAATTAATGTTTGGTTGACCAGGATAGGATCTCTAGAGTGAATTCGTGTTGACGAGTAAACGAATTAACTACGGGTTTATAGATTAATAGGTTTGGATCCTTTATTATCCAAGTAATAAATAAATTAGTCGTGTCGTATCGTATCGTGTCACCGATTTATAAACGAATTTGTGTTGAGTCCACAATGTTAACTCGTTTATCAAACAAATCCATGTCACTTTGGTCGAATTTATAAACGAATCAAATCAAATCTAATTCAACTCGACACGTGAACCTTTTTGCCATTCTTAGATGAAACCTTACCTCAAGTTCAACCTTATGTTTTGATCCAAATTTTAGGCCATCAAATACAAATGAATCTTTATTTGATACTAGTGATAATCTATATCACTAGGATGATATAGGTTATTTGATATTTTGTATGTTAAGATTTTATATGGATAACATGGATGATTTTGTGTGTTAGGATGATACAGATGATCCACAATTTTCTTGTGTTTGTTCTATTTTGTTTGATATTTATGTTTCTAATATTGGTTTTCACTATATTTTACAATGTTATGGAAGATTTTGTATGTTAGGGATTTTTTTTTTTTTTCTTTTTGGAGTTGAGACGGTCTCCTTAATCACCTCAAAGCGACCGTCTCACCTCATCTTCCGCCTTTTTTAACATTGGCTATGAGAACCAAAACTAGATTGACCAAGAAAGCAAAAATGAAATGTACTGGGTTCGTCACCACTACTACATCACCACCTCTATCGTTGGCCAAACTGTCACCACTATAGTAGCACCAATCAAACCCAAATGCTTATACATTCATCACCAGAAGAAATTTTTATAAACTCATTCAACCCGATCGAACACCCAATTGTCACCAGCCTAACATCACCAATAGAACACAAATCTTCATTAGGGTTCATATGTCTAAAAGGCTAGAACCAGATCGTTCAAAACGATCTGTTTTTTTTTTTAATTATTTTTATTTCTACTAATTATTTATTCTTTAATTTTTATTATTTTTAAATTTTTCTTAAGTATTTATTTTTTAATTTTCCGTTCTTTTTTAATTTTTATTTCCAAATTATCTAATTCGTACTTGTATCAAAATCCTGAGTTATGATTAGAAATGACAAAATTACCTTCACACACCTTGTCATCCATTAGGTTTGACTATTAATTAACTAATGAAATGAGTTAATTTAATACTTTTTCAAATATTTAGAGAAGATTTTATATGTTTTCAAAACATACTTAAAAATTTGATATTTTCCCCAAACATAGGGATGAAAGTGATACTTACCAAACAAAAACAACCAAGTTACTCAGAAAAGTGCATGCTCAAGCCAGCTACCCCGTCAAAGATGCATGTAGTCTTTGTTTTTAAAAGCTATATACAATGGGTATTTGGGTTGCTCAGTATCCGAAAAAAACAAAATGCAAAGTCTCTTCAGATCAACCAAGTAAATTAATCTATCTAGACACTACATAAGGTAAACTAATATCCAATTTTCTGCTGAAAATTTAACTTTAAAGTGTACAAGCATGATGATAGACCATCAATGTTAGTTACTCTATTATTTGGTCTAAAAAGGGTCATTTACCACTACTCAGCTCGAACTGCTAATCCAATTTGTTTTTATTCTTCCTTACTGGTTGAAGGATCCGAACGCTTCCTCTTGGCTTCATTGTCACCCAATTGCAATGAAACACAGATATCTTCATCACAGCCATTCCTCAACAAAGCAAGACTTTCTGAGACTGCCTTTGCGGATACACTGTTCTGATGTAAGGGTGGTGACTGTCCAAAGAAGCTTGGAATAAACTGATGCTCAACACTAGGACCTGCCTTTACAGTATCTTCCAAGTGAAAATCAGTTTCCATTAGAGATATATTTGTTTCTGGGCTGCTGCGTTCAACTTCCAAAGGGATATGCTGAATCTGAAGACCTAGCGACTCAAATTTGTCTTCAGATTTCTCTTTTGGTGAGGAATCCCCTACAGTAGAGCCAATTGCTGTAGTGGAGGCAGCTCTTTGTTCTTGCACTGCCACTAACAATAACAAAAATATACAGACCAATTATTTTCTATAATTGTTGTTCTTTTCATAAATTATGGCATGACTATCAAACTCCAAATTAATGCACTTCAACAGCTAACATTTCATCTAACATGCCAAATTAATTAACATACATTGGAATCATATATTCTAGATGTAACATTTTATCTGACATGTCAATGATGAAGATGAGCTCACTGTAACACGTATTAGATGTAATCTGAGTGCTGAAGATGTATTACTATATTAGTTTAAGAATTAGGTTATCATATTTATAACATAAAAAGACAGTTGATATATCCATCAATCAATCAAAGAATTATCTATACATCTACCGACACACAGACAACTAGGTATTTTAAAATACACAAACCTTTAAGCCCTTCATCTGTCGTGATGAGATCAAGTTCGAGGAGGTTGAGAAGGCGCCCAAGGTCAACCCCACTAGTCCAGTTTTCCGGAGGTTTCCCAACTTGTAACTTAAGTCGACCGCGGTTAGCAGTCCCACCCCAAATGATCCCAATAGGCCGTGGCTTCTCACCATTCTCCCCCTTCATTACAATGAGACTTCCACTATCTCCCTCAAGATCAAATGTCTGTTGATTCTCACCCACAACAAGAAAATCAGTAAGGAAGCAAATACCTTTCTCACCATTGTACTCCAGGGCATATGCCAACACAGTGCCTGTGGTTAGACCAGAACTTCTTCCAACTTTGACTACTTGCTTCCCAATAAGGCTACTTATTGGAGACTGCAAGTCTATAATCTTTACATCACCAATCTCTCCCAAACCTTTTACGGATGTAGTAACAGTGGACATGTCAAAATCATCAGCGAAAGGGATGAAAGCCCCATCTGCTCTTACAAATGTCTCTGCAGGTCAACAAAATCATAATAAGTGTTGGGGTCAGGATGTGTAAAGTTACCAAATGATTGATATAATTCAAGAAAGAGGTCAAATATACAAAACCATCAAGTGCATTTAATAGCCCAAACAGAACAGATGATCAAATGAAGAGATAGGGTCAACAAAAAACAATACGGTAACAAAAAAAAATATTTATGAATATGATGATATCTGATCCTTAAATACATTATAACACCATAACTGCATCGAAATATTTGTCTTCTAAGTGAATCTGATGAACTTAAGGTAAATGACTCTGGGAAAATCTACTTTGTCAGTCCCGTTCAAACATTGGCCAAATGAAACCTAGATGAAACACAACAACTTAATCTGATTTAATTGCAAGCAAACAGTCAGGTCCAAGTGCAGGATAGAACTGGCAGAGCAGCATTCTATTTGCCCATTGTAACTTCCAATGTCAGTTTAAATCCAATCTCAAGTGTTTGCTCAACTTCGATGGGTACAACTTTGACAACAGAACAATTGAAAACCGAAGTTATGAGATTTTGCAACATGGATGAGAACATCCATAAAAAATACAATTGATGCTTTACTGAAGGCCAAGTCTACATACTCAAAAGAAAAGAAAATGTAAACTCTCTTACCTGGATTTATTCCAGCAAAAATGCCATACCAAAGGTCATCTGTGATACCCCACTGCAAAAATGTAAACCTGGATAGATGAAGTTGCTCTTTCCACTGCACCAAGGTATACCCCAGGTCCAAGTGTTGGTGGCAAAGGATGAAACATTTTCTGGTTTGGGTAATCTAAGTCAACAGCAACATGCCGATTCGTGAGAAACTCAACTTGTCGGCTGCCAGTTTGGCTCTTGACAATGGCACCTAGAGTTCCATAAGTCTCCTGGTTTGCCACCTGAACAAAATCAATACTTATGGCATTTGACAATCATTATATCAAAGATAAGCATAGACAATGTAAAAGTATTACCTGATTAAGTAAACAACTGAAAATGTGACAATGGATAAGAAAAGATTTAAAATGGATAATGGTGCAGTATCCACTTGATAGCACAACAGACTCTAGTTTGCAGTAGGTAATAGTGACACAAACTTTTTAGGGAAGCATCGTTGCTATAAGTTGAGATTTAACACTCCTTTCAGAGAATTATCATAATGACAGTAAACAATAAAAGAACAATCAATATGAACAACAATTAAGAATATATTCAATCTTTATATCCAACAACCTTTACTCATTAAAATATCACTACTGTCAGCTCACTCTAATATTCTACAGATGGCTCTCAGTAGTCAGTTCACCAAATGAGCAATAAACAGTATACCCAGCTTCACTACAGAAATTAGCTAAGCCTGTGAAATAATCTATTACAAATTTAGTTTTGCACTATAATCAATCAAGTGAGATCTAGTCTCCAGTTAATACTCCTAAACGAATACATTCAACCAAAGTATCAAATATTTTAATACTCAAAGTTGCCTTTTTGACAATATTGAATTGTTATCATGAACTTCAAACTAGTTTGAAATGTATAAGAACTCTCACGAGTAACTTGATTCTTTTATCCAAGTTCTTCAAGTCTGCTGAAGCTTTTTTTTATCCTAATTGGAAACAATGTCAAGCTCAGATGCTCTATTCCATCTAAATTGGGTTAGGAACATGACTACTTTCAAGTCAGCCTAAATTTAAGAGGGAGATGAATTCACCAAGATAGATGCTAGAATATTTAAAACAACATTTGAAATTATGCTATTAGACCATGAAACACGTACTAGAACATTTATGTAGGACACAAGTACATTTTTCAAGATTTCAAGTAAAATGATTGTTTCTTCCTTGACCCATGAAACCATAAAATCAATTTGTAGAAGCATCTCTTGAGCATTTTTTGCATGTTTATTCGACACAGTTGATCAAAACCTAATAAAAATTTCATGATTCCTATCAATATAGTTTTTTTTTCTTCTTTTTGATGAAGGATCTGCAGTCATGAAACAAAGTCAACCATTTATCAATTAACTTCAAGACAACATCTTAAATCAGCCTAATGCTTATTTCCATGTGTAAATAACCATCTATTGCCACCCTTATCTGGGGGAGTAATTGAATTATATGACACAGGAATATTGCTTTTAATTTTCACAATCGAAATCAAACAAACATTTCAAGAATTCCACTATTGGTTTTTCTAAAGGAAAGGGATGTGGATGATATGAAATTTTCTACAATTGATGTCTTCCTAAATTTTCTATCTTGCAATGCCAAGTTATTAGTATTATTAATAATATTATTATTTGCATCAGAAATCTAGTTATTACTATTAGCAAATTGGCAATTATATATTTGATACCTGAATTATTATATTAACCTTAATCATTTCATGCACCTCAAATTACAAATTACCGGTGGCCATTCCTAACATAAAGTTTTGGCTCTGCCACTAGGCTCAGAGCATAACAGAAGAGAGAGAAGTCTTTCAGAAAATCAGTGCAAGCATTTCTATTATATCTTCAAAAGAAACAAAACCCACAGAAAATGTAATTTTGATGTACACCATAAATTACAAAGAATTGGACCACAAGATTGCAACCTTGTGCAACTATTACAAATAATTTATTGACATTAATTTACTTTTAAACTACATCTTTTGGAAGACACAAACACTGACAGTGTATGGTAAAATCCTGTTATTAAATCTAGTGTAAAAGAGAAATGTTATAAGCACCATTAAGAAAAGAAGGCTCCTCCATAGCTTCAACATGTCATGTACAATAAATTTACCAAACGTCAAACGTCAAACGAAAGAAGGAGGGCTCAATCTTCATTAGTCTTTAACCTAATTTCACAGGACATTTCCCGAGGACCCAGCCATGTGGTTTGCCTGTGCACACACTGGTGTTCTTTTTAAAACTTTAATTTGGGTCATTGGAATCCACTGTTTGGGGAGCATAAGTGGGCAACAAGGCTCCTCGTGCCTTTCCAACTTGGAAAGGTCTCAGCCCAAATAAACCCCTTTAAAGTGTCACTTTTTCTTATGAGAAAGCAATGCTCATTCTCTTCCTAGCTAGCTACAACTAGATTTGAGAATTTGATTTTGCTTTACAGCTCATTCTAATTCTCCATGATAAG
Source organism: Nephelium lappaceum (assembly GCA_021234005.1). Classification (NCBI taxonomy): domain Eukaryota; kingdom Viridiplantae; phylum Streptophyta; class Magnoliopsida; order Sapindales; family Sapindaceae; genus Nephelium; species Nephelium lappaceum. Next base: position 25,796,606 of record CM037996.1, read on the forward strand.
CCCTTATATTTGCATCACACAGAGGGCCCCAAACCACAAAAATTCACATCTATATAAGACCATTCCAGCAGTTGTTTTCCAAATTTTCAATAATAACCAGCTCTTGTCTTAGGTGATTGTTTTTTTTTTTTTTTTTTTTTTAATAATTATATTATAAGTGCATTCACAAACTGTTGGGATTTTTGATAAAAACTCTAAGATGCAGTAAAAACTTAACACTAATTATACTCTACTTCCTAATAGTCGGAAGAAAGGGATCCAGACTTAAATGGAAAATTGTTTTTCAACCAAAGAGATTTATGCGTAATTTGTTCACCCATAAATAGGTTAAGATTTCTAATTAGGATTTTATTTTATTTTATTTTAATTTATTTTTCCAATTCTATCTTAATGTAAGATTTAAATACACTTGATTGCCAAAGTATCAAAATTCGTTATAATGTCCACGAGTGGAGCGGCCATGGCCTCAAAGGCCAACTTAGTTATTTATATATGGGTAAAGATTATTTAAATTTTGTTTTGAATTATTATTTATTTAATTTTTTCCATTTAATCTTTTTTTTTTCAAATTAATCCCCCCAATTAAATGGATCTAGCTTCGTCTCTTGCTATATAGCCTCTTTCCTGTCTTTATAAAAATCTTGAAAAACTCTAGTTTTTCAATTTTTTTTCCTTGTTCCTTAATGTATGCTAGCAATTGGATAGAGAGCAAGGAAAAATTAAGGAGGGTATATTCAATCTAGATATTATTAGAGTTTGATGAATTGTTTTTTAATAATAAATTTTGATAAAATTTATATATTTTATAGTCTCCACATTGATTTTGGTAGGATTTTTCTTCATAAAAATTAGTTAAAGTCCATATAAATCCATTACTTAAAATAAATTTATGAAGTCAATGATTTTTTAATACACCGAGATTTCATTGAATTTCATATAAATTGAAGTGAGTATATATGAAATTTGTAAAATCAATGACTTCTTTAATATACTTAAATTTCATTGAATTTCATACAAATTTAAATCGAATATACATCGATTCTAATGGATTTTACACAATTTTGAATTGAATATACCTATATTTTAGTTAAATTAATTTAAATTTAAATTAAATATATCATATTTTAAAAATATTTTTTATTTTAATAAATTTCTAATTGATACACTCCTAAAATATAGATTTGTCCTTATTGAATATATACTCAGAGAAGAGAAAAATTAAATTAGCTTAGCTTAAAATTTTGTATACGTTACAATCCCGAACATTCAATTCTGCACAAATCACAACCATGACAGAACTTTACTCATTATAAAAACAATTTATGAAGTCAAGTCAATCAGAGACTACGGCCTACATCAATGTTATATACATAAGGTGATACATTTTTTTTCCTTTATATATAAAATTTAGCCCTTTTTTATAGACATTAATTATTTTATTACTGCCCCCACACACTTTAATTCTTTTCTTTTCCCTTTATATATAAAATTAATATTTTTTTTTTCCCAAATTGTAAACGTAAGAGCACTCGTCACTTTTCTCGACTAGACTATAGATTTTAATGATCATACATATATAATTAACAATATCCTTTAAGAATTGTATATTAACCAGAAAATTAAAGTTTGCACTAATCAATAATTAGTGTAGCGTTAATAATGCAATACTTAATAACATGCTCGTTACCAATTGCATGCAATTCTTTCTCTCTGTTTATGTTATTGTAAATTATTGAAAGAGAAACCCATGATGAGATTCACGATCAAGTTAGTACTACAATATTTAGAGATAATCTCCTCCAACGAAAGTTGAGTCTGTAAATTGAAAGTTGCTTTTTCATATATACATTTTTTTTTTCTTTTATTCAACTTTCACTTTCACATCGCAACCACTGAATTTTCTTGCAGCCTGATACCTATTATCTCTGACCGTTTGCCAGTCCTAGTCTCCAAGATCTACCATTAGGCCTGATCCTCCCGTCCTTCTAACGGGACAGGAGGCTGACAGGTGCAGAGGGCTTCATTTTAAACTTCTGAATAAGCTTGAACAGCCTTTTACTAAACTAGCCAATTTCCTAATCGACCATCAACCATACTTTGACTTCTATTGAAACCATTCTCTGTTGGAAAAGCTGGCATTGTAAACAAGGCACCCAGTAGCATTCTGCACCTAAACTGGTCCGATCACATTTTAGCTAGTTGCTTTTAGTTGAGCTTGCATGGGCTGACTTGTCTGACCTTGGCTTATCTGACTTTACAACGATAACACTATCAGAAGCTGAAGAAAAAAAGATAAATGGCATAAACTTCAATATTTCATTGATACAGGAAACAAATATATATATATATATAATATGTTATGATATGATAGATCCATATTGAATACAACATTTGATCAATTATACAGAAATTAAATATCAAACACCAAACACAAACCAAACCCCCTCACAAAACAAAATTTGATTTCAACCATTCAAATAAATAAATTATATCAAATATCCTGTAAATCTCAAAATACTATTATGAGAAAATATCTTCTTGTTAAAATTTAAAAAATACTGTGAAAAAAATGGTTGTTAAAATTTCAAAAATACAGTGATGAGGCTCTCCCGTCATGGAAAAGCGTGACGGAAGCTCTCTCGTCGTGGATAAGAGTGATGGAAAAGCCTTCAATCACGGACAAACATGATGGGAGAATCCAAACGTCCGTGATAGGAGAATCTCCCGGTCATGAGTGTGTGTGATGAAGGGCTAAGGGCAATCTGATGGGAGGCTATAAGGGTCTGTGATGGGAAAGTCTCTCGTCACAGTTCACTGTGATGAAAAAGTCTTTTATCACGGTACTTTTAATTTAAGGCTTTATTATTTGAATGTATTTTGATCAATAGAAAATATTGGATTTAATTAATTTATTTTTTGGAACAATTTTTTCTTTTGATCTGGATAGTTTTGGATTTTTCTCTTAATAATATTTCCACACGAATTAGTCATGATCATGTTTGACTGTCGGTTGGTTGAGATAACAAATTGATAAAATAAAATAAATTAATTAATCAAATCACAAATACTGGTTTATATATTTTAATCGCTTAGTCAAAAATGTCGTCTCACAAAGTATTGTTCTAAAATTTCAAAAGCTTTAAGTAGATAAACTGCATATAAATATAGGAGCAAGTAGCAGTGAGGAACATACCAAACGCAGAAAAATTGAGAATGGCAACAGAAGAAGTGAAGTTGTTGGGGTTTTGGGCAAGTCCATTTGTGTATAGAGTACAGTGGGCGTTGAAACTAAAAGGAGTTGAGTTTGAATACATAGAAGAAGATATCTTTAACAAGAGCTCCAGGCTCTTGAACTGAACCCAGTTCGTAAATTAGTTCCTGTGTTTATTCATGATCACAAAGCCATCTCTGAATCTCTTGTTATTCTTGAATACATTGATGAGACGTGGGCACAGAATCCATTGCTGCCTCAAGATCCTTATCAAAGAGCTATGGCTCGTTTTTGGGCTCGATTTGTTGAAGAGAAGGTCAGTCTTTCTCTTTTGTTTTGTTCTGTTTTGTTTGTTTTCTGTTTGGTTTTTGTTTATTGTTTATTGTTTTTTCATTTATATATATGAAGATCTCATGGGTGAATATACATTTAAAAGCTTTGTTTCCAAAGACAATAAAATTATTAGAACAAAGCTGATAGAAAGACATATGGTCGATTATTTTTCAAAAGAAAAATGAAAAGGCATGAAAGTCATTATTTTTTTTTTTTTTGTTTGTTAAAGTTATATAAGATTTAGAACAGTGTGAAAATATAGTGTAGACATTTACAGATGAAAAAGGACATAGTCATGGACATAGAATTTGGCTATGTTGTCAAGATCTCAATTTATTTTCAATGGTAATGTGACCCCACTTTAAAAATCTACGGTAATTTTCTTCATTCTAAAAATTGTTTGTTAGAATGCAATCCATCCCTTGCAATTAAGTTCAGCAATCTTTATAAGCAATATAGTAGCATGATTTTAATTAGTAAGGGATCGTTTTTAAAAGAAATTGCTTTGTCCTTACTTAACTAAACGAATTTATTGAAAAATATTTGTATGCATGACAGTAGCATCAATTCTATGTTTTCCCTCCCCATGTTTTTCACAAATTTCTAACACTATCAATGATAAATACAGGTATGACCATACTAATTAAACATCAAATTGATTACATAAATGATATATTAACTTATTACCAATTCTATTGTTATCGGTATAGTTGTTGCCAGCAACTTGGAGAGCAATGTGGTCCAAAGGAGAGCAAAGAGAGATAGCAGAGAAACAAATGATAGAGGCCTTGGAGAAGTTAGAGGAGGAGCTAAAGGGGAAGGACCATTTTGGAGAAGATGACACAATTGGGTATTTGGACTTAGCAATTGGATGGATCGCTTATTGGCTGCCTGTTTGGGAAGAAGTTGGGTCCATGAATAATTTGGACCTTGAAAATATCCAGGCATAAATGCTTGGATCAGCAGGTTTCTGGACCACCAAGTGATCAAAGACAGCTTACCACCAAGAGACAGGATGCTTGTATTTTTCCACAAACGCAGCCGAGATATATACAACAAATATGGCTCATCAAAACATTAGTTCCATTTCATGAACATTTTCGAAACTAAAGCTAGATTTTGGTGTTTGGAGGTTAATAAAATTGTCATCAGTTATCCTTGTGTGGTCAGTTGGCGTTCATAGAAAGCTTTTTATAGGGTATGCTCTAGTTGCAACTTCCTGCAATGGAATATTAAAAGAATAAATACGCTGACGTGTTTTTGTAACCCTTTTTCCTTAAATAATGCGGACTCAGAAACACGATTTGTATTCTAATATGGATGTAAACTTTAATGTGATAATTTAATTTATATGCAAACTAAATTATTATTAGGAAAAATTTTGAAAAAACCTTTAAAATACAAAGTAATATCACTTAATTCTATTTTTAACATAAAAAAAAGTGATTTATATTAGTTTCATTTTCAAAAAATATTTTAATAATATCTTTAAATTATTAATATATATTTATTTATTAATTAAGATATGATAAGTTGGGATGTAGAGTTGAACATATATGAATTCCATTTTTTGTTAGGACTCGTAGTTTTAATGAACTTTAATTGATGTAAAAAATGTTCTAAATGGAGTCTAACTACGGAAATAAGATACTGGTGGAGTCTGGTTCGAAAAGAATTTAACAATGCAAGTTGTGCTAGAATAGCGGTTGGGCGCACCGACATGTACCCCAAGAAGGCAATGACGTAGTTTTGAGTGAAAAAAGGTGTCTTGCAGGTTTCCTATTCCTAATGGGTTTCTAAATGCTTTGAGAGTTAAAATATATATTTTCCCTAACAGTTTGGATTACTTTGCATCAAAAGTAAACTTAAGATATAAATAAGGTTTATTATTTGTTTAAAGATGCACAACAAGATATTAGCAATGAACTCACCTTTGAGTTTGGGCTCGATACTTGATAGTGAGTTTAGGAATTGGTTGTAAACTAGGGTTTGGAGTTAGAAACAGAGTATTGGATGTATAGTTGTAATGATTTTTTGTATAATGATATTTTTTCTCTTGTGGTATGATAGTCAAGATTTTCTTGTGATTTGAACTTTTCACATAAATTCTTTGAGTTTAACTAGATTACTCAATCACTAATCTTATCTCTCAATTGAAGTTTTTAAACTGGCTTCAATAACCATCCTTATAATCAATCTAAGGACTCCAATTGAGGGGTAAATTGAGTGATTGGGTAAGGTAACCAAACTCTAAATTTTCTTATGTTAGTGTGATTGAATTCATCTTACTTTCTATTTCAAATATTTATTTAGGATTTGAGTAACTTACTAATTGGGATAACATTGCCCAATAAGATAACAACCATTAAATGACTCACAATTAATCTAAGGGTCCTTATTAAAGAATCTTAAAAACAATTAAATAAATTATATTAACTTATAACCTATACAACATGTTGCTTGCATTGGTATCGATGTGATAATCATTAAATTTAAGTATATTAATACCTTTAAAACTCGTAGCAATTACATTTAAAAAAAGTAAGTATTTACAATATACAAAGTTCGAGGAAAAAAAAAGAAAAATATATATTTTGAATTAAAAGAAATGAAGCCACATCTATTACAATATAAAAAAATTAAATTAAATAAATAGTTAGATTTTTAATTAAGCTTAAATAAATAATTAGCCAAACTCTAGTTAAAAATGTCAATTAAATTATTACCATACTTTTGGTGATTTAAATATTATACTTAATTAGAAGCCATATATACTTTTCAATCTTAGAAAAAAATATTATGTTGTTGTAAATGATAATTATTAAGCATCAATTATTATAGGTGAATAAGAATTCTAAAGTTTAAAATTAAATTTTGATTTATGAATATTACATAAGAGCTATCATTTAAAAAAAAAAAAAAAACTGCATAAGAGTTGGTATGATTGGTGACCAAATTTAATGCACATGTTTAGTCTTGTGAATCATATTATGTAATATCTTTTTATAATGCTATAATTTAATTATACGAAAAATCATTATATATAGTATTATTATAATAAAATTAAAGAAAATAACAATCGTAAAATTCACATATTAAAATTGATTTGTTATATATAAGTAAAAGTTTTTACGTACATATTTGATTGTGTGTATTTATTCTATTAAAGGATGTGATTGTATTTTATAATACTGCATGTTTGGTTCATCATATACATTATATTAGATAATACATTTAAAATATATTGTAATATGGTTTATAAAATCTCATTATATAATACTAATATAATAATAATAAATTCAATTTTCAAATTAAAATTCAATTTGTCAAATACTATTGAAGAGAGGACATTTGGTTATATATCTTATATTGTATTCAAGATTAGTATTATATGGTATAGTGTAACACACGCTTTTTAATTATCTTGGGCATTGTACCAAGTAATAAATAACACTAAAACTAAAATAAATTAAATAAAACTTGTGAAATTCAAAATTCAAAATTTTTTATTAAATACATTATCAGAGTTTTACGTGCACATTCCATTGTCTATATATATTTTTTCTATGGAAGAGTGTATTAGTACTACCTTTTAAAAATATTGTTACATAATAAAAGATCATTAAATACGATATTTTTATAATCAAATAATTAACTAAAAATTAAATATTATGTTAAAATCCATTAATAATAATACTAAGGTTAAATATTTATTTAAAAATACAACATGACGTTAATTTATAACATTTTCGTTTATATAGTAACTAACTACGTTGGAATGGGTATATTCAGTGTTATACTTGCAACATCACTTTAAAATGTATCATGATATTAATTTGCAACATTTATGTTTATATGGTAATTAATTATATTATAATAAATATATCTAACTTTTATTTGTAATATGACGTTAACTTAAAACGTTTATATTTATATAGTAATTAATAAATATATCTTTTTTTTTTCGAAATTAAAATATATATTCAATCTTTTACTTACAACGTTAAATTAACAATATGTAATATGATGTTAACTTACTATATTTACGTTTATATGATAATTAACTATATTAGAATATATATATATATATATATATATATATATTCAATCTTTTACTTACAACATGATTGTATCTTGCAATATCTACGTTTATATGGTGACTAGCTGCATTAGGATAAGCATATTCAATGTTTTACTTGCAACGTCACTGAACATAAAACCTGGCATTTATCTGTAAAATTTACATTTATATAGTAACTAACCATATTAGAATATATATAGATCAGCATTTTATTTACAACATGATGTTAATGTGTAATATTTATGTTTATATGATAACTAATTATATTAAAATATGTATATTCAACATTTTACTTACAACATCACTTTAAGATGTAACATGATGTTAACTTACAACATTTAAGTTTATTGGTAACATACCATGTTAGAATTAGTATGTTTAACCTTTTACTTACAATACAACATTGATTTACAATATTTACATTTATATGGTAACTAACTACGTTAAAGTCTATATATTCAACTTTTTACTTATAATATCACTTTAATATGTAAGATGACGTTAACTTGTAATATTGTAAGTTTATATGGTAGCTAACTATGTTAAAATGAATATATTAAATCTTTTACTTACAACATAACTTTAGCTTGCAATATAACATTAATTTACAATATTTATGTGTATTTGATAACTAGTTATATTAAAATAAGTATATTTAATGTATTAATTGTAATAATATATTAATTTTTTTTATAACTATTATAAATTATTTTATAATTATTATAAACTATTTTTATTAACTCTTCGATTTATAACTATAAATAATTTTTATTATCTTTATTTTTTACATGAACACTGTTAATAAACTATCTTTTTAATTATTACATTAAAGGTTTTTTTTTTTCACCTTTATTACTAAATAAATTTTTATTTTATAATTAAGCATTAAACCATTAAATATTTAATTTAATTAATTTATTGCATAGGAAATGGTTAGCATTTTTTAATAAATGAAGTTCCGTTCGCAGTTCTCATATGGCAATCAAATAAACAACTATTTTAAATTGAGAATTAAGTAGCCAAATCCATTTATATGGTGTAGCTTGGGCAGTGCCTCATTGATTGAGACACTGCCTCTTGTGTCTTTGGCAAATGGACAGGTTTTACACTCGATGCCTCCCTTGCCTCTATCTTTGTGTGGGTTGTTCTCCTACGTACATATGAGTTGATCCTTCTCGTATGTGAGTTGTTTCTTGGATCGTGTCATCAGTATTCTATCTTATTTGATCTCAGTAGACCCTTGAGTTAGTCCTAGAAATTAAAAAAAAAAAAATTCCATTTATATGGTGATAGATATTCGGTATTAGTTCCACTTTACATTTTTTTCAACAAGTAGCACTAAAGCTGGGGAAAAGTACAATGTTTTGTTTATATCTTCTGATATTAGATTAGATATTTATCGGGATCTATTGGTAGAATATATTTAACGAACGGTCCAAAAATCTATGTTCAAAATTAAGAGAAGACTACTCCTCATAAGTAGTGAAAAAATTAACAAATGGTCCAAAAATCTATGTTCAAAATCAAGAGAAGACTACTCCTCATAAATAGTGAAAAAATTACCACATCGAATAAGAACTGAACCTTACCAATAAAAAACAAGTGGAGCAAGCCTTTTTCGTTAGGCGACCCATCATCCTCATTACAATGTTTTTCACGCCACAAATTAATTTATACAGATACTTTTGAAAAGTTACTTGGCAGCTGGGACACATTTGGATTACTTCCTTGAACGACATTTAATTTATAGCCATAAAGTTTTGGGTTAATTACATTAACATGCCCCGAGTTTTTTCAGAAGATTTTTTTTTTAAAAAAAAAATGCCAAAAAGATTTAATATTAACAAATCTATTTAATTATTGTAGCCCCATTCCATTAATAACATTTGTTAAAATTAACGGTTGACTAATAAATAAAGGATAAAACAATCATTTTAGAAAACAAAAGTATAGTTAATTACAAATCATTATAATTTATTTAATAAAAATCAATTAAAATAAATATATCATAACAGACGAATAATAAACCTTTAGCCCATTGATGAAGTAGATGAATGATTCTCCTCTTTGCAAAACCTCAGATTTCCCATTTTTCAGTGAAATTTTAAAACAAAAATCACAAAATTCAATCAGTGGATTTTTGCCAGTTCCATCATCTCTCGTTCATTGGCATCTTTAATCTTTTCTTTACTTGTTTCATCAACTTTTCCCCCATTTTCTACTCTTTAGACTTTAGGAGTTTTTCTGCTTTCAAACTTCAAAGTTTAAAAAGTGTTCTAGGCTTTGTTTTCTTCAAAGTTTTATAATTTTTTTTCTTTTTTGACTGTTCTTAATGGTTTTTTAATGCTTCTTAAGAACAACATTCTGTCCTTATATAATATTGAGTTGATTGATTAGTTTTTATTATTTAATTATTAATTATAAATTTTAAATTGATTATTTTAAAAGTAAAGGGTAAACAATGCTTTCTAGAGTAAATTTTTACTTTATAAAGTCAAATTTCAATCATTCATCACTGTTTACAGAAATAGGTACACTAATTAAATAGATTTATTGAATATTAAACTTTTATATAAAAACTGAGGCCTTTATATTCAATACAATTAATTTGCCATCGCAACAACCCCTACTGAGATATTTTCAATACAATTAATTTGCCATTAATTGCAACTATCTGTACTGAGATATTTTCAATACAATTAGTTTGCCTATATATATAATTTTGAATTTTAGGATTAACTTATGAAATAATTGGAACCTATCGAGATATCACTTAACAATACGATTCAGGAAATTATTTCCAAATAAGAGAGATTCATCAATACGGAGATGAAAAAAAACCTATACGAGAATGAGAGAACAACCACACAAAGTGAGAAAGACAACTTATTTATTATTATTATTATTAAAGAGCTTGTATTATATATAATTCAGGGTACCACTTCGGAGGACTTATATAGATAACTGATTATTAGATTGAATTATTAGTTTGATCATGCATGTCCTAGCTAGCTAGCTAATTATTGGTTTATAATGGGTGTGTAGAATTCTTCCTTGCTGGAAGCCACCAGAAGAGTTCCAAGGCACTTAGTCGAGCCAAGGAGGAAGAAGCCATCGCCAACCTTGGGAAGGGCAAGGACAAGGTGGCCAACAGGGTCAAGGACAAGAGCAAAGCCGCGGCAACCTCTTTGGTGCCTTAGCCGGGATCTACTAGCGCTAGCAATGAACATTGACAGAGAACTAGTCAACAAATTAAAGAGATACGATCCACGGAAAGGCATTATCGTCGGAGTGCGGAAGGAATTCCCAGTAATGACACCACAAGAGGAAGAAGAACAATATCCACGAGAACAAGAAGAAGAGTACAGCGACGTGGAAGCTGCAATGGCTTGGAGGAAACTTTATGCACAGTGAAAGCTAAAACACAACATCAAGAAACCACATCTCGCCGACGTCTACAACCCACGCGCCGGTCGCGCCACCAGCGCCAATGGCCACACTCTCCCCATTCTCATGACTATCAACTCAGCCTGGAACATGTTTCCCTCTACAGGGTAAACATTAAAGAATTTAAAATTCAACAAGGTGACTATCAACTCATGCGTATATTTATGTGTGTGTTTGCAGAATGCATTCTATGAACCACACTGGAACATAAACGCGCACAGCATAGTGTAACATCACAAGAGGCAAGCGCAGGATTCAAATGTCATCGGAGAGGGGAGAGACGGTGTTCGACAGGTGAAGTAAAGGAGGGTCAGCTGTTTGTGGTTCCACAAGGGCAAGTTTGTGCTGAAGAAGGCAGGAAACAATGGATTGGAGTGGATAGCATTCCAGACACACGGGATGGCCAAGATAAGCCAGCTGGTGGAACTTGGATCGGCCTTGTCTGCTGTTCCAGTGGACGTGCTTGCAAACGCCGTCGTGTTTCAAGAGAGAAGCAAGTAGGGTCAAGGACAGCAGGTGGGAGTTGACATTTCTCTCTCCCTCAAGGGGTCACCCAGAAGCAGGGGAGGACACAACTGAAAAATTAGCAACTTCCTACTGCTGCCGATCGGAGTGTGCTTCTGTGAAATTGTACACTTACTATAATAAACAAAATCGATGCATGAAGTACCGTGAGTGTATGTAGCGAGAGAATAATAAGGGATATTGTATGGAATAAAGCCTCTAGTTGTTAGTTTCAGACTGGAGTAAGCTAGGCTACGGCGGAATGTAATCTTTTATGTGTAAAGTTTAATCAAATAAATGTCACAATGGTTCTTCTCGCTATATCCAATATTAATATTCTCAATTCTTATGTCTAAGATATCCAAGAATACCCAATTCTTACTTTCCTTTTTTTTTTCAAAAAACAAAAGAGAAAAAATGATACGTGGAGTTAAATTCAAAGAATCTATAAAATATTGTATATTGTCTTGCTAAATATACATTGTACTTCTCTGTATATGAGAGACCTTTCTAAGTAAAATTATTAAAAAGTTGTATTAAGAAATTATGTTTAATTTGAAAATATATAAACTGATAGATCCAAACGTCTCTGATGTAGAGAGTTGGTAATAGCCTTTGTTGACAGGTTTGAAATTATGCGAGTGGCTAAGAACTACGTGTAGTGATAGAGTTGCTCAATGCCCCAGGAAGAAAAAAAGAATTGTTAGTTTTTTTTTTTTTTTTTTTAAAATGGAGATTATTGGAGTTAAAAAGCCAATATATTTACTGAAGGTAAGTGAAATTGGTATAAGGAAATTGTTTCAGTTGTTTCAAGTAACTATAGATACTTTTTTTTCACTACTATTTAATTCAGTGTTGTATGCTAAACCAAGAAAAACATTTACGAAACGTGCCATTGTAAATACTCTTATAACATTTACTACACACATTGATGTCAAAAATAAAATACAACATTCGCAAGGTTTCCTTCGATACTAATTAAAATACTAAAATTGAAGACATCAGCATATATAGGATAACTGATTTCAATTTATTTATTAATCTTCACACACAAACTCACTTTCCCGATGAGCAAAAGTAGCTATAAATCTCTTCGCAGCGCTTGTGGTAATATTCAAGCATCTTGTCTTTCGGTGGTAAGCTGTCTCTGATGACTGGGTGGTCCAAAAACCTGATTTTCCATGCAGTTAGGCTCGGAAATTTTCTGGGTCCAGAATTTTCAAGGAACCAACTTCTTCCCAACAGGTATCCAGTAGGAAATCCATCCAATTGCTATGTCCAAGTAACCTATTTTGTCATCATGTCCTCCAAAATACTGGGTTCCTTTAGCAGCTCCTCTATCTTCTCTAAGGCTTCTATTGTTTGTTTCTTAGCCTTCTCCTTTTCCTCTCCTTTGGACCACATCGCCGTCCATGCTGGTTCCAACAACTAATAATACCAACAATACCAAAAATTTTTTGTGATATAATAATATGATCTATGTAGTTTGATAATTAACTAGAGCATGGAATTACATTTTATCATTGAGTGTGATAGAAATTTGTCTAAAAAACAGGGGACAAAAGAGAAGATTAAAAAATCTATGCAAAGAAGTCTCCGACTCCAAAAAAAATCTATTTAAATAATTCATGTAACCAAGTCAGAGTCAAAACAAGGCAAACTTTTTGTTAGGGGTTCGTTATTGAATTCATACTATTTTATTATTGTCAAGATTGTGTACTGAAGTGCAAGCATTTACTGGATTATATTAGCAGAGTGAAAAAAATAAGTGTGTATACATATATATATATATATCTGATTTTAGGGCACTAGCAGGTTAAACACGTAAACACGACGATCTCCTTTAAATTCCGGGCTTGACGATATAGATTTGTTTCCACCAATATAATTAAACTTTAGATAGTTGTTAGCTGAAAATGGATTGATAGGTGATAATAGATTTTTATTTGTTAATATATTAATTAGGAAAAAAGATATTCACATTTATATATTACCAACGTAAATCAAAGAACCATTTATCTAAATCATGGGGTTGAACTAAAATCACCGCACTTGAGAATTACAGTTAAATCCCCTTTTTATTGTCAAGTCTTCCAAATCCTAGCAATCTATATATGCTTCTCTTTTACTTTTCTCTTTCCACAGTCGGACATGTTTTTTCCTCACTACTACCTTAATTCTAATTTTATTATGTTAAAAAGAGCCCTTTCTAATATTAAATACTCGCCTATAAGATCACTATCAATACTTGTTTAATGAATTTTATCACTCCTACAGATAGAAATAATATAAAAGTCAAGAAAACACTGACCTTCTCTTCAGCGAATTTAGCCCAAAATCTTGCCATGGCTCTTTGATAAGGAGCCTGTGGCAACAATGGATTCTGTGTCCATGTCTCGTCGATGTATTCCAGAATAACAAACGACTCAGAGATGACTTTGTGTCCATGGACAAACACAGGAACTTTTTGTGAACTGGGTTCAATTCCACAAGCCTGCTGCTCTTATTAAAGATGTCTTCTTCTATGTACTCATAATCAACACCCTTCAGATCCAGTGCCCATTTTACCCTGAACGCAAATGGACTTGCCCAGAACCCCAACAGCTGCTTCACTTGTGTTCCCATTTCCAACTTTGCTGCTCTGCCTGTGATGTGCTTCCTGTGGGCGTGTATTTATGTAGAGATCCTGAGGTCCACTAGCAACTATAGTCTTTGAAATTTAAAGATATTTACCTTCTGCGACGCCAATTTTGACTAATAGCAGGATGATTTTTATATCATTTAATTGTCAAGTTGTCAGTCGTCACCATGACACCATATGAGCTTATTCTAAATTATGTGTTTGGCCGTTGAAAAAATAAAAATTAAAAAAATAATTATTTTAAATAAAAAATAAAAAGTAATCAAATCTGAACCATATTGATTATGAAATTTAAGTGTTATAAGATTAGAAAAAGTTTAAGTAAAGCTTAGATTAGAAAAGTATCCAATGCACCCATTTCATCTTAAGCCCCTAATAGTAATACAAAGGGAAAAGTAAATGTTGACCAAATGTAAATTTTACATTTCCCAAATTCCTAAATCTAGCATTAAGGACATGACTGAGCCCTCCTTCTTTCGTCAAAGCTTCCATTTGAAAAACAAAATTTTACCAAACGTCACCTCAATCACTTTACTCTCCTGCCAAATGCAATGCATAGAGACCTTCTTTCGTCGAAGCTTCCAATTGAAAAGCAAAATTTTACCTTCTCACATAATTATCGTGGAAACAGTAAAAATTTCAGTGAATAAACATGCTATATATACGACCAGAGGTCGCACTCATTGGGAACCCAGAGTCTTTGAGAACGCAAACAACTACAAACCTCCTTTATGCAATTTTTCAACCTCTCAAAAAATAAGTCTATCTTTCATCGACTTCCTCTTCTACTTGACAAAACTATAGAAAAAATCACGCATATCCACACGTAAACTGGCCTTTCAACGACATGGAGGTGATGGACATTTTTGCCGACCAGATCGCCGACGAGCTCGTGAAGACTCTAATAACCATATCACGTAAATCCCTTCTTTGCAAAGGGAGTGCGGACCAGCTCAAAAGCACTATAGAGGAGCTCCTCCCCATCATTCAAGAGATCAAAAACTGGGGCGTAGAGGTATTTACTCCAGCAAAAATGTAAATTCTCTTACCTGGATTTATTCTAGCAAAAATGCCATACCAAAGGTCATCTGTGATAAATGAAGTTGCTCTTTCCACTGCACCAAGGTATGTCCCAGGTCCAAGTGTTAGTGGCAAAGGATGAAACATTTTCTGGTTTGAGTAATCTAAGTCAACAGCAACGTGCCGATTCGAGTGAAACCCAACTTGTCGGCTACCAGTTTGGCTCTTGACCATGGCACCTAGAGTTCCATAAGTCCCCTGGTTTGCCACCTGAACGAAAGCAATACTTATGGCATTTGACAGTAATTATATCATTCAAGATGTGAGAGGGAGGCAATTAGTGAATTTCCTTGTGAAGCAATTGGTGAACCTCCTTGTGAGCAAACAGTATGATACAGTATTTTAAAAGGATTATTATTGTTTTATCTTTTAGAAAATCCAGGTTGGAGTTTAATGAAGACAAAAAATCCTGCTTGAGAGTTTTTTTTTTTTAATAATTTTTTTGTCCGTTGTAGAGTTCATTTGAAAATACATTCACATTACTTCTACTGGTTAGTATTTTGTAAGTGGAATTTTTTTAGTGGCTGTACTGTAATGTTATTTTTTTGCGTTTAAATGATATTTTAGAGATTATTTTTACATAAATCATCACTTTATCGCAGGAGGGCGTATTGTGAAAAAGTAACCGATATTATGTTTATTTTGTGTTTCTAATTATAGTGGTTGTAATATTACGTGAAATTAGTGGAGTTTCTAATTTTTGTATCTATTCCATCGATCTAGTTTGATTTTTGTGGTGACTTTTTGGTTTATGGTGAATCCAGTTAGATTTGTATTTGTTCTTCAACAAACCCAGTTGCCTGGATTTTCCAGTTTGATTATTATTAATTATTAATTATTTTTTAATTTTTGTCATTTCCCATTTTAATTATTTTTTATATTTATATTTATTTATTAGTTTTTAGTTTTTTTAAAAAATAAAAAAATAAGGGTATTTAAATCTTTTAGTGTTTTTATCACAAAACCACTAAAACTTTAGATGGATACCGCATTTGGCTGACGGTAGGGAGTTTTTTGGTTAATTTTTTAAATAATGGGGTAAATTGAGATTATTTATCATGTCAGGGGTTTTTTTAGATTTTTTTCTTTTTAAAATCAATTGATGTAAGTGATGTGATGAAAGATGCAAACTTGCTGTTTAAGCTACTAGATGATGTAGTTGAAGAAGTTGTTGAAGATCTTGTTGTTTAAGTAGTGACAGATAATGTGTACAACTATAAAACAAGTCAATGAATTGTTGATGGTGAAGAGAAAACACCTATGGTGGCCGTTGTGTATTGCTTACTGCATTGATTTAATGCTTGAGAAAATTAAAGAATTTTCTTAACACAAACATGCCTTGTTAAAAGCAAAGAAATTGAGTAACTTCATTTACAATCATGGGTGGCAGTTGGCCTTGAAAAAGGACCTATATGAAAAAAGAGTTAGTTCACGTTGCTTCTACGAGATTTGCGACTGCGTACTTGACTTTATAAAGTATGTATAGTTTGAGGGAGCTAATGGAGACGGTGGTCACTTCAAAAGAGTGAAAAGAGAGTAGTTGGACTAAAAA
The DNA here is from genome assembly GCA_021234005.1 of Nephelium lappaceum. Classification (NCBI taxonomy): domain Eukaryota; kingdom Viridiplantae; phylum Streptophyta; class Magnoliopsida; order Sapindales; family Sapindaceae; genus Nephelium; species Nephelium lappaceum. The sequence goes on from CM037996.1 coordinate 25,813,455, forward strand.
AACCGGAGGCAAAATCAATAAAAGACATCATATTGAGGGATAAGAGCTTCTAGAGTAGTATAGCTTATGCACTGAAGACAACTAGGCCCATCGTGAATGTGTTGATGATGGTGGATTCTGAAAAGATACCTGCAATGGGATTCATTTATAATGCCATTAATGATAAAGTTAATTAGGAAATAATCAGAAACTTTGAAAGTGATTTAGGAGCTTACAAACAGAGATTGGACATTATTAATGAGAAATGAGAGTTTCAGTTACACCGCTATTTGCAGACAGTTGCCTACTTTTTGAATCCCGAATTTCATTATAGTGAAAATCCTTCCAAACATCCAAAGATTAACAAGGGGTTTGTTATATGCTTGGAGAAACTTATTGGCAATGAGGAGAATAAAGTTACAGCTTATGTTCAAATGGATGACTACAACAAAATACAAGGGATGAATGGATATACATTGGCGAAGAGTACCGTGTACAAATTTAGCCCTGATATGTGAAGTTATCCTTTACCAATGCTAATTTGTTTGTGAAATTTGTAGTGTTCTCCTAATTTCTAAATGGTTATTTGTAGTTGATTGGTGGCATACATTTGGAGTTGACACCCCTGAACTTACATTTTTTGTTATGAGGATTTTGAGTCTCACATGCTCATTCTCTGTTTATAAGATGAATTGGAGTGCATTTAATATGGTATAACTTTCTAAATTAATATATATACACACACTAAATTAATTTTTCCTTAATGCTCATTATCCTTAAACATTTGTAGAGATTCATACAAAAAAGAGAAATTGATTGTAGACAAAGAAATTGAATGATTTGGTAAATGTGATGTATAATAGAAGATTACAACATAGGTACCTGAAGAAACAGGTACTAAAAGATGATCAGGATCCCTTGGTTATTAGTTATGAGGTGCCTTCTGATATTGAATGGGTGAATGATGAATCCTTAGGAGTTGACATGAGTCAATCAAGTGGTAGTAGACAATTAAAATGAAAGCGAAAGAGAAGTACATGTAAGTTATTCTCTAACTAAATATAGTAAATTCTATTTAGAGTTCATGATAGTCATTAAATTATTATTATATATTAGGGAAAATCCTAAAAAATAACCTGACGTTTATAATATTATCCTTTTATACACTAATATTTTGTTTTTATCCAAATTCCAACAAAAGTTAACTTTACTAGAAAAGTTTTAAAAGAGTTAAAAATATATTTTTACCCTTTAAGCTTTTATTTAAAAATATAATAAAAATAAAAACTGAATAAAAAATTGAATTGCCATCTCCACTAGCAAACTCACCATCTCCAGTCCGTCCATCAACAAACACCATCTTCACAACATATAATCATCATCAATCTTCAACCTCTTATCAGTCTCTCACAATCATCAAGCCCACAATTATCAATCTCCATTAGAATTCTTATTGGGAACATAAGAAATCAATAGCTAAAAAAAAAAAAAAAAAAAAAAACCCAATAAAAAACAAAAAAATGGCGGTGGAGAGTCTTTGCCATTGGAGATCAACCTGGGTCTCCAATGTTGGAGACGAGATTGGTCTCCAAACAATGATAACTAGAGTCGAAGTGGAGATGGCAGATGAACCAGATGGCAGATGCGACGGCGATGATAACAGATAAACTAGATGCGACGATGATGGCAGCAGGGAGACTGGTGCCACAATCGAGATTGAGACGGAGAACTAGTGTGACGATGGCAGAATTGACAGCATAAGCGGCCCCGTAAGAGAGACAGAGGTGTGTGGTGGAGATAGAGGAGCTATACTTAGGTTGATGGGGCCACGTTCTCACCATCGTTGAGATGCCATTGTCGGAGATGGAGAAACAGGGAGAGGGGACTGCTAGAGATAAGAGAGACAAAAGGATGGATAGACAGAGAAGCTACAAACAGAGAGAGTTGAGAGAAAAATATATTTTTTTTTATTTTTATATATTTTAATTAATTATTCATTGGTTTTCTTTTTTTGCCCTGGAGTTGAACGATTAACTATGTCAACTTAACAAAATTTGTGACTGCTAAGTATATTATCGTTTTTTTTGTACGCCTTTAGAAGAGATTTTGGATATTTATGTTAATGTTAAGTTATATTTTAGATAAATATGAAATTATAAGTTGTAAAATAGATATTTTCTCACACATCAAATTATTTTTTGGGATTTTTTTCTGTATATTATTTGTTAGACAAAAGGAAAAATATATGACAAGATGCTAAAGAACCCGAGTGGGAGCAGGATAGGACTAGCGATGAGAATGGTAACACAAGAATCATATATAATGATGATTATTTGGAGGATGACACACTAGATGATGAAGACGAATGATGTAATGTTTTTTTTTTTCATCATATGGTGAGATGGGAGAGGAAAGGAGGGATAGAGAGTATCACATGGCATTTAATAACCTATTTAGCCGATTCCCAATTTCCCATTTCTAAATCTTTTGAACTTTATTTTTTATTTTATCACTGTTGGATAATGTTTTTCATCGTCCAACGGTTCAGCTCTCTCCTTTTTTCTAATTCATATCATACGAGGGCTTTTTTGCGTTAGTATAATAGTCGTGTCCTTATTATATCTATGTGAAAACGGAAACCACTAAGCACATAATGGAGACATGCCAAGTAAATGCAGTCCGATGATATGTCAAATGTCACGTCCGTCAATCACTTTCCAGCCGAAAGCCATGCATAGAGGAAGCAAAATTCTATCAGGAGGCTTGTTAACCGTCGTTTCAAAGAATTTATGGAGAGAGGTGGGGGACCATATTATGGAGAAAGCAGAAGGCCGCACTAGAGCAGAACTAAGAATGCATTGAATGCTACTATGGTGGGGGTAGTAGTGACATTATCGTGTTTGGTGGGGGTGGATGGGGATGGACAAGCCAAGTCTCAGAATGGAAGAAGTCGGTTTCTTCTGTTTCTCTCTCTCTCTCCCTGTTTGTGAGAGAGAGATAAAGCGATGGTGAAACTTTTGTGTAAGTAAATGCAGGTTTGTTTGTTTTTCGTCTTTCAGTGATTTTGATTTGTATTGGGTGATGTGGATCTGTCCTTGGATTCTGGTTGATATTGCGCTACTGCCATCACATGGTGTTTGTGAGAGAGAGATAAAGCGAGAGTGAAACTTTTGTGAAAGTAAATGCACGTTTGTTTGTTTTTCGTCTTTCAGTGACTTTGATTTGTATTGGGTGAAGTGGATGTGTCCTTGGATTCTGGTTGATATTGCGCTAGTGCCATCACATGGTGTTTGCTTTTTCGTCTTTCAGTGATTTTGATTTGTATTGGGTGATGTGGATCTGTCCTTGGATTCTGGTAGACATTGCGCTACTGCCATCACATGGTGTTGCTTTTTTTTTTTTTTTTTGCCTTTAATGGACGATTTGATTTTTATGATTGGATTTGAACCGGATACCTTTTCCGTGGCCTGTTATTTTAGTTTATTACTTAATTGCCCCTGTTCATTAAGTTTTTCTGGTTGCATTTGCATGTATCCTTGCATTTAAACATGGAAAATGTTATCTGGATTTTTATGGATCCAATATTCTCCCATCCAAAATCTCTATCATCACTTTATTACATTGACATCAAGTTTAATATATGATGATGAAACAAGGAAATATTTCTCTGATTTTATGACTCCAAATTCAATTGTCTATTTACTTCAAAAGTAATATCACCACATTTAAAATACAGCATTATAATATTATCTCAACGTCTAATTAAATGGATAGATTAAGCGACACTAACTCAATCAAAATTATTAAAAGTATTTTATAAGTTAAGATAAGATTGTTTAATGATTGTTAGATGATTCACCTCTATAATTACAGTTTTAAGACTATGAATTCTAATTGTACCTTATATACTAAACTTTGAACTGCAATTGTTTAAAAGCAATCTTATAAATCATAAGTGGTTTTTTTTTTTTTCTTCATGTGACATTAAAGTGAAAAAAAAAATATCAATGGTAGTTAATTAATTTTGTGAAGAGTAGGGGGGCCTTAATAGGAAAAAGGAGTTGGTTAACGTTGGAAATGAAAGATTAGAGCCCAAAAATTGCGTGGACCCCACCGCCCCGGGAGGCCACAGCCAGTTGGACAGCCTGTGTTTGAATGCAAGGTCACGCCCCGACTCTGATCCCCCCCTTATTTCGTCGAAGCTTCCAATTGAAAAACAAAATTTTACCACTTAATTATCGTGGTAACAGTAAAAATTTTAGTGAATAAACATGCTTTATATGGAACCAACCCACAGCGGGAACGCAAACAACTACAAGCCTGCACCCTGCAATTTTTCATTCTCTCAAAAAACAAAAAACAAAAAAAAAGAATTTATCTTTCATCGACTTCCTATTCTAGTTGACAAAACTATAGAAAAACCCACACATATACACACGTACACTGGCCTTTCAACGACTTGGAGGTGAGGGTGATGGACATTGTTATCGACAAGATCGCCGGCGAGCTCATTAACTCTCTGATAACCATATCACGTAAATCCCTTCTGTTCAAAAGAAGTGCGGACCAGCTCAAAAGCACTATAGAGGAGCTCCTCCCTATCATTGAAGAGATCAAAAACTCGGGCGTAGAGGTGCCACCCACCCGCCAGTGCCAGCTCGACCGCCTCTCCCAGACTCTCAAAGACGGACAGGAACTTTGTGAGAAAGTTCATGAATCTGGACGTTGGAACATGTACAAGAACTTTCTGTTATCAAGGAAGATGGAGGAGTTGACGAAGACGGTGTCGAGTTTCTTGAACGGTCCTTTGCAGGCGCATGTGTTGGCTGACGTTCATCACATGAGGTGCGAGACGGCTGAGAGGTTTGACGGGCTCGAGCAGCGTCTTGTGTCGATGAAGATTGGAGGTGGTGGGTGGATGGAGGAGGCGGTGGAGGAGGTGAGAATGGAGAAAGAGAAGTGGGTGGAGGGTGGTTTTGGGAATTTGGTGGGGAAGGGAATTGCTTTGGGGAAGAAGAAAGTGAAGGAGATGATTATTGAGAGAGAGGATTTGGGTGTTGTTGGGATTTCTGGGATTGGTGGATCTGGAAAAACTACTCTCGCTGCTGAGGTTTGCAGAGATGGTCAAGTTTTAAGTATGTTCTGTTTCTGTTTCTGTTATGTTATGTTGTTTCTTTCTTATTTAAGGGTGTGAATTGGCTCTGATATTTTGTTGTTTGCAGGTTATTTTAATGACAGGATTTTGTTCCTGACTGTGTCTCAATCTCCAAACGTGGAGCAATTGAGGGCTAGAATTTGGAAATTTATATCTGGGAGTGATAAGATGGGATGCAATGATGAAATTCAACAAAATTGGAACCCGCAATTTCGTTGCACAACAGCAACTCGTTGTTTGGTGGTTTTGGATGATGTGTGGTCTTTTACAGTGCTTGAACAGCTTGTATTCGAGGTCCGTGGATACAAAACCCTGGTGGTTTCGAGGTTCGAGTTTCAGACAGTTGTAAATGCTAGTTATAAAGTAGAATTGTTGAGAGAAGATGAATCAATGCTCCTGTTTTGCCAATCTGCTTTTGGAGAGGGGACTATCCCTCCTGCTGCTGATGTGAATCTGGTCAAACAGGTAAATGAAAACTTAATTAAGCTATCTCTTTATCTATATATCGCTTGCTTGATACATCCTTCAATTCAATTTTTGAAAATTTTGTGGAATAGATTGTAAATGAATGCAAAGGCCTCCCGCTGGCTCTTAAAGTGATTGGAGCTTCATTGAGGGACCAACCTGAAATGTATTGGAAAAGTGCTCAGAAGAGGATGTCTCGAGGGGAGCCAATATGTGAGTCCCAAGAAAGCATGCTTGATCGGATGGCAATAAGTATCAAATACTTGCCTGAAAAGGTTAAGGAATGCTTCTTGGATTTGGGATCTTTTCCTGAAGATGAGAGGATTGCTGTTAAGGTGGTAATCAATATGTGGGTTGAGATCCATGATATTGATGCAGAGGAGGCTTTTGCCATCTTGGTCGAGAGCTTGCAAAAAGAAGTCTTCTCAATCTAGTGAAAACACGGTATTTTAATTATAATTATTTGTATTGCTTTTGAGACTTAGGTTATTGTTATTTTGAGTTTTAAATTTTGATATGTTCAATTTAACAGAGCTGGATACATGCTTAGTAGTTGCTATGAGATGTATGTCACTCAACATGATGTAGCGAGGGACCTTGCCCTCCATTTAAGCAATCGAGGAAACATTAATGGGCGGACACGATTATTAACGCCGAATTTGGTCACAGAGCTTCCAAAAGAATGGGAGCGGTATGCTGATCAGCCGTTCAATGCACAAATTGTTTCCATTCATATTGGTATGGCTATCACTTTGTCTCATTTCCATTGCCTCTGACAATGTAGAATAATAGTTATCCTATTGAAACAATATTAATAGATTTGAGTTGATCCATTATAATATGGCCCTTATTTTCTATCTTTAATGCTAACTTGTTGGAATTTTACCTCAGGAGAAATGAGCGAAACAGACTGGTTTCGGATGGAATTCCCCAAGGCCGAAGTGCTGATTTTGAATTTCTCTTCTAAGGAGTTCTTTTTACCTCCCTTCATTGAGAACATGCCAAAGCTCAGGGCACTCATAATAAAAAATTATTTTAGAACAACCACCCTGCACAACTTTTTGGTTTGTTCAAATTTAACCAACCTGAGAAGCCTTTGGCTAGAGGGAGTATCCATATCGCAATTACCTGAATTTACTGCTCCTTTGGAAAAGATGCAGAAAATATCTCTAATTTGTTGTGAGTTAAATAACAGTCTCGATAAGCCAGGAATGGACCTCTCTCAAATGTTCCCTCGTCTCCTTGAGCTCACAATTGAGCACTGTCCCAGTCTAATTAAGTTGCCTATATGTATTTGTAAGATGCAGTCACTTAAGTGTCTTAGCATCGTATACTGCTACAACTTACTTGAACTGCCTGCTGATATTGGTAATCTGAGGTCTCTGCAAATTTTGCAGTGCACTTACCTTTCCAAACTAAGGGCTCTCCCTCCTGGCATATGCGAGTTAGCTGGTTTGAAGTATCTAAACATTTATTCATGTGGGAGTTTAACATGTCTGCCTCAGGGAATTGGTAAATTAGTAAGGTTGGAGAAAATTGACTTGAGGTGCTGTCGTCTGATACGGGATCTACCAAAGTCTGTTCCTTCATTGCAATCTCTTCAACGTGTTATGTGCGATGAAGACGGTGTTCGGTTGTGGAAGGATATGGTGAAATCAGACATTCATTTTGAAGTTCATAAATATCCTGAAATATTCTAAAATATTTCCTGATTTGATTTTATGAATAAACAGTTGATATTAATAACTTTTGATGCCAATGATTTTATCAATAAAATAAACTTAGTTTATAAGATTGGTGAGAGGTTTTACTATGAACGGAGAGATGGTAAATCTCTCTGAATTTAAGTCAATCCATACTCAAATTTTATGAATTGAAAATCTATGAATATATATAGCTAGTTAAAATCTTATTAAACAAATTATATGATATCTTTATGTTAAATCTTAAAAACATGATTTGTCAAGGGATTTTAGAGTTTCATTTTAAAGAAAATAGATTTTATGATTAATTGAAAGTCTCCATTAGAAATGACATATTTATTGAAACCAAAATTAAAGAAGGATGAGAGAAACGGCATATTTATGCAGCAGTCTCATGTGTCAGCTTCATTGACATATAAACAAACAGGGGGCTTCCAGGAAACAAATAAAAAGCAAATGCTTTATGTGAGGCCAAATGTTAGGACAGGAATTCTGATAATTTGATGACCTTTGCACTAATATCAACAAAATGTGTTCAATTCCAAGTGAATTCCCAGAAGCCAAAGCCAAAAAACGGGGAAAAAAATAGTAATAATAATAAGACAACTTTTAAATCAGGCAACGTGGTGCACCATTAATGAATCTAGAATTGTTCAATTTTCTCCTTGTAATTAGATTCTGTGTTGCAAGAACAACAGAGGGAAAAAAAAGCGTATTGACCCCACCTTCTAAATCAAGGTTTTTTTTTTTTTTTTTTTTTTTTTTAAAGTCTTTCGCATCTGGGTTTTGCGTCGATTCATCTACGCCTCCGAAGTCCTTCATAGCTTGTTGTTTGGTATCTGGGTTACTTATTTTTGGATTTTTATGTGTTTCCATATCCGGGTTCTAGTTATTTGTGTGTAGATTGTTCTTTTCAATGGAGTTGTGGTTTTGTAGGTTTCATCAATTATTTGTTTTGTGTTATTAATGTTTGGTTGACCAAGTCAGGATCTCTAGAGTGAATTCGTGTCGACGAGTAAATGAATTAACGGCTTGACGGGTTTATGGATTAATAGGTTCGGATCCTTTATTATCTAAGTAACAAATAAATTAGTCGTGTCATTTCGTGTTACCAATTTATAAACGAATTCGTGTTGAGTCCAAAATATTGACTCGTTTATTAAAAGAATTCATGTCGCGTTGGTCGAATTTATAAACGAATCAAATCAAATCCAATTCAACTCGACACGCGAACCTTTTTGCCACTCTTAGATGAAACCTTACCTTCAGTTCAACCTTATGTTTTGATCCAGATTTTAGGCCATCAAATACAAATGATTCTTTATTTGATACTAGTGATAATCTATATCACTAGGATGATATAGATTATTTGATATTTTGTATGTTAGGATTTTATATAGATGACATGGATGATTTTGTGTGTTAGGATGATACAGATGATCCATATTTTGATTGTGTCTGTTCTATTTTATTTGATATTTATGTTTCTAATATTGGTTTTCACTATATTTTATAATATTATGAATGATTTTGTATATTATAACCAAAAAAGTGCATGCTCAAGCCAGCTACCCGTCAAAGACGCATGTAGTCTTTGTTTTAAAAAGCTATATACAATGGGTATTTGGGTTGCTCAGTATCTGAAAAAACAAAATGCAAAGTCTCTTCAGATCAACCAAGTAAATTAATCTATCTAGACACTACATAAGGTAAACTAATCTCCAATTTTCTGCTGAAAATTTAAATTTAAAGTATACAAGCATGATGATAGACCATCAATGTTAGTTACTCTATTATTTGGTCTAAAAAGGGTCATTTACCACTACTCAGCTCGAACTGCTAATCCAATTTGTTTTTATTCTTCCTTACTGGTTGAAGGATCCGAACGCCTCCTCTTGGCTTCATTGTCACCCAATTGCAAAGAAACACAGATATCTTCATCACAGCCATTCCTCAACAAAGCAAGACTTTCTGAGACTGCCTTAGCGAATACACTGTTCTGATGTAAGGGTGGTGACTGTCCAAAGAAGCTTGGAATAAACTGATGCTCAACACTAGGACCTGCCTTTATAGTATCTTCCAAGTGAAAATCAGTTTCCATTAGAGATATATTTGTTTCTGGGCTGCTGCGTTCAACTTCCAAAGGGATATGCTGAATCTGAAGACCTAGCGACTCAAAATTGTCTTCCGATTTCTCTTTTGGTGAGGAATCCCCTACAGTAGAGCCAATTGCTGTAGTGGAGGCAGCTCTTTGTTCTTGCACTGCCACTAATAATAACAAAAATATACAGACCAATTATTTTCGATAATCATTGTTCTTTTCATAAATTACAACATGACTAATTAGACTTCAAATTAATACACTTCAACAGTTAACATTTCATCTAACATGCGAAATTAATTAACATACATTGGAATAATATATTCTAGATGTGACATTTTATCTGACATGTCAATGATGAAGATGAGCTTACTGGAACATGTATTAGATGTAATCCGAGTGCTGAAGATGTATTACTATATTAGTTTAAGAATTAGGTTATCATATTTGTAACAAAAAAAGGCAGTTGATATATCCATCCATCAATCAATGAATTATCTATATATACCGGTACACACAGACAACTAGGTATTTTAAAATACACAGACCTTTAAGCTCTTCATCTGTTGTGATGAGATCAAGTTCGAGGAGGTTGAGAAGGTGCCCAAGATCAACACCACTAGTCCAGTTTTCCGGAGGTTACCCAACTTGTAACTTAAGATCAACACCACTAGTTCAGTTGATGAACTTAAGGTAAACGACTCTGGGAAAATCTACTTTGTAAGTCTCGTTCAAACATTGGCCAAATGAAACCTAGATGAAACACAATAACTTAATCTGATTTAATTGCAAGTAAACAGTCTGGTCCAAGTGCAGGATAGAACTGACAGAGCAGCATTCTATTTGCCCATTGTAACTTCCAATGTCAGTTTAAAATCCAATCTCAAGTGTTTGCTCAACTTCAATGGGTACAACTTTGACAACAGAACAATTGAAAACATGGTTGAGAACATCCATAAAAAATACAATTGATGCTTTACTGAAGGCCAAGTCTGCATACTCGAAAGAAAATAAATGTAAGCTCTCTTACCTGGATTTATTACATACCCAAAAATGCCATACCACTGCACAAAGGTTTACCCCAGCTCCAAGTGTTGGTGGCAAAGGATGAAACATTTTCTGGTTTGGGTAATCTAAGTCAACAGCAACATGCCGATTCATGAGAAACCCAACTTGTCGGCTACCAGTTTGGCTCTTGACAATGGCACCTAGAGTTCCATAAGTCTCCTGGTTTGCCACCTGAACAAAAGCAATACTTATGGCATTTGACAATCATTATATCAAAGATAAGCATAGACAATGTAAAAGTATTATCTGATTAAGTAAACAAATAAAATTTGGCCATGGATAAGAAAAGATATAAAAATGGATAATGGTGTAGTATACACTTAATAGCACAACAGAATCAAGTTTGCAGTAGGTAATAGTGATGCAAACTTTTTGGGGAAGCATCATTGCTATAAGTTGAGATTTAACACTCCTTTCAGAGAATTATCATAATGACACTAAACAATAAAAGAGCAATATGAACAACACTTAAGTATATATTCAATCTTTATATCCAACTACCTTTACTCATTAAAATATCACTACTGTCAGCTCACTCTAATATTCTACAGATGGCTCTCAGTAGTCAGTTCACCAAATGAGCAATAAACAGTATACCCAGCTTCAGCACAGAAATTAGCTAAGCCTGTGAAATAATCTATTGCAAATTTAGTTGTGTACTATAAGCAATCAAGTGAGATCTAGCTTCCGGTTAACACTCCTAAAAGAATATATTCAACCAGGTGTATTAAATGCCTTTTTGACAATATTGAATTGTTATCATGAACTTCAAACTAGTTTGAAATGTATAAGAACTCTCAAGAGTCACATGATTCTTTTATCCAAGTTCTTCGAGTCTGCTGAAGTTTTTTTTTTATCCTAGTTGAAACAATGTGGAGCTCAGATGCTCTATTCCATCTAAACTGAGTTAGGAACATGACTTCTTTCAAGTCAGCCTAAATTTAATAGGGAGATGAATTCACCAAGATAGATGCTAGAATATTTAAAATAACATTTCAAATCATGCTATTAGACCATGAAACACGTACGAGAATATTTATATAAGATACAAGTACATTTTTCAAGATTTCAAGTAAAATGATTGTTTCTTCCTCGACCCATGAAGCCATAAAATCAATTTACTGAAGCATATTTTGAGCATTTTTTGCATGTTTATTTTACACAGTTGATCAAACCTAATAAAAATTTCCACGATTCCTATCAATATAGTTTTTTTTTCTTCTTTTTGATGAAGGATCTACAGTCACAAAACAAAGCCAACCATATATCAATTAAACTTCAAGACAACATCTTAAATCAGCCTAATGCTTATTTCCATGTGTAAATCACCATCTATTGCCACCCTTATCTGGGGGAGTAATCGAATTCTATGACACAGGAATATTACTTTTAATTTTCACAATTGAAATCAAACAAATATTTCAAGAATTCCACTATTGGTTTTTTTAAAGGAAAGGGGATGTGGATGATATGAAATTTTCTACAATTGATGTCTTCCTAAATTTTCTATTTTGCAATGCCAAGTTATTAGTATTGTTAATAATATTATTATTTTGATCAAAAATCTAGTTATTACTATTAGCAAATGGGCAATTATATATTTGATATCTGAATTATTATATTAACCTTAATAATTTCATGCATCTCAAATTACAAATTACCGGCGGTCATTCCTAACGTAAAGTTTTGGCTTTGCTACTAGGCTCAGAGCATAACAGAAGAGAGAGAGGTCTTTCAAAGAATCAGTGCAAGTATTTCTGATACATCTTCAAAAGAAGCGAAACCCACAAAAAATATAATTTTGATGTACACCATAAATTACAAAGAATTGGATCACAAGATTGCAACCTTGCGCAATTATTTCAAATAATTTATTGACATTAATGTATTTACTTTTAAACTATGCCTTTCAGAAGACACAAACACTAATAGTGTATGGTAAAATCCTGTTATTAAATTTAGTATAAAAGAGTAATGCCATAGCACCATTCAGAAAAGAAGGCTCCTCCAGAGCTTCAACATGTCATGTACAATGTTACTACTAATAAAACTCATCTCAAACCATTGAACTATACCCTAAACCTTCCAAATTCCTAAATCTAACACTAAGGATGCGTTTGCCACAAAGAAATATGGTGGAATTGGGAAAAATATTTTCCTAATCCCTATAGTTAGTGTTTGGTGCCGCCTTAGGATGGGAAAACCCATCTAGGGCTCATGAGGGGTGCACACATAAAATCTCACCAATTTTCTTAAGAAATGAAATCCCGCTTAAGTGAGATTTCATTTCTTTTTATAAAAATATATATATTAAATATTAAAAAGAAATGAAATTTCACTTAAGTGAGATTTTATTTCCTACCAAAATTAATGGGAATTGACTGGATTTCAAGTGTGGGCCACACATGGGCATTGAATAGTTTTTTCAATTCTTAAACTGCACCAAACACCAGTTACAGTGGGATGGGAAAAATTTTATCCCAAGCCCACCATATTTCCAAGTGGCCAAAAGTGCCATAAGGGAGCATTACAATCTCCTAGCCTTTAAGAGTAGCCTTCACGTTATGTGCTAGCCCTAAGAAGATAGTCTCAAACTCAAATCACTTGTTACGTATAATAACAAATATCCAGCAACTAAAGAATTCAAAAGCCTAAAAAAATCATGAATTGGATACTAAAAAGTTCCAAAAAATTAAGGCAAAATAGTACAACTAAGTAGTTGCACCTACTAGAACCTAATCCAATAACAAAACACCCTTTCAAATTTCCAGAAACTAGTCAATCTACATTTCTTACCAACAATTTTGCTGCCACTTAAAAGTATAATTCAACAGATTGAGAAATAAAACCCTATCAACTGGTTTTAAAGGCACACCTGATGCCTCGACCATGCATATCCTTCTACTCGTCCATGGCATAAATTAGAATAAAAAATCACAATGCAGTTATCAACCTTTTCCCTTTAACTTCGTTATTTGGTAAGAGAGGGAGTACAGTAGTACATTCAGTTCCAACGTGGGTTGAGTTGAAATTTTTCAACCCAACCCAATAATTGTCGGGTTGGATCGGGTTAAGTTGGTCGGGTTGGCAATCAAAAACAACCTTCCTTTCTTCTCCATTGTAGCCTCTTCTCAGTAATTCAACGAAACCTAACCTATAACAGCAACAAGAAAACACCAGTTAAAACCAAAAAGAAATCAACAATAACAACAACAAAAAATCAAACCAGTAAAAGATATAATATTAAATGTATTCATAGTTCGGCACCCATAAAACACACACAACTCATAATAGTCTACACAGACACAAAACACACACAAGTCACATTAAAAGATATAATGTGAATAGTGACAGTGCACTCACTGAAGATTGAAGAACAACAAACCTAAATCAAACTACAAACAACACTACAAACAAACCTAACAAACCTAACAAACCTAAATTACTATCGCAAAGGCACAAACAATAGATACAAATTAATTAATAGAGAATAGTGTAAAAACATACAAAATCAACAGAGTATACAAATTAATTAATAAAGATTAGTGTTAAAAACATAGAAAATCAACAGCTTTCTTACTTTGTTTGAGAAGCAATGACCAAAATCAACCAAGGACCAACCAAAATCATCCAACAACAAAGTTCTTACTCTGTTTTAGAAGCATGACACTGCAAGGAGCCAACCACTAGAGAGGAGAAGCACGACGAGGGGAGAGCTAGAGGGAGAGAGTGCGTTAGTGTGATTTGGACCAGCAACTGGAGAAGCACAACGAGTGAGTGGATGGATGAAGCACGGTGACTAGAGATAGAGGGTTGGCGGCCGAGGAGATGGAGGGTATTACCGGCGACTGGATCTGGATGCTTGGGTGGAGGAAAAATAGAGAGAATGGAAAAATGGAAGAAAAGCTGTGAGAGAAATGGAGAGTGCGACTAGGGTAAACACCTATTTTTATATATAGTGTCGGGTTCGGGTTGGGTTCTCGGGTTACTCACATAACCCAACCCAACCCGAAAACAGTTCGGGTTCTTTAAATCCAACTCGTGTCGAGTTTTTTAAATGTTATAACCCAAGCAAAAATGATCGGGTTGAATTGGGTTACTCAGGTTGGGTTTAAAATGCCCACCCCTAAATACTAACAAAAGAACAGATATAATATGCTTGAAGTCCAACACAATTAACCAAGCCAAACCACAGACTGTCATCTGGCTTTTTCAATGTTTAGAAGTGACTAAAGAGCTTGCAAACATCACATTGAGACGAAACTTAAAATGAGAACACAAAACCAAATATGAGGTCAATGTTGGGTCAGCACTAAGTAACCAGATTTATTTAAGTAATTACAACATATTTGGGATTAATTACAAAGACATCTTTTTCAACTATTTGCTCCCCTTCATAGCTAGTATATCAAAAATGAAAAGATTGCAAGGGAACTTGAGAATACCTTTTGGAAGACACGAACACTAATAGTGTATGATAAAATCCTGTAATTAAATTCTAGTGTAAAAGAGAAATGCCATAAGCATCCTCAAGAAAAGAAGGCTACTCCATAGCTTCAACATGCCATGTACAATGTCAGTATGTCACAAATAATATAACTCATCTCAAACCTTTTAATTATACCCTAAACCTTCATAAATTCCTAAATCTAACATTAAGGGTGCGTTTGGCCACTAAGAAATATGGTGGGTTAAGGAAAAAATTTCTTCCATCCCACCATAATTAGTGTTTGGTGCGGTCTAAAGATGAGAAAAACCATCTAGGGCCTATGAAGGGCACGCACTTAAAGATCCCACATGAGTGGGATTTCAAGTCCCACCAATTTTTGTAGGATTTCAAGTTCCACCAATTTTGATGGGAAATGAAATCTAGCTTAAGTGAGGTTTTATTTCTTTTTAATAAAATATATATATATATATATTAAATATAAGAGAGAAATGAAATCCCACTATGACATTTTAAGTGTGAGCCACACATGAGCATTGAATGGTTTTTGCCATCCCTAACCAAACTCCAGTTACGACGGGATGGAAAAAAATTTTTCTCAAATCCACCATATTTCCTAGTGGCCAAACAGACCTTAAGGGAGCGCTACAATCTCCTAGCCTCTAAGAGTAGCCTTCACATTATGTGCTGGCCCTGAGAGGATATTCTCAAACTTAGATTACATGTTATGTATAATAACAAATATCCAGCAACCGAAGAACTCAAGAGCCTAAAAAAATTATGAATTAGATATTTAAAGTTTCAAAAAATTAAGGCAAAACAGTACAACTAAGTAGTTCTACTTGTCAAAACCTAATAACAAAATACCCTTTCAAAATTCCAGAAACTACTCAATCTACATTCGTTACCAACAATGTTGCTGCCACTTAAAGTATAATTCAACAAATTGAAAAATAAAACCTATCATCTGGTTTTAAAGCCACATCTGATGCCTTAACCATGCATAACCTTCCACTCATCCACGACATAAATTAGAAGGAAAAATCATAACGAAAGTTATCAACCTTTTCCCTTCAACTTCGTTATTTGGTTTGGGTGTTGAATGGGTGGGGGTGGAGGGAGTAAAGCAGTACGTTCAGTTGGTAATGTCCAATACTAAGAACATAACAGGTATAATATGCTTGAAGTCCAACACAGTTAGTTAACCAATCCAAACAACAGTTATTTTTTCTGGGTCTTTCACATATAGGTTTTGCATCGATTCATCTAGGCCTCCCAAGTCCTTCATAGCTTGTTGTTTCATATCTAAGTGAATTATTTTTGGATTTTTATGTGTTTTCATATATGGGTTCTATTTATTTTTGTGTGTAGATTGTTCTTTTCATTGGTGTTATGGTTTTGTGGCATAGGTTTCACTAATTATTTGTTGTGTTATTGATGTTTGGTTGAGCAGGGCAAGATCTCGAGCGAATTTGTGTCGACGAATAAACGAATTAACGGGGTTGACGGGTTAACAGGTTAATAGGTTCGAATCCTTTGTGATCCAAGTAATAAACGAATTAGTCGTGTCATGTTGTGTCATTCGTTTATTAATGAATTCGTGTTGAATCCAAAAATGTTGACATATTTATTAAACGAATTCATGTCGCATTGATCGAATTTATAAACGAAAAATTTCATTTTAGTCCTTAAAGTTTCAAAAAATATTAGGTTTTTAAAGCTCTTTTGGAAACAGTTCTTTTCATCTCTAACTTTTTCAAAATTCTTTAAAAAAGTTTAAACCATTAGTTAACTAACAATCAATGATAATACATAATTTGGGCAAAAAAGGTGAGATGGTCATTTTGTGTGAGAGACTAAGATTATGACACATAAATGGCTAGGATTTTAAAAAGGAAAGTTTTCAATTTTGTCCCTAACAAAATAATTAAAACAAAACGAAACAAAATTAAAAAAGAAAATTAAAATATTTACAAATTAAAAACAATTTTATACCAATCATGAATTGCCACATCATCATTTATAAATAAAAAAATTTATATAAATATAACTAAAAAACCAATTTTACACCAATCATAAATTTTCACATCTATATTTAAATTAAAAATTACATTTAAAATTTAAAAAAAAAAAATCTTTTACCATCACTGTTCATCTCATGAGATGGACAGTGTATTTTTAAATTAAATTTAAAATTGATATTTGAAAAAGTAAATAAAAAATTAAAGAGAAATTAAAAAAAAAAAAAATCAAAAGGTGGAGATCCAGATTGGATTTCACCAACCCAAATCCTTCAAACAACATGGATCTCCAATTTGCATTCACCCAACTCTTTCAAGCACAAAAAATAAATAAATAAAACATCAAATTCACAAAACCAAAGAACTAGAAAAAATCGAAACAAATAATAATAATAATAAGGTTCAAAACCGAAAATCGAACTCAGAACCAAAACTATTTTGGGTTTGAAACCCAAAATATGAAGTTTGTGTTCTAGGTTCGATCATTAAAGAGAAATTAATATATATATATATATATATATCAAAAGGTGGAGACAACCTAGATCCTCCAAACAACATGGCTCTCCACCAACATTGATCTTTAATCTGCATTCACCCAACACTTTCAAGCCAAAGAAAAAACAAAATCAAACATCAAATCCACCAAACCAACGAACCAGAAAAAATCAAGAAAAAAAAAGAGAATCAAAACCAAAAATTGAACCCATAACTAGAGCTATTATGGGTTCGTGTTTTGGGTTCGAAACCTAGAACATGAAGATGTTCTATTAAATTGGGTTCAACCGAAAAAATTGAACATGGGGGATGAGGGAGATGGAAAATTGAAGATAGGGGGTAAGGGAGATGGAAAATCGAACCTAGAACTCCATGATACAATTCAACCAAGCAACCTGTTGATGAAATCCCTCGTTGGATGGACCAGGTGCCTCGCCGTCAACGACAGTTGCCATCACCTTCTTTGACTTAGTTCTTGCCTAAAACTCTAGTTCGGTTAGGTTTAGTCTTGGAAAAATTGAACCAAAGCGAAAACCGAATTATAAAATCCTAAATATAAAAGTCTCACCTACCTCTCAGTTGACTAACTCTCTCAACTCTCACCTCACTCTCTAACTCTCGTCGTTCAACTCATCTCATCTCAACTTCCATCTCACTCTCACTAGAACTGTAACGCACTCGTGCCGTTCATCGCTCCTTCATCCGTCGCCACCAATCGTCGCTCTTTCATTCGTCACCGCCGTTCATCGCTCCTTCATTCGCCACTACTGTCCTCTTCTTCTCTTCTTCTCCTCTCTTTCTTTTCATTTTTTCTTTTGTTGTCTATCATCACACTCAAAACCGCCAACTGTTCTCCTTGATTTGTGTTGGTTTTGAAGGATTCGATTGTACGTCAGTGATGATTGAGGCTTTTTTGTGGTTGGATTTCGATAAAGGTGGGGTTGTTTGATGATTGGGGTTGGCAACTTGGAATATGTGGGTAAATCTTTGCCCTTGTTTGTTGAAATCTATATTTTGTGGTTAGGACTTGAGACTTTGATAAAGGTGGGATTGTTTGATGATTGTGGCTGTTTTTTGGGTAAATATTTGTGGGTAAATATTGTGGTTGGAATTTACGGGTTGGTGTCTTGGTGATACTTTAGGATTTTATAAAGGATCCAGATCAAAACCGAATGACTTGAACTGATCGGTTCAGTTCAGTTTATATTTTATATTCGGTTTGGTTTGGTTCGTGATTTCAACCCCTACTCATTTGCATCATACGAAGACTTTTTTGCGATAGTGTCATAGCTGTGTCCTTATTATACTATGCGAAAACGGAAACCACCAAAGCACGCAATGGAGACTTGCCAAGTAAATGCATTTTGATGATATACGCAACGTCACCTCAATCACTTGAATTTCCTGCCAAATGCAATGCATAGAGCCCTTATAAATATACTATATATACAACCAGAGGTCTCAGTCGTAGTGAACCCAGAGAGAGAACGCAAACAACTACAAACCTCCTCCCTGCAATTTTTCAACCTCTCAAAAAAAGAAAAATCTATCTTTGATCGACTTCCTCTTCTAGTTGACAAAACTATAGAAAAGCACACAGGCCTTTCAACGACTTGGAGGTGATGGACATTCTTGCCGACCAGATCGCCGGCGAGCTCATTAAGGCTCTGATAACCATCTCACGTAAATCCCTTCTCTTCAAAGGGAGTGCGGACCAGCTCAAAAGCACTATAGAGGAGCTCCTCCCTATCATTCAAGAGATCAAAAACTCGGGCGTAGAGGTGCCACCCACCCGCCAGTTCCAGCTCGACCGCCTCTCCCAGACTCTCAAAAACGGATTGGAACTTTGTGAGAAAGTTCATAAATCTGGACGTTTGAACTTTTACAAGAACTTTGTGTTATCAAGGAAGATGGAGGAGTTGACGAAGAGGGTGTCGAGTTTCTTGAATGGTACTTTGCAGGCGCACGTGTTGGCTGACGTTCATCACATGAGGTTCGAGACGGCTGAGAGGCTTGACGATCTCGAGCAGCTTCTTGTGTCGATGAAGATTGGATATGGTGGGTGGATGGAGGAGGCGGTGGAGGAGGTGAGAATGGAGAAAGAGAAGTGGGTGGAGGGTCGTTTTGGGAATTTGGTGGGGAAGGGGATTGCTTTGGGGAAGGAGAAAGTGAAGGAGATGATTATTGAGAGAGAGGATTTGGGTGTTGTTGGGATTTCTGGGATTGGTGGATCTGGAAAAACTACTCTCGCTGCTGAGGTTTGCAGAGATGGTCAAGTTTTAAGTATGTTCTGTTTCTGTTATGTTATGTTGTTTCTTTCTTATTTAAGGGTGTGAATTGGCTCTGATATTTTGTTGTTTGCAGGTTATTTTAATGACAGGATTTTGTTCCTGACTGTGTCTCAATCTCCAAACGTGGAGCAATTGAGGGCTAGAATTTGGAAATTTATATCTGGGAGTGATAAGATGGGATGCAATGATGAAATTCAACAAAATTGGAACCCGCAATTTCGTTGCACAACAGCAACTCGTAGTTTGGTGGTTTTGGGTGATGTGTGGTCTTTTTCAGTGCTTGAACAGCTTGTATTCGAGGTCCGTGGATACAAAACCCTGGTGGCTTCCAGGTCCGAGTTTCAGACAGTTGTAAATGCTAGTTATAAAGTAGAATTGTTGAGAGAAGATGAATCAATGCTCCTGTTTTGCCAATCTGCTTTTGGAGAGGGGATTATCCCTCCTGCTGCTGATGTGAATCTGGTCAAACAGTTGAATGAAAACTTAATTAAGCTATCTCTTTATCTATATATCGCTTGCTTCATACATCCTTCAATTCAATTTTTGAAAATTTTGTGGAATAGATTGTAAATGAATGCAAAGGCCTCCCGCTAGCTCTAAAAATAATTGGAGCTTCATTGAGGGACCAACCTGAAATGTATTGGAAAAGTGCTCAAAAGAGGCTGTCTCGAGGGGAGCTGATATGTGAGTCCCATGAAAGCATGCTTGATCGGATGGCAATAAGTATCAAATACTTGCCTGAAAAGGTTAAGGAATGCTTCTTGGATTTGGGATCTTTTCCTGAAGACGAGGAGACTCATGTTGAGATGATCATCAATATGTGGGTTGAGATCCATGATATTGATGCAGAGGAGGCTTTTGCCATCTTGGTCGAGCTTGCAAAAAGAAGCCTTCTCAATCTACTGAAAGATGGAGGGTATGTTAGTTATAATTATTTGTATTGCTTTTGTGACTTAGGTTATTGTTATTTTGAGTTTTAAATTTTGATATGTTAATTTAACAGAGATGAAGACATGTTTAGTAGTTTCTATAAGATGCATGTCACTCAACATGATGTAGTGAGGGACCTTGCCCTCCATTTAAGCAATCAAGGAAACATTAATGGGCGGACACGATTATTAACGCCGAATTTGGTCACAGAGCTTCCAAAAGAATAGGGGCGGCATGCTGATCAGCCGTTCAATGCACAAATTGTTTCCATTCATATTGGTATGGCCATCACTCTGTCTCATTTCCATTGCCTTTGACAATGTAGAATAACAGTTATCCTGTTGAAACAATATTAATAGATTTGAGTTGATCCGTTGTAATATGACCCTTATTTTCTATCTTTAATGCTAACTTGTTGGAATTTTACCTCAGGAGAAATGAGTGAAAGGGACTGGTTTCGGATGGAATTCCCCATGGCTGAAGTGCTGATTTTGAATCTCTCTTCTCAGGAGTTCTTTTTACCTCCCTTCATTGAGAACATGCCAAAGCTTGGGGCACTCATAATAAAAAGTTACCAAGATTTTACAGCAACCACCCTGCACAACTTTTCAGTTTGTTCAAATTTAATCAACCTGAGAAGCCTTTGGCTACAGGGAGTATCCATATCGCGATTACTGGAATTTATTGCTCCCTTGGAAAAGATGAAGAATATATCTCTAATTTTGTGCCATTTAAATTACAGTCTCTATCAGCCAGCAATGGACCTGTCTCAGATGTTCCCTCGTCTCTTTGAGCTCAGAATTGATGGCTGTATCCATCTACTTAAGCTGCCTACAAGTATTTGTAAGATGCAGTCACTTAAGTGTCTTAGCATCTCACGCTGCTTCGACTTAGTTGAACTGCCTGCTGATATTGGTAATCTGAGGTCTCTACAAATTTTGCAGTGCTCTCTCCTCTACCATCTAAGGGCTCTCCCTCCTGTCATATGCGAGTTAGCTGGTTTGAAGTATTTCAACATTTGTGGATGTGGCAGTTTAACATGTCTTCCTGAGGGAATTGGTAAATTAGTAAGGTTGGAGAAAATTGACTTGAGGTGGTGTCCTCGGATATGGGATCTACCAAAGTCTGTTCCTTCGTTGCGATCTCTTCGATGTGTTATGTGCGATGAAAATGTTTTTCGGTTGTGGAAGAATATGGTGAAATCAGACGTTCATGTTGAAGTTAATAAATATCCATAATATGATCTGATTTCGACTTTATGAATGAACAGTTGATATTAATAGTTTTTTATGTAAATAATTTTATCAATAAAATAAACATAGTTTATATGATTGATGAGAGGTTTTGCTATGAACAGAGAGATGATAAATCTCTTTAAATTTAAGTTAATCCACACTCAAATTTTATGAATTGAAAATCTATGAATATATATAGCTAGTGAAAATCTTATTAAACAAACTATATGGTATCTTTTTTGTTGAATCTTAAAAACAAGATATGCCAAGGGATTTTAGAGTTTCTTTTTAAAGAAAACAGAATTTATGATTAATTAAAAGTATCCATTAGAAATGGCATATTTATCGAAACCAAAAATTAAAGAGGGATGAGAGAAATGGCATATTTATGCAACAGACTCAAGTGTCAGCTTCATTGACATATAAACAAACAGGGGGCTTCCAGGAAACAAATAAAAAGCAAATGCTTTATGTGAGGCCAAATGTTAGGACAGGAATTCTGATAATTTGATGACATTTGCACTAATATCAACAAAATGTGTTCAATTCCAAGTGAATTCCCATAAGCCAAAGCCAAAAAAGGAGAAATAATAATAATAATAATAATAAGACAACTTTTAAATGGGGCAACGTGGTGCATCATTAATGAATCCAGAATTGTTTAATTTTATCCTTGTAAATAGATCGTGCGTTACAAGAACAACAGAGTTAAAAAAAGCGCGTTGACCCCACCTTCTAAATATTGCTATTAAACGTTACCATAATTTTTAATTTATTACAAGCATTACTCTTACAAGTAACAAACCCTTATCAAACATTATATTTAATGACATCACACCATCATGAGCAGAACTAGTTAATTAGAGTATCTCTAACCATACTTTTTATATTTTAGTTAAACTAACCAAAAATATATATATTTTAGCCTATAACTTTTTTACTCTCTGTGTTTAATTAGAATGATTCAATTTTTATAAAATAATTAACAGTATGAAGAATTAGTTAGAGTTTTTCAAAATATCATATCATTAATTATTTAATAATACAATCATGTAATTTATAATTAAATAACCATCGACAAAGACTCCGAACCAGCCAGATAAAAAAATAAAATGATAACAATAAAAAGTACAACTTGATGCTGGTTTGACAAATGACAAATAAATGAATTTTGCGGATAAGATAATCGTTTGTGCAGCAAGCACCATGAAAAGACGAAGAACAAAATATTGCCATCGAACGTTACAAGAACAAAACATTAGGGAAGTAAAAAGCATGTGGACCCCACCTTCAAAATATTGACATCCAACGTTACAAGAACAACAGAGACCAAAATCGTGTGGACCCCACCTTCTAAATATTGCTATTAAAATATATAAAGCCAACCAAACGAAGTTAGCATTTCTTTTTTCGAATAAAGTTAGCATTTTTTTTCCACTTTCAAAAAAAAAGTTAGCATTTTTTAACTTTCGATTTCTCATCTTAGTTACTGATACATACCTATACTTTTGGGTTACAATACGATGGATCGATATAAATTCATGAAAAATAATTAGATGTGAGTTTAACTTAAATTAATTCATGTCATAATTATATAAACTTGCTTAACATGTTTATCAAACGAATTGAATTGGATTTATTTAACGAATTCGTGAGTAGACACGACTAATATAATCAAGTTATAATATTTATTTATTATAGAAGGTTAAATACACACACACACATTTTAGCCAAACCTAATTTGATTGTTCTACTCTCTCAACTCTAAAGTCTCGACTCTTTATCGACTGCATCTCTCACTCTCTCTATTGTCGCCATTCACCATCTGCTTTGCTCGATTATGCCTCTCTCTCAGTCATCACCATGTCATCTATTGTGCAACCATCAAAGCATCTTCATCTCTCTCTCTTTCCATCGCTAAACAACAGAACCCTCTTTCGACTGTGTCTTTCTCTCTCTCCATCGCCGTCATTCACCATATGCTCTACTTGACTACGCTTCTTTCTCTCAACGCCGCTGCGTCATTTGTTTTGCGACCACTAGAACATCTTCGTCACTCTCTCTCTATTGCCAACCACTAAAACAGAGGTCTGTTTTCCAAAAAATCGAGGTTTTTTTTTTTTTAAGTCTTTTGTATCTGGGTTTTGCGTCGATTCATCTATGCCTCCCAAGTCCTTCATAGCTTGTTGTTTTGTATCTAGGTTACTTATTTTTGGATTTTTATGTGCTTCCATATCTGGGTTCTAGTTATTTGTGTGTAGATTGTTCTTTTCAATGGAGTTATGGTTTTGTAGGTTTCATCAATTATTTGTTTTGTGTTTTTACTATTTGGTTGACCAGGGCAAGATCTCTAGAGTGAATTTGTGTTGACGAGGTAAACGAATTAACGGCTTAGCAGGTTTATGGATTAATAGGTTCAGATCCTTTATTATCCAAGTAATAAATAAATTAGTTGTATCGTATCGTGTCGTGTCATATCACCGATTTATAAATAAATTCGTGTTGAGTCCAAAATGTTGACTCGTTTATTAAACGAATCCATGTCACGTTGGTCGAATTTATAAACGAATCAAATCAAATCCAATTCAACTCGACACGCGAACCTTTTTGCCACTCTTAGATGAAACCTTACCTTCAGTTCAACCTTATTTTTTGATCCAGATTTTAGGCCATCAAATACAAATAATTCTTTATTTGATACTAATGATAATCAATATCACTAAAATGATATAGATTATTTGATATTTTGTATGTTAGGATTTTATATGGATGACATGGATGATTTTATGTGTTAGGATGATACGGATGATCCATATTTTAGTTGTGTCTGTTCTATTTAGTTTGATATTTATGTTTCTAATATTAATTTTCACTATATTTTACAATGTTATGGATGATTTTATATGTTAGGGATTTTTTTTTTTGGAGTCGAGACGGTCGCCTTAATCACCTCGAAGCAACCATCTCACCTCATTTTCCGCCTTTTTGAACATTGGCTACGAGAACCAAAACTGGATTGACCAAGAAAGCAAAAATGAAATGTACTGGGTTCGTCACCACCAGTACATCACCACCTCTATCGTTGGCCAAACTATCACCACTACAGCAGCACCAATCAAACCCAAATGCTTATACACTCATCACTAGAAGAAATTTGTATAAACTCATTCAACCCAATCGAACACCCAACTGTCACCATCCTAACTGATTTTTTTAATAAACCAAATTTATTAAAACCTTGCAAGTGCACAAATCATTTGACTGAGTATAGCGACAAGCAAAGGTCGATCCCACGAGAAGTTTCAACTTACTTTAATTTTAAATTTATTTAAGACCTAAACTAGAGCAATTAAAATAAATGAAAAAGGCTTTTGGAATTAAATTGAGAATAAACTAAATTAATGCATAAAATTAAATAAAGGAAAATTAATAAATAAAAGCTTAGTTAGAACATCCTCTCGACCACTAAACAATCCCTCAATGTGCTAAAAAGATTAATAAAGCAAATTCATGATAATGCAATATGAAAATATTTGCGATAAGGTATGATTAACTCATGTCATATAGATTCTTCCTTAATTAGTATGCAAATCGCATGATATCTACGTAGATGCGTGTATTTCTAATTATAACCTAGCATGATATCTACTTAGGTTTAATAATTGGAATCCATTAAGCACTAGAAGAATATGAATATCACATAAATCCTAGAACATGATGTCTATTCTAGGTATCTATGAATTAATGCCCCTCAATTGGTTCTTAAACAATTGATTGTTGCAAACAAAGAATATGTTTGTATGATGTGCAGTTTATATTTTTACAACATAATCCTAAAAATATGCTTCTACGGTGATCAATCAAAGAAATAAAATAAATAGTATAAAATTAAATTAGAGACATTAATTTCATCATCTAAAATATAAATCTTTATTGAAAAGATAAACAAATTGAGTTCATGTTTAGGACTTCAAGTTAGCCTTAACTAATAAACCAACTAAATAAAAATAAAGAAAAGAAAAGATGAAACTGAAGCCTTCAGCCTTGCTCCTCTGCTTCTCTCTATGTCTTCCGATGATCTCTAATTGAATGGTGAAAGCACCTATTTATAGGCACCTAATCCTTGAAAGACAAGATTTCCTTAATTGAGAAGGATTCCACTTCCAACTTTGATTTAGAATCAAGTTTTGATTTGGAAAGTGAATCTCTTTTGTTTTTGGCCTAAACTTTTCCTAATTTTCTTAACTCATTTAATTAGGATGTTTCAAGGTTTAGAAAATTGTTTAGGAAAGCTAAAAGAGGAAATTCGAATTTCTTATGTTTTCTTGTAGTTGTCAGGTCTCACGACAGTCTGACCTTTAGGTACTAAATCGGTCATAACTTTCTCTAAAAATTTTCAATTCACAAACCGTCAATGCCTATAGAAACTAGACATCCGAGGTTTTAATTTCATAGGTTACGGCTCACATAACTCGAACTGTGCACTTCATACGAGCTCTTGCAAGTCGTGTCACGTTTCTGCCCAAAATTCTGTAATTTTCTTCTAGAACATTTTCCAATTTCTTGAGCTGCAATTAATTTTCAAAAATCTTTCGATTGTATCATTTTTCTTCTCAAAACCTAATTCAAAACATAAAAACACAAAACAAATTAAAAGTACCAATTCTACACAAAAATATAGCATAAATAATAGGTAATATGGGTATAAAATAATGATAATTAATGACCCAACACTAACGTCACCAATCGAACCCAAATCTTCATTAGGGTTCATACGTCTAAAAGGCTAGAACCATATAGTTCAAAACGATCTGTTTTTTTTTTTTAATTATTTTTATTTTTACTAATTATTTATTCTTTAATTTTTATTATTTTTAAATTTTTCTTAACTATTTATTTTTTAATTTTCCTTCCTTTTTAATTTTTTTTTCCAAATTATTTGATTCGTACTTGTATCAAAATCCTAGGTTACGATTAAAAGTGACAAAATTACCTCTACACACCGTGTCATCCATTAGCTTTAACCGTCAATTAACTAATGGAAAAAACTAATTATTTATTACTCTTTCAAATATTTAGAGAAGGTTTAATACGTTTTTAAAACATACTTAAAATTTTGATATTTTTCCGAAACATAGGAATGAAACTGATATTTACCCAAACAAAAACAACCAAGTTACTAAAAAAGTGCATGCTCAAGCCAGCTACCCGTCAAAGATGCATGTAGTCTTTGTTTTAAAAAGCTATATACAATGGGTATTTGGGTTGCTCAGGATCCGAAAAAATAAAATGCAAAGTCTCTTCAGATCAACCAAGTAAATTAATCTATCTAGACACTACATAAGGTAAACTAATATCCAATTTTCTGCTGAAAATTTAACTTTAAAGTGTACAAGCATGATGATAGACCATCAATGTTAGTTACTCTATTATTTGGTCTAAAAAGGGTCATTTACCACTACTCAGCTCGAACTGCTAATCCAATTTGTTTTTATTCTTCCTTACTGGTTGAAGGATCCGAACGCCTCCTCTTGGCTTCATTGTCACCCAATTGCAACGAAACACAGAAATCTTCATCACAGCCATTCCTCAACAAAGCAAGACTTTCTGAGACTGCCTTAGCGAATACACTGTTCTGATGTAAGGGTGGTGACTGCCCAAAGCAGCTTGGAATAAACTGATGCTCAACACTAGGACCTGCCTTTACAGTATCTTCCAAGTGAAAATCAGTTTCCATTAGAGATATATTTGTTTCTGGGCTGCTGCGTTCAACTTCCAAAGGGATATGCTGAATCTGAAGACCCAACGACTCAAATTTGTCTTCAGATTTCTCTTTTGGTGAGAAATCCCCTACAGTAGAGCCAATTGCTGTAGGGGAGGCAGCTCTTTGTTCTTGCACTGCCACTAATAATAACAAAAATATACAGACCAATTATTTTCTATAATCGTTGTTCTTTTCATAAATTATGACATGACTATTGAACTTCAAATTAATGCACTTCAACAGTTAACATTTAATCTAACATGCCAAATTAATTAACATACATTGGAATCATATATTCTAGATGTAACATTTTATCTGACATGTCAATGATGAAGATGAGCTCACTGTAACATGTATTAGATGTAATCTGAGTGCTGAAGATGTATTACTATATTAGTTTTAAGAATTAGGTTATCATATTCGTAATATAAAAAGACAGTTAATATATCCATCAGTCAATCAATGAATTATCAACACACACAGACAACAAGGTATTTTAAAATACACAAACCTTTAAGCCCTTCATCTGTTGTGATGAGATCAAGTTCGAGGAGGTTGAGAAGGCGCCCAAGATCAACCCCACTAGTCCAGTTTTCTGGAGGTCTCCCAACTTGTAACTTAAGTCGACCGCGGTTAGCAGTCCCACCCCAAATGATCCCAATAGGCCGTGGCTTCTCACCATCCTCCCCCTTCATTACAATGAGACTTCTAATTATATGATGATGTGCTACATATAGGATGGAGATTTATGTGTTATTGAAAAAAAAAAAAAAAAAAGAATGTTCTACTAAATTTCATAATTTTGTTAAGGAAATAAATTTGTTAATTTGTTCTTTTGTTATATTTTATGATATAATGAAATGTCACTGAATAAGTAAAGATTTTAATATAATTTTTCATTATGGTTTAATAGATTGTATTATCTAATTCAATTAGTTAGATAATTTACAAAATAAAGCTTATTCAGGAAATTAAGTAGATTATATGTCTTTTTTAAATGCTGATCTTACATATTTCTTGTTTAATTGTATGTATTAATTATATAGCGATTTTATTGCAATATGAATAATGTCAAAAATTTAATTAGGATCAAAGCAAGGATTTATGATCTAATCAAAATATACAGATTAGAAATATTATGTATGTGATGAATATTGGAATGGATAACTTTATTTACTTGGATGGTGTAAAATAAACAAATAAATTGGTGAATGAGTCATATATGATCGGGCATGTGTCATAAATGCGTGTTTATAACCGATAAAAGAAAAAGTCCCAACCAGATCCCGTCCATTTTCGAAGGCGAATTGTGTTTAAAGATATTGGGCCTTGACCTGGGCCTCCGATAGCTTTAGACTGGATCCTCCAGCTTGAACACAAGTATTCAATACAAATTCAACCCATAAAAACAATCATCACATAAATAAATAAATAAAATAATATAAAAATTACAAATACATTGCATTTTGGTTAAACGTTGGTTTTGGATAAAATTTTCAGAGCCAAAATATCAAAACAAAAAAAAAATTGTATCTTAAATCTGCCAACCCTTAAGTCATGATATGAATCAAATAACAATAAGTTTAAAAAAAATACACAAATATTTTCATTTTTTAAAAAAAAACTTTCAATTAACAATTAGTTATTGCTAGATTCATAGAATCTAATGATAAATCCAGGTAAAAACACATAAAAAAAATTAATGGATTCTGAAATTTGGTTAAAGTCGGCAATTACTATTTAGTATCTAAAAGCGAGTTTTATAAATGAAAAACACACATTTAAATTTGCTACTTTGACCCACACATTTTCAATGAAGACTTGGAAAATAAAAATCTAAGAAAAAACCAAAAGGACTTCCATGTTGACATTACATAATTTTTGACCGATATGTAGACGACTGGACTTATTTTATACTTCAGATTTTACCCAAAAAGTCTTGAAAATTCAAAGAAGTTGACAGATTGTCGTTAGTTGATGACGAAGTGATTTAACCAACTACAGCATATTTAAGTGTAAATACATTTTGATGATAAATGCAACGTCACCTCAGTCACTTAACTTTCCTACCAGATGCGATGCGTAGAGCCCTTGTTCTTTCTTCGAAGCTTCCAATTGGAAAACAGAATTTTACCATCTCACTTATTTATCGTAAAAATTTCAGTGTATATATACAACTAGAGATCTCAGTCGTTGTTAACCCACAGAGGGAACGCAAACAACTGCAAACCTCCTCCCTGCAATCTTCAACCTCTCAAAAAAACAAAAAAGAATCTTTCGTCGATTTCCTCTTCTAGTTGACAAAACTATAGAAAAACACACACATATACATACGTACACTGGCCTTTCAACGACTTGGAGGTGATGGACATTCTTGCCGACCAGATCGCCGGCGAGCTCATTAAGGCTCTGATAACCATCTCACGTAAATCCCTTCTCTTCAAAAGGAGTGCGGACCAGCTCACAAGCACTATAGAGGAGCTCCTCCCTGTCATTCAAGAGATAAAAAACTCGGGCGTAGAGGTGCCACCCACCCGCCAGTTCCAGCTCGACCGCCTCTCCCAGACTCTCAAAAACGGATTGGAACTTTGTGAGAAAGTTCATAAATCTGGACGTTTGAACTTTTACAAGAACTTTGCGTTATCAAGGAAGATGGAGGAGTTGACGAAGAGGGTGTCGAGTTTTCTGAACGGTCCTTTGCAGGCGCATGTGTTGGCTGATGTTCATCACATGAGGTTCGAGACGGCTGAGAGGTTTGACGGGCTCGAGCAGCGTCTTGTGTCGATGAAGATTGGAGGTGGTGGGTGGATGGAGGAGGCGGCGGAGGAGGTGAGAATGGAGAAAGAGAAGTGGGTGGAGGGTGGTTTTGAAAATTTGGTGGGGATGGGGATTGCTTTGGGGAACGACAAAGTGAAGGAGATGGTTATTGAGAGAGAGGATTTGGGTGTTGTTGGGATTTCTGGGATTGGTGGATCTGGAAAAACTACTCTCGCTGCTGAGGTTTGCAGAGATGGTCAAGTTTTGAGTATGTTCTGTTTCTGTTTCTGTTATGTTGTTTCTTTCTTATTTAAGGGTGTGAATTGACTCTGATATTTTGTTGTTTGCAGGTTATTTTAATGACAGGATTTTGTTCCTGACTGTGTCTCAATCTCCAAATGTGGAGCAATTGAGGGCTAGAATTTGGAAATTTATATCTGGGAGTGATAAGATGGGATTCAATGATGAAATTCAACAAAATTGGAACCCGCAATTTCGTTGCACAACAGCAACTCGTTGTTTGGTGGTTTTGGATGATGTGTGGTCTTTTTCAGTGCTTGAACAGCTTGTGTTCCAGGTCCGTGGATACAAAACCCTGGTGGTTTCGAGGTTCGAGTTTCAGACTGTTGTGAATGCTAGTTGTAAAGTAGAATTGTTGAGAGAAGATGAATCAATGCTCCTGTTTTGCCAATCTGCTTTTGGAGAGGGGACTATCCCTCCTGCTGCTGATGTGAATCTGGTCAAACAGGTGAATGAAAACTTAATTAAACTATCTCTTTATCTATCTATAGCTTGCTTGATACATCCTTCAATTCAATTTTTGAAAATTTTGTGGAATAGATTGTAAATGAATGCAAAGGCCTCCCGCTGGCTCTAAAAGTGATTGGAGCTTCATTGAGGGACCAACCTGAAATGTATTGGAAAAGTGCTCAGAAGAGGCTGTCTCGAGGGGAGCCGATGTGTGAGTCCCATGAAAGCATGCTTGATCGGATGGCAATAAGTATCAAATACTTGCCTGAAAAGGTTAAGGAATGCTTCTTGGATTTGGGATCTTTTCCTGAAGACGAGGAGATTGCTGTTGCGATGATCATCAATATGTGGGTTGAGATCCATGATATTGATGCAGAGGAGGCTTTTGCCATCTTGGTTGAGCTTGCAAAAAGAAGCCTTCTCAATTTAGAGAAAAGACGGTATGTTAGTTATAATAATTTGTATTGCTTTTGAGACTTAGGTTATTGTTATTTTGAGTTTTAAATTTTGATATGTTCAATTTAACAGAGCTGGATACATGCTTAGTAGTTGCTATGAGATGTATGTCACTCAACATGATGTAGTAAGGGACCTTGCCCTCCATTTAAGCAATCAAGGAAACATTAATGGGCGGACACGATTATTAACACCGAATTTGGTCACGGAGCTTCCAAAAGAATGGGAGCGGCATGCTGATCAGCCGCTCAATGCACAAATTGTTTCCATTCATATTGGTATGGCCATCACTGTGTCTCATTTCCATTGCCTCTGACAATGTAGAATAATAGTTATCTTATTCAAACAATATTAATAGATTTGCATTGATCCGTTATAATATGGCCCTTATTTTTTATCTTTAATGCTAACTTGTTGGAATTTTACCTTAGGAGAAATGAGCGAAAGGGACTGGTTTCGGATGGAATTCCCCATGGCTGAAGTGCTGATTTTGAATCTCTCTTCTAAGGAGTTCTTTTTACCTCCCTTCATTGAGAACATGCCAAAGCTCAGGGCACTCATAATAAAAAATGATTTTGCAAAACCCACCCTGCACAACTTTTCGGTTTGTTCAAATTTAACCAACCTAAGAAGCCTTTGGCTAGAGCGAGTATCCATATCGCAATTACCTGAATTTACTGCTCCCTTGGAAAAGATGCAGAATATATCTCTAATGTTTTGCGAGTTAAATAACAGTCTCGATCAGCCAGGAATGGACCTCTCTCAGATGTTCCCTCGTCTCCTTGAGCTCACAATTCAGCACTGTCCCAGTCTAATTAAGCTACCTATAAGTATTTGTAAGATGCGGTCACTTAAGTGTCTTAGCATCCTATACTGCTACAACTTACTTGAATTGCCTGTTGATATTGGTAATCTGAGGTCTCTACAAATTTTGCAGTGCACTTACCTCACCCGTCTAGGGGCTCTCCCTCCTGGCATATGCGAGTTAGCTGGTTTGAAGTATCTCAACATTGCTGGGTGTCTGAGGTTAACATGTCTTCCTCAGGGAATTGGTAAATTAGTAAGGTTGGAGAAAATTGACTTGAGCTGGTGTTATCTAATACGGGATCTACCAAAGTCTGTTCCCTCATTGCAATCTCTTCGACGTGTTATGTGCGATGAAGATGGTGTTCGATTGTGGAAGGATATGGTGAAATCAGACATTCATTTTGAAGTTCATAAATATCCTAAAATATTCTAAAATATTTCCTGATTTGACTTTATGAATGAATAGTTGATATTAACAGATTTTGATGTAAATAATTTTATCAATGAAATAAACGTAGTTTATATGATTGGTGAGAGGTTTTGCTATGAACGGAGAGATGGTAAATCTCTCTAAATTTAAGTCAATGCGCACTCAAATTTTATGAATTGAAAATCTATGAATATATATAGCTAGTGAAAATCTTATTAAACAAACTATATGATATCTTTCTATTGAATCTTAAAAACATGATTTGTCAAGGGATTTTAGAGTTTCTTTTTAAAGAAAACAGATTGTATGATTAATTGAAAGTCTCCATTAGAAATGGCATATTCATTGAAACCAAAAATTAAAGAGGGATGAGAGAAATGGCATATTTATGCAGCAGTCTCAAGTGTCAGCTTCATTGACATTTAAGCAAACAGGGGGCTTCCAGGAAACAAATAAAAAGCAAATGCTTTATGTGAGGCCAAATGTTAGGACAGGAATTCTGATAATTTGAAGCCCTTTGCACTAATGTCAACAAAATGTGTTCAATTCCAAGTGAATTCCCAGAAGCCAAAGCCAAAAAAAGGGGAAAAAAATTAATAATAATAATAAGACAACTTTTAAATCGGGTAGCGTGGTGCATCATTAATGAATTTAGAATCGTTCAATTTTATACTTGTAATTAAATCGTGCTTTACAAGAAGAATAGAGGGAAAAAAAAGCTTGTTGACCCCACCTACTAAATATTGCTATTAAATGTTACAAGAACATCAAGGAAGGAAAAAGCGTGTGGACCCAACCTTCAAAATATTTCTATCAAACGTTACAAGAACAACAGAGAAAAAAACGTGTGGACCCCACCTTCCAAATATTGCTATTAAAATATATAACGCCAACCAAACGAAGTTAGCATTTCTTTTTTGAATAAAGTTGGCATTTTTTTTCTTGCTTTCAAAAAAAAAATAGTTAGCATTTTTAAACTTTCGGTTTCTCTTCTCAATTATTGATACATACCTATACTTAAAGGTGACAATTTGGGTTATAATACGACGAATCGATATAAATTCATGAAAAATAAATAGATATGGGTTTAACTTAAACTAATTCATGTCATAATTGTATTAACCTGCTTAACATATTTATCAAACGCATCGAATTGGATTTACTTAACGAATTCGCGAGTAGACATGATTAATGGAATCAAATTATAAAATTTATTTATTATAGAAGGTTAAATACACACACACACATTTTAGCCAAACCTAATTTGATTGTTCTGCTCTCTTAGCTCTAAAGTCTCAACTCTTTATCGACTGCATCTCTCACTCTCTTTATTGTCATCGTTCACCATCTGCTTTGCTCGATTATGCCTCTCTCTCTTTTTCTCTCTCAATCATCGCCATGTCATATGTTGTGCAACCACCAAAACATCTTCATCTCTCTCTCTCTCTCCATCGCTAAACAACAGAACCCTCTTTCGACTGTGTCTTTCTCTCTCTCCATCGCCGTCGTTCACCATCTGCTCTACTTGACTACGCTTCTTTCTCTCAACGCCGTTGCATCATCTGTTATGCAACCACTAGAACATCTTCGTCACTCTCTCTCTATTGCCAACCACCAAAATTGAGGTCTGTTTTCAAAAAAATCGAGGTTTTTTTTTTTTTTTAAGTCTTTCACATCTAGGTTTTACGTCGATTTATCTATGCCTCCCAAGTCCTTCATAGCTTGTTGTTTTGTATCTAGGTTCATTATTTTTGGATTTTTATGTGTTTACATATCTGGGTTCTAGTTATTTGTGTGTAGATTGTTATTTTCAATGGAGTTATGGTTTTGTAGGTTTCATCAATTATTTGTTTTGTGCTATTAAAATCTGGTTGATCAGGACAGGATCTCTAGAGTGAATTCGTGTCGACAAGTAAACAAATTAACGGCTTGGCGGGTTTATGGATTAATAGGTTCGAATCCTTTATTATCCAAGTAATAAATAAATTAGTTGTATCATGTTGTGTCACTGATTTATAAACGAATTTGTGTTGAGTCCAAAATGTTAACTCGTTTATTAAAGGAATCTGTGTCGCGTTGGTTGAATTTATAAACGAATCAAATCAAATCCAATTCAACACGACACGCGAACCTTTTTGCCACTCTTAGATGAAACCTTACCTCCAATTCGACCTTACATTTTGATCCAGATTTTAGGCCATCAAATACAAATGATTCTTTATTTGATACTAGTGATAATCTATATCACTAGGATGATATAGATTATTTGATATTTTGTATGTTAGGATTTTATATGGATGACATGGATGATTTTGTGTGTTAGGATGATACGGATGATCCACATTTTGGTTGTGTTTTGTTCTATTTTGTTTGATATTTATGTTTCTAGTATTGGTTTTCATTATATTTTACAATGTTATGGATGATTTTGTATGTTAGGGTTTTTTTTTTTTTTTTTGGAGTCGAGGCAGTGGCCTTAATCACCTCAAAGCGATCGTCTTACCTCCTTTTCCGCCTTTTTGAACATTGGCTATGAGAATCAAAACTACATTGACTAGGAAAGCAAAAATGAAATGTACTGGGTTCGTCACCACCACTACATCACCACCTCTATCGCTGGCGAAACTGTCACCACTACAATAACACCAATCAAACCCAAATGCTTATACACTCATCACTAGAAGAAATTTGTATAAACTCATTCAACCCAATCGAACACCCAACTGTCACCATCCTAACATCACCAATCGAACCCAAATCTTCATTAGGGTTCATATGTCTAAAAGGCTAGAACCAGATCGTTCAAAACGATTTGTTTTTTTTTTTTTAATTATTTTAACTTTTACTAATTATTTATTCTTTAATTTTTATTATTTTTAAATTTTTCTAAACTATTTATTTTTAAATTTTCCTTTCTTTTTTAATTTTTTTTTTCCAAATTATCTAATTCGTATTTGTATCAAAATCCTGGATTACGATTAGAAATGACAAAATTACCTCCACACACCATGTCATCCATTAGGTTTAACCGTCAATTAACTAATGGAATGAACTAATTTAATACTTTTTTAAATATTTAGAGAAGATTTGATACATTTTTAAAATATACTTTAAATTTTCCCAAAACATAGGGATGAAAGCGATACTTACCCAAACAAAAACAACCAAGTTACTCAGAAAAGTGCATGCTCAAGCCAGCTACCCCGTCAAAGATGCATGTAGTCTTTGTTTTAAAAAGCTATATACAATGGGTATTTGGGTTGCTCAGTATCCGAAAAAACAAAATGCAAAGTCTCTTCAGATCAACCAAGTAAATTAATCTATCTAGACACTACATAAGGTAAACTAATATCCAATTTTCTGCTGAAAATTTAACTTTAAAGTGTACAAGCATGATGATAGACCATCAATGTTAGTTACTCTATTATTTGGTCTAAAAAGAGTCATTGACCACTACTCAGCTCGAACTGCTAATCTAATTTGCTTTTATTCTTCCTTACTGGTTGAAGGATCCGAACGCCTCCTCTTGGCTTCATTGTCACCCAATTGCAACGAAACACAGATTGTTGGAATAACTTTAATAGGTATAAACATATACTAAAATCTGAAAACTCATATTAAATCATTACTAATTGTTACAGAAAACATAGCTGAATCCATATTGATAAACTTGAGTAGGATTGAGTCTTCCACAGTCAAATCACCTTAGTAAGTTTTATATTTTTCTTCTTGAATGGGGAAGGAGAAAGAGAGCAAAATATAATGTATGTTGATTTGACTTGGGGACCATAACCCTTTATAGTAGTCTTTATATACTAACCTAATTAGGTTCCCATTAACCCTAATTCTATTAGTATTAGGTTTCTACACACTTAAGCCCATACCCAATGGATATTTGTAGAGCCCAATTAATAGATCACTTATTTGGCCCTATTAACATTGATAGCATACAATATAATTGTTATTTAATATGTAAGCCCACAATAAGAAATATTAAAAATACCTAACAATCTCCCACTTGGGCTACATATGTTTCCTGAAACAATTATATTATCTATAGTCTTGAGTGCGTGCTGAAAAGCTATCTGTTCTGTAATATCCCCTTAGTTACAATCTGGTCCATCTACTATATTAATATGAGATCAAAGTGACCTTTGTTACATATATTCGTAACTAGACCCATCAATGGTCACAATACCAATATATTCAATGACAAAGATCGAGTATGGATGTGCAGCATGGAAATTACATGCAATGTGATCTTAAATATGTCTGTTTCCAACTGGTCCTACTTTAATCTTTAGTGAGATCAAACACAAATAATATTCAGAGTTTATAAATAAACCATATACTTTATTCTGCAGAAAATAAATATATCCATAACAAAGAACATAAAATATCAACTCCCACTAAACATGCACATCATCAACTAAAATAACACTCATATGAGCAGTGTGCTCATGAAAGACCTTGGGTGATAATCCCTTAGTAAGCGGATCCGCAATCATGGAGTTTGTCTCAATGTGTTCTATAGCCACCTGATTACTTTGAACTCTTTCTTTAACAACGAGAAACTTGATGTCTATGTGCTTTGACTTCGTAGAGCTTCTGTTGTTATTAGAATATAGCACAGCCGAATTATTGTCACAATATATCTTTAATGGTCTTTCTATACTATCCACAACTCGCAGCCCTGTGACAAAATTTTGCAGCCATATTCCATGATTGGATGCCTCAAAATAGGCTATGAACTCAGCTGCCATAGTGGAAGAAGCTATGAGTGTCTGCTTAGCACTCATCCAAGAAATAGTTCCTCCAGCTAGCAGGTAAATATAGCCTGACGTGGATCTTTTACTGTCTTGGCATCCAGCAAAATCGGAATCAGAATACCCGATGATCTCTAAATGATCTGATCTCCGATAAGTGAGCATATGATCTTTTGTTCTCTGTAAATAACGCATAACCCGTTTGGCTGCTTTCCAATGATCCATCCCTGAGTTACTCAAATATCTGCCCAACATTCCCACTATAAACGCAATATCCGGACGCGTGCGTACTTGAGCATACATTAGACTTCCTACAGCTGACGCATAAGGAATCTTTTGCATTTCTTTCTGTTCCAACTCATTCTTAGGGCATTGATTGAGACTGAACTTGTCTCCTTTAGCTACAGGGGTATCTCTTGGTGCACAACTTTTCATGCCGAATCTATCAAGAACTCTTTCGATATAGCTCTTTTGTGATAACCCAAGGATACCCCGAGTTCGATCTCGATGTATCTGTATGCCTAATACAAAAGAGGCGTCCTCAAGATCTTTCATCTCAAAATTCTTTGTCAGAAATCTCTTGGTTTCGTGCAATAAGCCTATATCACTGCTAGCAAGCAGTATGTCATCGACATATAACACCAGAAATATGTATTTACTCCCACTGAACTTATGATATACACACTCTTCAACTTTATTTACCTCAAACCCATACGAGATAATAGCTTGATGAAATTTGTGATACCATTGACGGGAAGCCTGTTTGAGACCGTAGATGGATTTCTTTAGTTTGCAAACCATTTTCTTTGGGTCACCGGATACAAAGTTTTCTGGTTGCATCATATATATTGTTTCATCAATGTCACCATTGAGAAACGCTGTCTTTACATCCATCTGATGTAACTCCAAATCAAAATGAGCCACAAGTGCCATTATGATCCTAAAAGATTCTTTCGTTGAAACCGGAGAGAAAGTCTCTTTATAATCAATGCATTCCTTTTGAGTGAAACCCTTAGAAACTAGACGAGCTTTATATCTCTCAACATTGCCTTTTGAATCCCGTTTGGTCTTAAATATCCATTTGCAACCAATGGGTTTCGCACCTTCAGGCAATTCAACGAGATCCCAAACGTCATTGTCCTTCATGGATTTCATCTCATCATTCATGGCATTAATCCACTTTTGAGAATTAGAACTTTGTTTGGCTTGATGGAAGTTGATTGGATCATCTTCCACCACTCCTATATCAACCTCATGTTCTTGGAGAAAAACGATATAATCATCTGGAATCGCACTTCTCCTTTCTCTAGTGGATCGTCTTAATGGCATATTCTCTTGAGGTTGTTGAGTTTGCACTACAGGTATAATTTCTTCATTTTGCACAGGGAGCTCTTCTACATTGTCTTGATATTCTGGATTTGCATTTTGAATAATGTTAGGAATAAAAGCCTGATCATTATCAAAAGCAATAGTAGGAAGAGAAATAAATTCTTCTTCAAAGACAATGTCTTTAACCTTATCTCCCCCCACAAACTCAACTTCCTCAAGAAATCTTGTATTTCCCGTCTCAAAAAATGTTCTAGTAGTGGGATCGTAGAACTTAAAACCCCTTGATCGTTCAGAGTACCCAACAAAGTAGCAACTTATAGTTCTTGAGTCCAGTTTCTTTTCATTAGGCCTGTAAGGCCTTGCCTCAGCTGGATAACCCCAAATGTGTACATGTTTAATACTAGGCTTCCTGCCTGTCC
This sequence comes from Nephelium lappaceum, assembly GCA_021234005.1. Lineage (NCBI taxonomy): Eukaryota > Viridiplantae > Streptophyta > Magnoliopsida > Sapindales > Sapindaceae > Nephelium > Nephelium lappaceum. The sequence continues at coordinate 25,852,823 of CM037996.1, forward strand.
ATAATTCATAAGGGGTTTTAGCTACCGCTTTACTTGGAACCCTATTGAGGATATATACTGCAGTCTTTAGTGCTTCTCCCCAGAGGGATTCTGGTAAAGAATAATGATTTATCATACTTCTTACCATGTCCTTAAGCGTTCTATTTCGTCTCTCAGCGACACCATTCATGCTAGGTTTGCCTGGCATTGTGTATCGCGGGACGATACCGCATTCCTCTAGGAATTTCGCAAAAGGTCCTGGACGTTGTTCACCGGATCCATCATATCTACCATAGTATTCACCACCACGGTCAGATTTGATAGCTTTAATTTTCTTGCCAAGTTGATTTTCAACTTCAGCTTTGCAAGCCTTAAATACATCCAATGATTGAGACTTCTCATGTATCAAATATAGGTACCCATATCTTGAATAATCGTCTATGAACGTAATAAAATACTGTTGACCATTCCAAGAGGCTGTAGGAAATGGTCCACAAATGTCAGTATGTATTAGTTCTAAAACATCAGAACACCTGTTGGCACCTAATCTCCTAATGTTTGTCTGTTTCCCTTTTATACACTCAATACAGACTTGGAAATCTGTTAAATCAAGAGAATCAAGAATTTCATCAGACACAAATATTTGAATTCTCTATTTAGAGATATGACCTAAACGCTTGTGCCATAGTGTGGCAGAATCCCTGTTAGTTAATTTTCGTTTTGTACCTCGTGAATTTGTATGCAAGGTTTCATTAATTGAGGCAATTGTATTCAACAAATATAGGTTATCATGCAAAGACAAAAAACCAGTACCAATAAGATTTGAATCTTGAACAAGACTAGATTTATTATTTCCAAATGAACAAGAATAACCAAATTTGTCCAAAATAGAAACTGAAACCAAATTCCGTCTAAATGACGACACTACATAAGTCTCTTCCAAATTCAAAAATTGACCAGTCTTTAATAATAACCTAAAAGTTCCTATAGCCTCTACTGCAACTGTTTTGCCATCGCCCACATAGATGAATCTTTCAGCATCACTTGGCTTTCGGCTCCACAGGCAACCCTGCATAGACACACTTATATGAGTAGTAGCACCAGAATCTATCCACCAAGTGTGTTTAGGTACAGAAGTTAAATTAACTTCAGAACAAACCAAATTGAGAAGCATATGTTTCTTGACACGCCAATTGGCGTACTTGAGACATTCTTCTTCATGTGTCCAGCTTTCTTACAAAAGTAACAGGTAAATTCCTCATCCTGTTTCTTTTGCACCTTATGCTGTGATGTCCCAACTGCAGCTTCTTTTCCTCTTTTCCTTTTCTTGTCCTTAGAGATAGTTGCTAAGTGAGCACTTTCAAGACCTTCTCGCTTTAATCTTTCCTCTTCTTGCACACAGTGAGATATGAGCTCATTAAGAGTCCATTTGTCATTTTGAGTATTATAACTCACTTTAAACTGACTATATTGTGCAGAAAGAGAAATCAAAACTAAGTGCACCAGCAAGTCCTCAGACAGCTGTAACTTTAGTGCCTTTAGTTTGGAAGCGATATGAGACATCTCCATAATATACTCCCTTATGTTCCATTTTCCTTTATACTTCATTGAAACAAGGTTAGCCAAAAGGGTACTTGTTTCAACCTTTTCGTTTTTCGCAAAACGTTGTTTTATTTCCTTAAGGAACTGCTTAGCATTTTTCTCTTCGGACATAGAGCCCCTAAAAGTTTTCGGAATGGAACGTTTCATGATCATAAGACACATGCGATTAGAACGGTCCCACTTCTCCATGTTCGCCTTTTCATCGGCAGAACTATTCTCATTAAGAGCTACAAGCCGTTCTTCCCGAAGTGCAAGGTCAAGATTCATGCAACCGAGAACAATCATAACATTCTCTTTCCAATTCTTGAAATTCGTGCCATTAAGCACAGGAATGAAATTGATATTAGCAGATATTGTTGAAGCAGAAGTAGTAACTGAATCAAGAACAAAATTAAATACAAGCTCATAATCAATAATCATGTCATAATACAAGAATAATTAATTAATTAATATATTCATGACATGCTTAAATAATTCCCATAATGGTGGGCCCTAAAACAAGATACCTAACACAACATTGATATTTAGTCTTTGGATAGAAAGATCAACTGTAAGTGGTACTCTCCGTGCAGTAATCAAATATTGACAATTAATCCGGTCAAGCAATAAACCTTTCTTTGGACCGATTTATTGCTCACATGGAAAACTTAATAATCGTCACATATTTATTACTACAAGTATACCTATTATTTGGCCAAATAACAATCTTCCTTTGGGCCGGTCATTATTTGCATAAATAATAGATACACATATCTTAATATTCCAAAATAAACAAATTTACATTATAGAGGTTACTTTGGCAACATATAATTTCAATTCAATTTATTTTGAATATCAGATTTATTTTATTTATTTATTTTGTGAACTAAAGAAACTATATTATATTGGCAAAACAATACAGAAGCATTATGCACAATATATATAAGCATTACACTGACAAAACAAAACTGAATCAACCGCAAGCAAAAGCAATTCAAAAAGCAATTCAATGACCACCAAAGTCAACCGCATATGACCACAGAAGACACAACATGCAAATTGCAACGCAATTCAATTCATTCAGCTTGCAAACGAAAACCAATTGTGATCACATAAGACAACATCCGAATGGCAAGCCAAAACAAAAAAAAAAAAAAAAAAAAAAAAAGCAATTCACGCCACTATCATCACTTTTCAAAAAAACAAATATATTATATTTGATTTGTTGACTTTTAAACCAAAACCTCTCTTTCTATATAAGTTTTGCTTTATTGATTTGCGGCTATTGTTATAGAAAAACAAAAAACAAAAAACAAAAAAAAGGCAAATTGCAAGCAATTCAATATATATATTCACGCAAACTTTCCATAATACACAAAAGGCACATAATTCAGTATATATATATATACTTGCTTTAATAATCTAACTGAATTCATGATTTGCGGCTACTATTAAAAATATATATATATATTTATTTATTCTTCAATTGCTTCAAAAGACAAAAAACAATAACCAAATCAATTAATTTCTTAATGATTCAACATGAGTTGGCTCTGATACCACTTGTTGGAATAACTTTAATAGGTATAAACATATACTAAAATCTGAAAACTCATATTAAATCATTAAGAATTGTTACAGAAAACATACCTAAATCCATATTGATAAACTTGAGTAGGATTGAGTCTTCCACAGCCAAATCACCTTAGTAAGCTTTATATTTTTCTTCTTCAATGGGGAAGGAGAAAGAGAGCAAAATATAATGTATGTTGATTTGACTTGAGGACCATAACCCTTTATAGTAGTCTTTATATACTAACCTAATTAGGTTCCCATTAACCCTAATTCTATTAGTATTAGGTTTCTACACACTTAAGCCCATACCCAATGGATATTTGTAGAGCCCAATTAATAGATCACTTATTTGGCCCTATTAAAATTGATAGCATACAATATAATTGTTATTTAATATGTAAGCCCACAATAAGAAATATTAAAAATACCTAACACAGATATCTTCATCACAGCCATTCCTCAACAAAGCAAGACTTTCTGAGACTGCCTTAGCAGATACACTATTCTGATGTAAGGGTGGTGACTGTCCAAAGAAGCTTGGAATAAACTGATGCTCAACACTAGGACCTGCCTTTACAGTATCTTCCAAGTGAAAATCAGTTTCCATTAGAGATATATTTGTTTCTGGGCTGCTGCGTTCAACTTCCAAAGGGATATGCTGAATCTGAAGACCTAGCGACTCAAATTTGTCTTCAGATTTCTCTTTGGTGAGAAATTCCCTACTGTAGAGCCAATTGCTGTAGTTGAGGCAGCTCTTTGTTCTTGCACTGCCACTAATACTAACAAAAATATACAGACCAATTATTTTCTATCATCGTTGTTCTTTTCATAAATTATGACATGACTGTTAAACTTCAAATTAATGCACTTCAACAGTTAACATTTCATCTAACATGCCAAATTAATTAACATACATTGGAATCATATATTCTAGATATAACATTTTATCTGACATTTCAATGATGAAGATGAGCTCACTGTAACATGTGTTAAATGTAATCTGAGTATTGAAGATGTATTACTATGTTAGTTTAAGAATTAGGTTATCATATTCGTAACGTAAAAAGACAGTTGATATATCCATCAGTCAATCAATGAATTATCAACACACAGACAACAAGGTATTTTAAAATACACAAACTATTAAGCCCTTCATATGTTGTGATGAGATCAAGTCCGAGGAGGTTGAGAAGGCGCCCAAGATCAACCCCACTAGTCCAGTTTTCCAGAGGTTTCCCAACTTGTAACTTAAGTCGACCACGGTTAGCAGTCCCACCCCAAATGATCCCAATAGGCCATGGCTTCTCACCATTCTCCCCCTTCATTACAATGAGACTTCCACTATCTCCCTCAAGATCAAATGTCTGTTGATTGTCACCCACAACAAGAAAATCAGTAAGGAAGCAAATGCCTTTCTCATCATTGTACTCCAGGGCATATGCCAACACAGTGCCTGTGGTTAGACCAGAACTTCTTCCAACTTTTACTACTTGCTTCCCAATAAGGCTACTTATTGGAGACTGCAAGTCTAAATTCTTTACATCACCAATCTCTCCTAAACCTTTTACGGATGTAGTAACAGTGGACATGTCAAAATCATCAGCGAAAGGGATGAAAGCCCCATCTGCTCTTACAAATGTCTCTGCAGGTCAACAAAATCATAATAAGTGTTGGGGTCGGGATGTGTAAGGTTACCAAATTATTGATATAATTCAAGAAAGAGGTCAAATATACAAAACCACCAAGTGCATTTAATAGCCCAAACAGAACAGATGATCAAATGAAGAGATAGGGTCAACAAAAAACAATACGGTAACAAAAAAAAATATTTATGAATATGATGATATCTGATCCTTAAATACATTATAACACCATAACTGCATCGAAATTTTTGTCTTCTAAGTGAATCTGATGAACTTAAGGTAAGTGACTCTGGGAAAATCTACCATGTCAGTCTCGTTCAAACATTGGCCAAATGAAACCTAGATGAAACGCAATAACTTAATCTGATGTAATTGCAAGTAAACAGTCAGGTCCAAGTGCAGGATAGAACTGACAGAGCAGCATTCTATTAGCCCATTGTAACTTCCAGTGTCAGTTTAAAATCCAATCTCAAGTGTTTGCTCAACTTCAATGGGTACAACTTTGACAACAGAACAATTGAAAACCGAAGTTATGAGATTTTGCAACATCGTTGAGAACATCCATAAAAACTACAATTGATGCTTTACTGAACGCCAAGTCTACATACTCAAAAGAAAAAAAATGTAAACTCTCTTACCTGGATTTATTCCAGCAAAAATGCCGTACCAAATTTGTCATCTCTGATAAATGAATTGCTCTTTCCACTGCACCAAGGTATACCCCAGGTCCAAGTGTTGGTGGCAAAGGATGAAACATTTTCTGGTTTGGGTAATCTAAGTCAACAGCAACATGCCGATTCGTGAGAAACTCAACTTGTCGGCTGCCAGTTTGGCTCTTGACAATGGCACCTAGAGTTCCATAAGTCTCCTGGTTTGCCACCTGAACAAAAGCAATACTTATGGCATTTGACAATCATTATATCAAAGATAAGCATAGACAAAGTAAAAGTATTACCTGATTAAGTAAACAACTGAAAATGTGACAATGGATAAGAAAAGATTTAAAATGGATAATGGTGCGACTCTAGTTTGCAGTAGGTAATAGTGACACAAACTTTTTAGGGAAGCATCGTTGCTATAAGTTGAGATTTAACACTCCTTTCAGAGAATTATCATAATGACACTAAACAATAAAAGAACAATCAATATGAACAACAATTAAGAATATATTCAATCTTTATATCCAACTACCTTTACTCATTAAAATATCACTACTGTCAGCTCACTCTAATATTCTACAGACGGCTCTCAGTAGTCAGTTCACCAAATGAGCAATAAACAGTATACCCAGCTTCACTACAGAAATTAGCTAAGCCTGTGAAATAATCTATTACAAATTTAGTTTTGCACTATAATCAATCAAGTGAGATCTAGTCTCCAGTTAATACTCCTAAACGAATACATTCAACCAAGGTATCAAATATTTTAATACTCAAAGTTGCCTTTTTGACAATATTGAATTGTTATCATGAACTTCAAACTAGTTTGAAATGTATAAGAACTCTCAAGAGTAACTTGATTCTTTTATCCAAGTTCTTCAAGTCTGCTGAAGCTTTTTTTATCCTAATTGGAAACAATGTCAAGCTCAGATGCTCTATTCCATCTAAATTGGGTTAGGAACATGACTACTTTCAAGTCAGCCTAAATTTAAGAGGGAGATGAATTCACCAAGATAGATGCTAGAATATTTAAAACAACATTTGAAATTATGCTATTAGACCATGAAACACGTACTAGAACATTTATGTAGGACACAAGTACATTTTTCAAGATTTCAAGTAAAATGATTGTTTCTTCCTTGACCCATGAAACCATAAAATCAATTTGCAGAAGCATCTCTTGAGCATTTTTTGCATGTTTATTCGACACAGTTGATCAAACCTAATAAAAATTTCATGATTCCTATCAATATAGTTTTTTTTTTCTTCTTTTTGATGAAGGATCTGCAGTCATGAAACAAAGTCAACCATTTATCAATTAACTTCAAGACAACATCTTAAATCAGCCTACTGCTTATTTCCATGTGTAAATCACCATCTATTGCCACCCTTATCTGGGGGAGTAATTGAATTATATGACACAGGAATATTGCTTTTAATTTTCACAATCGAAATCAAACAAACATTTCAAGAATTCCACTATTGGTTTTTCTAAAGGAAAGGGATGTGGATGATATGAAATTTTCTACAATTGATGTCTTCCTAAATTTTTTATCTTGCAATGCCAAGTTATTAGTATTATTAATAATATTATTATTTGCATCAGAAATCTAGTTATTACTATTAGCAAATTGGCAATTATATATTTGATACCTGAATTATTATATTAACCTTAATCATTTCATGCACCTCAAATTAGAAATTACCGGTGCCCATTCCTAACATAAAGTTTTGGCTCTGCCACTAGGCTCAGAGCATAACAGAAGAGAGAGAAGTCTTTCAGAAAATCAGTGCAAGCATTTCTATTATATCTTCAAAAGAAACAAAACCCACAGAAAATGTAATTTTGATGTACACCATAAATTACAAAGAATTGGACCACAAGATTGCAACCTTGTGCAACTATTACAAATAATTTATTGACATTAATTTACTTGTAAACTACATCTTTCGGAAGACACAAACACTGACAGTGTATGGTAAAATCCTGTTATTAAATCTAGTGTAAAAGAGAAATGTTATAAGCACCATTAAGAAAAGAAGGCTCCTCCATAGCTTCAACATGTCATGTACAATGTCACTACTAATAAAACTCATTTCAAACCATTGAATTATACCCAAAACCTTCCCAAATTCCTAAATCTAACATTAAGGACATGATTGAGCCCTCCTTTTGTCGAAGCTTCCATTTGAAAAACAAAATTTTACCAAACGTCACCTCAATCACTTTACTCTCCTGCCAAATGCCATGCATAGAGACCTTCTTTCGTCGAATCTTCCAACTGAAAAGCAAAATTTTACCTTCTCACATAATTATCGTGGAAACAGTAAAAATTTCAGTGAATAAACATGCTATATATACGACCAGAGGTCGCACTCATTGGGAACCCAGAGTCTTTGAGAACGCAAACAACTACAAACCTCCTCTATGCAATTTTTCAACCTCTCAAAAAATAAGTCTATCTTTCATCGACTTCCTCTTCTACTTGACAAAACTATAGAAAAAATCACACATATACACACGTAAACTGGCCTTTCAACGACATGGAGGTGATGGACATTTTTGCCGACCAGATCGCCGGCGAGCTCGTTAAGACTCTAATAACCATATCACGTAAATCCTTTCTTTGCAAAGGAAGTGCGGACCAGCTCAAAAGCACTATAGAGGAGCTCCTCCCTATCATTCAAGAGATCAAAAACTGGGGTGTAGAGGTATTTACTCCAGCAAAAATGCCATACCAAAGGTCATCTGTGATAAATGAAGTTGCTCTTTCCACTGCACCAAGGTCATCTGTGATAAAACGATGAAACATTTTCTGGTGGTAATCTAAGTCAACAGCAACATGCCGATTCGTGAGAAACCCAACTTGTCGGCTGCCAGTTTGGCTCTTGACAATGGCACCTAGAGTTCCATAAGTCTCCTGGTTTGCCACCTGAACAAAAGCAATACTTATGGCATTTGACAATCATTATATCAAAGATAAGCATAGACAATGTAAAAGTATTACCTGATTAAGTAAACAACTAAAATTTGGCAATGGATAAGAAAAGATATAAAAATGGATAATGGTGCAGTATCCACTTAATAGCACAACAGAATCAAGTTTGCAGTAGGTAATAGTTATGCAAACTTTTTGGGGAAGCATCATTGCTATAAGTTGAGATTTAACACTCCTTTCAGAGAATTATCATAATGACACTAAACAATAAAAGAACAATATGAACAACAATTAAGAACATATTCAATCTTTATATCCAACTACCTTTACTCATTAAAATATCACTACTGTCAGCTCACTCTAATATTCTACAGATGGCTCTCAGTAGTCAGTTCACCAGATGAGCGATAAACAGTATACCCAGCTTCAGCACAGAAATTAGCTAAGCCTGTGAAATAATCTATTGCAAATTTAGTTGTGTACTATAAGCAATCAAGTGAGATCTAGCTTCCAGTTAATACTCCTAAAAGAATATATTCAACCAGGAGTATCAAATGCCTTTTTGACAGTATTGAATTGTTATCAAGAACTTCAAACTAGTTTGAAATGTATAAGAACTCTCAAGAGTCACATGATTCTTTTATCCAAGATCTTCAAGTCTGCTGAAGTTTTTTTTTTATCCTAGTTGAAACAATGTGGGGCTCAGATGCTCTATTCCATCTAAATTGGGTTAGGAACATGACTCCATTCAAATCAGCCTAAATTTAATACGGAGATGAATTCACCAAGATAGGTGCTAGAATATTTAAAATAACATTTCAAATCACGCTATTAAATCATGAAACACGTACATTTTTCAAGATTTCAAGAAAAATTATTATTTCTTCCTCGACACATGAAGCCATAAAATCAATTTACTGAAGCATCTCTTGAGCATTTTTTTATGTTTATTCGACACAATTGATCAAACCTAATAAAAATTTCCACGATTCCTATCAATGTAGTTTTTTTTTCTTCTTTTTGATGAAGGATCTGCAGTCATGAAACAAAGTCAACCATATATCAATTAAACTTCAAGACAACATCTTAAATCAGCCTAATGCTTATTTCCATGTGTAAATCACCATCTATTGCCACCTTTATCTAGGGGAGTAATTGAATTCTATTGCACAGGAGTATTACTTTTAATTTTCACAATCGAAATCAAACAAATATTTCAAGAATTCCACTATTGGTTTTTCTAAAGGAAAGGGGATGTGGATGATATGAAATTTTCTAGAATTGATGTCTTCCTAAATTTTCTATTTTGCAATGCCAAGTTATTAGTATTATTAATAATATTATTATTTTGATCAAAAATCTAGTTATTACTATTAGCAAATCGGCAATTATATATTTGATATCTGAATTATTATATTAACCTTAATCATTTCATGCATCTCAAATTACAAATTACCAGTGGCCATTCCTAACGTAAAGTTTTGGCTTTGCCACTAGGCTCAGAGCATAACAGAAGAGAGAGAGGTCTTTCAAAGAATCAGTGCAAGTATTTCTATTACATCTTCAAAAGAAGTGAAACCCACAAAAAATATAATTTTGATGTACACCATAAAATACAAAGAATTGGATCACAAGATTGCAACCTTGTGCAATTATTTCAAATAATTTATTGACATTAATGTATTTACTTTTAAACTACGCCTTTCAAAAGACATGAACACTAATAGTGTATGGTAAAATCTTGTTATTAAATTTAGTGTAAAAGAGTAATGCCATAGCACCATTAAGAAAAGAAGGCTCCTCCATAGCTTCAACATGTCATGTGAGGGTTGGTGCAGGAGTAAAATTGTGTGTTTAGTTGCTAATGTCCAATACTAAGAACATAACAAATATGATATGCTTGAAGTCCAACACAGTTAGTTAACCAATCCAAACAACAGTTATTTTTTCTAGGTCTTTTGCATATAGGTTTTGCGTCAATTCATCTATGCCTCCCAAGTCCTTCATAGCTTGTTGTTTCCTATCCAAGTTAATTATTTTTGGATTGTTGTGTGTTTTCATATCTAGGTTCTATTTATTTTTTTATGTAGATTGTTCTTTTCAATGGTGTTATGGTTTTGTGGCATAGGTTTCACTAATTATTTATTGTGTTATTGATGTTTGGTTGAGCAGGGCAAGATCTCTAGAGTGAATTTGTGTCGACAGATAAACGAATTAACGGGGTTGACGGGTTAACGAGTTAATAGGTTCGGATCCTTTGTGATCTATGTAATAAATGAATTAGTCGTGTCATGTTGTGTCATTCGTTTATCAACGAATTCGTGTTAAATCAAAAACTATTGACTTGTTTATTAAACGAATTCATGTCGTATCGGTCGAATTTATAAAAGAAAATTTTTATTTTAGTCCTTAAGGTTTCGAAATATATAAAGGTTATAAAGTTCTTTTGGAAACAATTCTTTTGAAAATAGTTCTTTTCATCTCTAACTTTTTCAAAACTCTTCAAAAAAGTTCAAATCATTCGTCAACTTGAAACGCCCCAATCTGGACCGCCACTAGGCTTCTATCCGAATGGTACGCCTAGGCACCCTAACGAATCCCTCTAAGCTCATCTTGATGGGAAAAAGGCATTTGAGGAGCGAACCCTCTTAACTTGAAACTTAACTTTAGCGGAAGCTTTATCTTTTAAACCTTAAAGTTGAAATGTTTTGGGTTGGTTTGACACTATTCATTTGGTCATTTTTAAAACTCAAAATCGGCAGCATAACGGTTGCAATTTGGATAAACCAAAAACCTAAAAATCAATTTGGACACTTCAAACTATAATCACAATCCAACCCAACTTCTCGCAATCTAGTTTATCAACATAAACACAAAAATTTGAAACCTTCAAAGACAAGATATAAACAGCACTTTTTCAATCTAACAAGCTTGATTTTTCAAGCACAAAATGGTGCACTTTTACACAACTCAAAAGATGTCATCATTTTTATGCAAAATGTATAAACATATGCAATATACAAAAGACCCAAAATATGCATATTACATTCTTCAAAAAGCAAATGCCAACACTTGTGCCCACTTGAATACGAATGAGGGAGGCTTCACTAGTCTTCACCCACACAAGTACCTGAGGAGGTTTTTATAAACAATTTGAAGAGTGAGCTATAAAACTCAGTGAGTGCAATAGTTTATAAACTTAACTTTACTTTTCAAAAACTTCCTCTTTAGAAAACTTTAATAAAAGTTTCTATTTCTTAAAAGATATTTAAATCATAAATCTCATTTAAGTGCATAGCATTAATATAAATAACTTATAATAAACTTGTAAACCATAAATCTGAACATGCTTAAAATTAACTGAACTTTATAAAAGCACCATTCGTAACCCTAATCTCTTGGCCACACAGTGACTTAGCTAAGGCCGCAGGTGTGGTAGGTCACAAGGTGATGTATCTGACATCCACTGCAACCAACTCTCTAAGACCTCTCAACAACTACATGCGGAATTCTGCATCGCTAACCATAGTGCGAGGCCATATCCCACAAAGTAGGGGCGACACACTCACTCATAACTCTAACCACACAGTTAGTGACTCGTTTCCCCCAACCCTTGCCTTACTAAGTGGGATATACCGTACGGGTCTGAACTCGATAAACTGGTGGGTACTTATGGCCTTTGAAAACTTGTTTTTCTCTAATGCTATGCCTTACAAATATTTATACTTTGTGCACAAGCACAAAAGCTTTAACTTGAAAGCTTTAAACTTGAGTCCTTGGACTCGTTTCGTTCACTTTACAAATATAATATATGCATTTAAATACAAGAACTTATACATGCAAAAGCATAAAATCTAGCTTATCAATGCAAAAACATAAAATCACTTTAGAAACTCTTTGAAAGTGCACTCACCTTAAGCTTGGGCTTAACTCGGATGAGCTTCAAAAGCCCTCTCATGATCCGGTCGGATGCACTTCACCTACATAACACATATATACGCAAATTTACGTTCGCGTCAACTTCTGGAAACTCGAAATAATAAAAATTACATAATCGCCCCCTAAGTGACCATTTTTAGGCGTAACTCTCCATTTTTGGTTCTTTAATTTAAATCTTCGACTTTTATTAATCCCAATACGCCTAAGTAAACTCATTAGGGTCATCCAAACTCTCAACGGACATCATATGGGCCAATTTACAAAATTGCCCTTCGAACTAGTTTAGAGCACGTTTTGGTTTCTCTCTAAATCTTTGGTATTTTCTTAGTTTTCTAATCTCCCAACATGCTTAAATCCACTTATTTTTCAACTCATTCTTACTCAAAATCAACCAATAACCAAATCATAATAAAATCCATTTCAAACTCGACTTAAATCACCAATAAAAATCATCAACACGAATCAATTTCGAATTGAATAACTTACCTTTTTTTCCTCTCGCGTTGACTTCGCTTTGAAACTGATTTTATTGACTGATTTGAGCTGGTTCAAGCTATTTTTCTTCCTCCTTTTTCTCCTCTCTTCCTCTCTCTCTTTCCCTCTCGGTTCGGCCGCAACTTGCAGCTGGTTTCACCGTCGATCTGCGTCGTTTCTATCGTAAGTCTGCTGTCCTTTCGCGCGTGGTCTGGTTCATCCTCGGTTCTACGTGATTACAACTCAATTCTGCTCTTATTCTGGTCGGGTTCAGCTCGCGTCAACTGCTCGACGTTTCTGCTCCGGTCAGCGGTCGGTTCCACGAGGTCAACGGATCTGGTTCGCACAGTCGTCGGCTTCAGTTCCCCGACGAGTTTTACTCAATAGTGGCGACTGGATGAGCTGGTCGGCGAGCTTGAACGATCGACTGGAGCAGCTCGTCGCCAACGTCAACTCCTTCTGCTTCTTCTTCTTCTTCTTCTTCGCGATTTCGCGATAGCCCTCACTCTCTCTATTTTGATTTTAAGACAACTTTTGGCTTTATGCTTTCCTCCCCAAACAACTCTAAAAATGACGGTCATGTCCCTTAAAAATTTCAGTCTCCTCCCTTGACTTTTAGCTTAATATTACTATGACCACAATTTTAAATTTTATCTTCAATTTAATCCCTTTTTACCTTAAAAAATTTTTCGATTTTATTTACTATTTTAACTTCCCGTTTAATCTCCAATTGAGTTTAAATCAATCCCTATGGGTTCTCTATGACCTTAAGTCTTTCCATAAACCATTTAGGATCTCTAATCAATATTTAGGTACTATTCATGAGAAACTCGTACAATATAAAAATAGAGGGTTTACACAACTAACAGTCAATGATAACAAATAGTTTGGGCAGGAAGGGTAAGATGATCTTTTTATGTGAGAGAGTAAGATCATGACACATGAACGGCTAAGATTTTAAAAGGGAAAATTTTCAATTTTGTCCCTAACAAAATAATTAAAACAAAACGAAACAAAATTAAAAAAAAAAATTTAAAATATTTACAAATTAAAAACAATTTTATACCAATCATGAATTGCCACAACATCATTTATAAATTAAAAAATTTATATAAATATAACTAAAAAACTAATTTTGCACCAATCATAAATTTCCACATCTATATTTAATTAAAAATTATATTTAAAATTAAAAAAAAAAAATCTTTTACCTTCACTATTCATCTCATGAGATGGACGGTGTATTTTTTAAATTAAATTTAAAATTGATATTTGAAAAAGAAAATAAAAAAATTAAAGAGAAATTTTAAAAAAAAAAATCAAAAGGTGGAGATTCAGATTGGATCTTCACCAACCCAAATGCTTCAAACAACATAGATCTTCAATTTGCATTCACCCAACTCTTTCAAGCACAATAAATAAATAAATAAATAAAACATCAAATTCACAAAACCAAAGGACTAGAAAAAATCAAAACAAAAAATAATAATAATAAGAATAAGGATCAAAACCAAACATCGAACTCAGAACCAAAACTATTTTGGGTTTGAAACCCAAAATATGAAGTTTTTGTTCTAAGTTCGATCATTAAAGAGAAATTAATACATACATATATATATATATATATATATATATCAGAAGGTGGAGACAACCCAGATCCTTCAAACAACATGGCTCTCCACCAACATTGATCTTCAATTTGCATTCACCCAACACTTTCAAGCCAAAGAAAAAACAAAATCAAACATCAAATCCACCAAACCAAAGAACCAAAAAAAATCAAGAAAAAAAAAATTTTTAAAAAATCGAACCTAGAACTAGAGCTATTTTGGGTTCGGGTTCTGGGTTTGAAACCTAGAACATGAAGATTTTCTATTAAATTAGGTTCAACCAAAAAAATTAAACATGGGGGATGGGGGAGATGGAAAATTGAAGATAGGGAGCGAGGGAGATGGAAAATCGAACCCAGAACACCATGATACAATTCAACCAAGCAACCTGTTGATGAAATCCCTCTCTGGATGGACCAGGTGCCTGGCCGTCGACGACAGTAGCCATCACCTTCTTTGACTTGGTTCTTGCCCAGAACTCTGGTTCGGTTCGGTTTAGTCTTTGAAAAACCGAACCAAAGTGAAAACCGAATTGTAAAATCCTAAATACAAAAGTCTTACCTACCTCTCAGTTGACTAACTTTCTAACTCTTTCAACTCTCACCTCACTCTCTAACTCTCATCGTTTAGCTCATCTCATCTCAACTCAACTTCCATCTCACTCTCACTAGAACTGTAACACACTTGTGCCGTTTATCGCTCCTTCATTCGCCACCACTATCATCTTCTTCTCTTCTTCTCCTCTCTTTCTTTTTCATTTTTACTTTTTATTGTCTATCATATGGCTCAAAACCACCAACTATTCTCTTTGATTTGTGTTGGTTTTGAAGGATTCAATTGTAGGTCAATGACGATTGGGGTTTTTTGGTAGTTGGATTTTGATAAAGGTGGGGGTTGTTTGATGATTAAGGTTGGAAACTTGGAATATATGGGTCAATCTTTGCCTTTTTTTTGTTGAAATCTGTATTTTGTGGTTAGGACTTGAGATTTTGATAAAGGTGGGGTTGTTTGATGATTCTGGCTGTTTTTTGGGTAAATATTTGTGGGTAAATATTGTGGTTGGAATTTATGGGTTGGTGTCTTGGTGATGATTTATGATTTTATAAAGGGTTCAGGTCAAAACCGAATGGCTCGGACCGAATCGAATTGAATTAGATCGGTTCGGTTCGATTTATGTATTATATTCAGCTCGATTTGGTTCGTAATTTCAACCCCTACTAATCCGCATCATAGGAAGACTTTTTTTTTCTAGTGTCATAGCCGTGTCCTTATTATACCTCTGCAAAAACGGAAACCACCAAAGCACACAATGGAGACTTACCAAGTAAATGCATTTTGATGATATACACAATGTCACCTCAATCACTTAACTTTTCTGCCAAATGCAATGCATAGAGCCCTTCTTATAAATATACTATATATACAACCAGAGGTCTCAGTCCTAGTGAACCCACAGAGAGAATGCAAACAACTACAAACCTCTTCCCTGCAATTTTTCAACCTCTTAAAAAAAAAATCTATCTTTGATCGACTTCCTCTTCTAGTTGACAAAACTATAGACAAACAAACATATATACATACGTCAACTGGCCTTTCAACGACTTGGAGGTGATGAAGGTAACTATATCAAAGTACATCTGTGATAAATGATATTGCTCTTTCCACTGCACCAAGGTATACCCGAGGTCCAAGTGTTGGTGGCAAAGGATGAAACATTTTCTAGTTTGGGTCATCTAAGTCAACAGCAATGTGCCGATTCGTGAGAAACCCAACTTGTCGACTACCAGTTTGGCTCTTAACAATGGCACCTAGAGTTCCATAAGTCTCCTGGTTTGCCACCTGAACAAAAACAATTCTTGTAGCATTTGACAATCATTATATCATTCAAGATATGAGAGGGAGGTAATTGGTGAACTTACTTGTGAACAACCAGTATGGTATAGTATTTTTAAAATCAATTGATGCAAGTGATGTGATGAAAGAAGCAAACTTCTCCATCCAGACGAACCAGCAGTGGCAAGAACCTCTTTACCCTCTGTTTTTTTTTTTTTTTCTTTTTTTCGTTCTGAGTTAGGTGGTTGAACCCAGAACCAGATAGTTTGCAAGAACCATCTAGTTCTGGGTTCGTCTAACCCAAAACTAGATAGTTCACTAGAACCATCTGGTTCTAGGTTCGTCTAACTCAAAACCAGATGGTTCTGAGTTCAATGTCTAACCTAAAACCAAATGGTTCTGGATTCAATGTCAAACCCAGAACCATCTAGTTCAGGGTTTGTCAAACCTTGAACCATCTGGTTCTGGGTTTAATGATGAACCTAGAACCATTTGGTTTTGGGTTCGAACAAAACCCCTATTCTGATTTTTTTTTTCCATGTTTTGATGTTGTTAATGATGTTGTTAGTGTGAGAAATGATGATGTTGATGAATTAGATTGATGATATTGTGAACTGTGCTTAATGATGTTGAATTGTGGGGGATATTATGAATTGGATTAATGATGAGATGAAGAATTGTGATTTTTTTTTATTTTCTTTCAGATTTTTTATAAAATTAATTTTATATAATAAAAAATTAAAATTAATTTTATTTCAATCCAATTCTAACCTACACCAAATATTATATGGCATAATTTTCAATCCAATACCAAGTTCTACCAAACATGAGATCTTGATTTTTCATTTCAATCCAATTCATTTCATTCCATTTTAATCTCGCATGTCAAATAGAGCCCAAAAGACTTTGTATTAAAGGATAGGAGCTTTTGCGGTAATACGACTTATGCATTGAAGACAACTACGCTCATTGTGAATGTGTTAAGGATGATGGATTCTGAAAAGATATTTGCAATAGAATTCATTTATGATGCCATTAATGATAAAGCTAAGGACAAAGTAGCTAGAAACTTTGGAGGTGATTTAGGGGCTTACAAAGAGATATGGGACATTATTGATAAGAAATGAGAGTTTTAGTTACACCACCATTTACATACAACTGCCTACTTTTTGAATCCCCAATTCCATTATAGTGAAAACCCATTCCAAACATCGAGAGATTAACAAGGGGTTTGTTATATGTTTGGAGAAACTTATTGCCAATTAGGAGGATAAAGTTAAGGCTCATGTTCAAATGGATGACTACGACAAAAAACAAAGGATGTATGGATATGCATTGGCAAAGAGTGCTATGTACAAACGTAGCCTTGGTATGTGAAGTTATTATTTACCATTCCTAATTTGCTTATGAAATTTGTATTATTCTTCTAATTCCTAAATGATTATTTGTAGCTGATTGGTGGTATGCATTTGGAGCTGACACCCCTGAACTTACATCTTTTGCTATGAGGATTTTGAGTCTCACTTGCTTGTCCTTTGTTTGTGAGAGTAATTGGAGTGCATTTAATATGGTATAACTTTCTAAATTAATATACATATATATCTATACGTATATATATATACTAAATTAATATTTTTTAATGCTCATTTTCCTTAAACATTTGTATAGATTCATACAAAGAAGAGAAATCGATTGCAAACCAAAAAATTGAATGATTTGGTGTATGTCATGTACAATAGAAGATTACAATATAGGTACTTTGAGAAACAGACACTAAAAGATGATCATGATCCTTTAGTTATTAGTTATGAGGTGCCTTCTGATGATGAATGGGTGAATGATAAATCCTTAGGAGTTGACACGAGTCAACCAAGTGGCAGTAAGCAATTAAAGAGAAAGCAAAAGAGAAATATAGATAAGTTATTCTCTAACTAAATATAGTAAGTTCTATTTAGAGTTCATGATAGTCATTAAATTATTATTATATATTATTTGTTAGACAAAAGGAAAAATATATGACAAGAGTCTGAAGAACTTGAGTGGGAGGAGGATGAGACTAGCAATGAGGATAGTGACACACCAGATGATGAAGATGAAAGTTAGAAGTAGGGTTTCTTTTTTTTAAATCAATAGTCTGCTGAGATGGGAGAGGAAATGAGGGATAGAGAGTATTACATGGCCTTTAATAACCTCTTTAGTCGGTTCCTCATTTCTAATTTTTTTTAGCTTTTTTCTTTTTCTTTTTAAACTTTCTCACCATTGGATAATCTTTTTCATCATCCAACGATTCAGCTCTCTTCTATTTTCTATTTCGTATCACCTTTTTGTGTTAGGATCGTAGTTGTGTCCTCGTTATACCTGTGAAAACAGAAACCACCAAGCAGATAATGGAGACTTGCCAAGTAAATGCATTTTGATGATATATGCAACGTCACCTCAATCACTTTCCAGCCGAAAGCAATGAATAGAGCTCCACTTCTTTCGTCGAAGCTTCAATTGAAAAACAAAATTTTACTATTTCACTTATTTATCGTAGTGACGGTAAAATTTCAGTTAATTATCGTGGTAACAGTAAAAATTTCAGTGAATAAACATACTATATATACAACCAGAGGTCTCACTCATAGTGAACCTACAGTCTTTGAGAATGCAAACAACTACAAACCTCCTCCATGCAATTTTTCAACCTCTCAAAAAATAAATCTAATCTTTCATCGACTTCCTCTTCTACTTGACAAAACTATAGAAAAACACACATATATACACACATAAACTGGCCTCAACGACATGGAGGTTATGGATATTTTGGCCAACCAGATTGTCGGCGAGCTCATAAAGACTCTAATAACCATATCAAAGGTCATCTGTGATAAATGATGTTGCTCTTTCCACTGCACCAAGGTATACCCGAGGTCCAAGTGTTGGTGGCAAAAGATGAAACATTTTCTGGTTTGGGTAATCTAAGTCAACAGCAATATGCCGATTCGTGAGAAATCCAACTTGTCGGCTACCAGTTTGGCTCTTGACAATAGCACCTAGAATTCCATAAGTCTCCTGGTTTGCCACCTGAACAAAAGCAATACTTATGGCATTTGACAATCACTATATCATTTAAGATATGAGAGGAAGGCAATTGGTGAACTTACTTGTGAACAACCAGTATGGTATAGTATTTTTAAAATCAGTTAATGTAAGTGATGTGATGAAAGATGCAAACTCTCCATCCAGATGAACTAGCAGCGGTAAGAACTTCTTTACCCTTTTTTTTTCCCTTTTGAGTTGGGTGGTTTTAGGTTCATTAAACCCAGAACCAGATGGTTCGCAATCATATGGTTCTGAGTTCGACATCGAACCCAAAATCAGATGGTTTTGAGTTCAACATCGAACCCAAAACCATCTAGTTCGGGTTTTGTCGAACCTAGAACCATATGGTTCTGGGCTTAACGATGAACCCAGAACCATTTGGTTTTGGTTTTAGGTTCGATCAGAACCCTTATTCTAATTTTTTTTTTTTTTTTCATGTTTTGATGTTGTTGATGATGTTGTGAGTGTGAGAGATGATGATGTTGATGAGTTAGATTAATGATATTGATGAACTGTGCTTAATGATGTTGAATTGTGGGAGATATTATGAATTGGATTGATGATGAGATGAAGAATTGTGATCTTTTTATTTTTTTTCAGATTTTTTATAAAATTAATTTTATGTAATAAAAAATTAAAATTAATTTTATTCCAGTCAAATCCTAACTTACACCAAATATTATATGGTATAATTTTCAATCTAATACCAAGTTCTATCAAACATGAAATAGTGATTTTTCATTTCCAATCCAATTCATTTCATTCCATTCTAATCTCGTATGTCAAATGGAGCCCAAAAGACATTATATTAAGGGATAGAAACTTTTGGGGTAGTACGACTTATGCACTGAAGACAACTACGTCCATTATGAATGTGTTAAGGATGATGGATTCTAAAAAGATGTCTACAATGGAATCAATTTATGATGCCATTAATGATAAAGCTAAGGACAAAGTAGCTAGAAACTTTGGAGGTAATTTAGGGGTTTACAAAGAGATATGAGACATTATTGATGAGAAATGGGAGTTTTAATTACATCGTCATTTGCATACAACTATCTACTTTTTGAATCTCCAATTCCATTATAATGAAAACCCTTCCAAACATCTAGAGATTAACAGGGGTTTGGTTATATGTTTGGAGAAACTTATTGCCAATGAAGCAAAAAACAAGGGATGTATGGATATGCATAGGCAAAGAGTACTATATATAAACGTAGCCCTGGTATGTGAAGTTATTATTTACCATTACTAATTTGCTTATGAAATTTGTATTATTTTCCTAATTCCTAAATGATTATTTGCAGCTAATTAGTGGCGTGCATTTGGAGCTGACACCCCTGAACTTATCATCTTTTGTTATGAGGATTTTGAGTCTCACTTACTCGTCCTCTGTTTGTAAGAGGAGTTGGAGTGCATTTAATATGGTATTACTTTCTAAATTAATATACATATATATGTATATGTATATATACACTAAATTAAAATATACTAAATTAATATTTTTTAATGCTCATTTTCCTTAAACATTTGTATAGATTCATATAAAAAAGAGAAATCGATTGCAGACCAAGAAATTGAATGATTTGGTGCACGTCATGTATAATAGAATATTACAATATAGGTACTTGAAGAAACAGACACTAAAAGATGATCAGGATCCCTTAGTTATTAGTTATGAGGTGTCTTTTGATGATGAATGGACGAATGATAAATCCTTAAAAGTTGACATGAGTTAACCATGTGGCAGTAGACAATTAAAGAGAAAGCAAAAGAGTAGTACAAATAAGTTATTATCTAATTAAATATAGTAAGTTCTATTTATAGTTCATAATAGTCCCTAAATTATTATTATATATTATTTATTAGACAAAAGGAAAAATATACGACACAAGTTTGAAGAATCCAAGTGGGAGGAGGATGAGACTAGCAGTGAGGATGATGATGCAATAATCATATATGATGATGATTATTTGGAGGATGACACACCAGATGATGAAGAAGAAAGTTAGATGTAGAGGTTTTTTTATTTTTTTAATCAATCGTCTGCTGAGATGGGAGAGGAAATGAGGGATAGATGGTATTACAAGGCCTTTAATAACCTCTTTAGTCGGTTACTCATTTCTAATTTTTTTTTTTTTAATTTTTTTTTTTTTACTTTCTCACCGTTGGATAATCTTTTTCATCATCCAACGGTTCAGCTCTCTTCTATTTTCTATTTCGTATCACTTTTTTGTGTTAGTATCATAGCCGTGTCTTCGTTTTACCCGTGTGAAAAGGGAAACCACCAAGCAGATAACGGAGACTTGCCAAGTGAATGCATTTTGATGATATATGCAACGTCACCTCAATCACTTTCCAGCCGAAAGCAATGAATAGAGCTCCACTTCTTTCGTCGAAGCTTCAATTGAAAAACAAAATTTTACTATTTCACTTATTTATCGTAGCGACGGTAAAATTTCAGTTAATATATATAACCAGAGGTCTCAGTCGTTGTGAACCCGCAGAGAGAACGCAAACAACTGAACACCTCCTCCCTGCAATTTTTCATCCTCTCCAAAAAAAAAAAAAAAAATCTATCTTTCATCGACTTTCTCTTCTAGTTGACAGAACTATAGAAAAACACACACATATATACACGTATACTAGCCTTTCAACGACATGGAGGTGATGGACATTTTAGTCGACCAGATCGCAGGCGAGCTCATTACGGCTCTGATAACCATCTCACGTAAATCCCTTCTCTTCAAAAGGAGTGCGGACCAGCTCAAAAGCACTATAGAGGAGCTCCTCCCTATCATTGAAGAGATCAAAAACTCGGGCGTAGAGGTGCCACCCACCCGCCAGTGCCAGCTCGACCGTCTCTCTCAGACTCTCAAAGACGGACTGGAACTTTGTGAGAAAGTTCATAAATCTGGACGTTGGAACATGTACAAGAACTTTATGTTATCAAGGAAGATGGAGGAGTTGACGAAGAGGGTGTCGAGTTTCTTGAACGGTCCTTTGCAGGCACATGTGTTGGCTGACGTTCATCACATGAGGTTCGAGACAGCTGAGAGGTTTGACGGGCTCGAGCAGCGTCTTATGTCGATGAAGATTGGAGGTGGTGGGTGGATGGAGGAGGCGGTGGAGGAAGTGAGAATGGAGAAAGAGAAGTGGGTGGAGGGTTGTTTTGGGAATTTGGTGGGGAAGGGGATTGCTTTGGGGAAGGAGAAAGTGAAGGAGATGATTATTGAGAGAGAGGATTTGGGTGTTGTTGGGATTTCTGGGATTGGTGGATCTGGAAAAACTACTCTCGCTGCTGAGGTTTGCAGAGATGGTCAAGTTTTAAGTATGTTCTGTTTCTGTTTCTGTTATGTTATGTTGTTTCTTTCTTATTTAAGGGTGTGAATTGGCTCTGATATTTTGTTGTTTGCAGGTTATTTTAATGACAGGATTTTGTTCCTGACTGTGTCTCAATCTCCAAACGTGGAGCAATTGAGGGCTAGAATTTGGAAATTTATATCTGGGAGTGATAAGATGGGATGCAATGATGAAATTCAACAAAATTGGAACCCGCAATTTCGTTGCATAACAGCAACTCGTAGTTTGGTGGTTTTGGATGATGTGTGGTCTTTTTCAGTGCTTGAACAGCTTGTGTTCGAGGTCCGTGGATACAAAACCCTGGTGGTTTCGAGGTTCGAGTTTCAGACAGTTGTAAATGCTAGTTATAAAGTAGAATTGTTGAGAGAAGATGAATCAATGCTCCTGTTTTGCCAATCTGCTTTTGGAGAGGGGACTATCCCTCCTACTGCTGATGTGAATCTGGTCAAACAGGTGAATGAAAACTTAATTAAACTATCTCTTTATCTACATATTGCTTGCTTGATAAATCCTTAAATTCGATTTTGAAAATTTTGTGGAATAGATTGTAAATGAATGCAAAGGCCTCCCACTAGCTCTAAAAGTGATTGGAGCTTCATTGAGGGACCAACCTGAAATGTATTGGAAAAGTGCTCAGAAGAGGCTGTCTCGAGGGGAGCCGATATGTGAGTCCCATGAAAGCATGCTTGATCGGCTGGCAATAAGTATCAAATACTTGCCTGAAAAGGTTAAGGAATGCTTCTTGGATTTGGGATCTTTTCCTGAAGACAAGGAGATTCCTGTTGAGATGATCATGAATATGTGGGTTGAGATCCATGATATTGATGCAGAGGAGGCTTTTGCCATCTTGGTCGAGCTTGCAAAAAGAAGTCTTCTCAATCTAGCGAAAACACAGTATGTTAATTATAATTATTTTTATTGCTTTTGAGACTTAGATTATTGTTATTTTGAGTTTGAAATTTTGATATGTTCAATTTAACAGGGATGCATACATGCTTAGTAGTTGCTATGAGATGTATGTCACTCAACATGATGTAGTGAGGGACCTTGCCCTCCATTTAAGCAATCGAGGAAACATTAATGGGCAGACACGATTATTAACGCCGAATTTGGTCACAGGGCTTCCAAAAGAATGGGAGCGGCATGCTGATCAGCCGTTCAATGCACAAATTGTTTCCATTCATATTGGTATGGCCATCACTATGTCTCATTTCCATTGCCTCTGACAATGTAGAATAATAGTTATCCTATTGAAACAATATTAATAGATTTGTGTTGATCCATTATAATATGGTCTTTATTTTCTATCTTTAATGCTAACTTGTTGGAATTTTACCTCAGGAGAAATGAGCGAAACGGATTGGTTTCGGATGGAATTCCCCAAGGCCGAAGTGCTAATTTTGAATTTCTCTTCTAACTTTTTACCTCCCTTCATTGAGAACATGCCAAAGCTTAAGGCACTCATAATAAAAAATTATTTTGCAAAAACCACCCTGCACAACTTTTCAGTTTGTTCTAATTTAACCAACCTGAGAAGCCTTTGGCTAGAGAGCGTATCCATATCGCAATTACCTGAATTTACTGCTGCCTTGGAAAAGATGCAGAAAATATCTCTAATTTGTTGCCAGTTAAATAACAGTCTCGATCAGCCAGGAGTGGACCTCTCTCAGATGTTCCCTCATCTCCTTGAGCTCACAATTGAGCGCTGTCACGATATAATTACGCTGCCAACAAGTATTTGTAAGATGCAGTCACTTAAGTGTCTTAGCATCGTATGCTGCTACTACTTACTTGAACTGCCTGCTGATATTGGAAATCTGAGGTCTCTACAAATTTTGCGGTGCACTTACCTCTACCGTCTAAGGGCTCTCCCTCCTGGCATATGCGAGTTAGCTGGTTTGAAGTGTCTCAACATTGCTGGGTGTACGACGTTAACATGTCTTCCTCAGGGAATTGGTAAATTAGTAAGGTTGGAGAAAATTGACTTGAGGTGGTGTGATCTGATATGGGATCTACCAAAGTCTGTTCCTTCATTGCAATCTCTTCGAAGTGTTATGTGCGATGGAAATGTTCTTCGGTTGTGGAAGGATATGGTGAAATCAGACATTCATTTTGGACTTTCTAAATATCCTATATGATCTAATTTAACTTTATGAATGAACAGTTTTTGATGCAAATAATTTTATCAATAAAATAAACGTAGTTTATATGATTGGTGAGAGGTTTTGCTATGAACGGAGAGATGGTAAATCTCTCTGAATTTATGTCAATCCACACTCAAATTTTATGAATTGAAAATCTATAAATATATATAGCTAGTAAAAATCTTATTAAACAAACTATATGATATCTTTCTGTTGAATCTTAAAAACATGATTTCCCAAAGGATTTTAGAGTTTCTTTTTAAAGAAAACAGATTTTATGATTAATTGAAAGTCTCCATTAAAAATGGCATATTTATTGAAACCAAAAATTAAAGAGCGATGAGAGAAATGGCATACTTATGCCGCAGTCTCATCTGTCAGCTTCATTGACATATAAACAAACAGGGGGCTTCCAGGAAACAAATAAAAAGCAAATATTGTTCAATTTTCTCCTTGTAATTAGACAACTTTTAAATCCGGCAACGTGGTGCATCATTAATGAATCCAGAATTGTTCAATTTTCATCCAGAATTGTTCAATTTTCTCCTTGTAATTAGATCGTGCGTTACAAGAACAACAGAGGGAAAAAAAAGTGTGTTGAGCCCACCTTTTAAATATTGCTATTAAACGTTACAAGAACAACAGGGGAAAAAAAGGCACGTGGACCCCACCTTCAAAATATTGCTATCGAACGTCACAAGAACAACAGAGAAAAAAATGTGTGGACCCCACCCTCTAAATATTGCTATTAAAATATATAATGCCAACCAAACGAAGTTAGCATTTCTTTTTCGAATAAAGTTAGCATTTTTTTTCTGCTTTCAAAAAAAAAAAGTTAACATTTTTTAACTTTTGGTTTCTCTTCTCAGTTATTGATACATACCTATTTTTAAAGATGACAATTTGGGTTACAACACGACAGATCGATATAAATTCAAGAAAAATAAATAGATGTGGGTTTGACTTAAACTAATTCATGTCATAATTGTATTAACCTGCTTAACATGTTTATCAAACGAATCGAATTGGATTTACTTAATGAATTCGCGAGTAGACACAATTAATAGAATCAAATTGTAATATTTATTTATTATAACAGTTTAAATACACACACATTTTAGCCAAACCTAATTTGATTGTTCTGCTCTCCTCAACTCTAAAGTCTGAATTCTTTATCAACTGCATCTCTCACTCTCTCTGTTGTCGCCGTTCACCATCTGCTTTGCTCGATTATGCCTCTCTCTCCTCTCTCTCTCAATCATCGCTATGTCATTGTTGTGCGGACCACCAGAACATCTTCATCTTTCCCTCTCTCTCCATCGCTAAATAACAGAACCCTCTTTCGACTACGCCTTTCTCTCTCTCCTATCGCCGTCATTCACCATCTGCTCTACTTGACTACGCTTCTTTCTCTCAATGTCGCTGCGTCATTTGTTATGCGACCACTAGAACATCTTCGTCACTCTCTCTCTATTGCCAACCACCAAAACTGAGGTCTGTTTTCAAAAAAATCGAGATTTTTTTCTTTCTTTTTTTTTAAGTCTTTCGCATCTAGGTTTTGCGTTGATTCATCTATGCCTCCCAAGTCCTTCATGGCTTGTTGTTTTGTATCTGGGTTAATTATTTTTGGATCTTTATATGTTTCCATATCTAGGTTCTAGTTATTTGTGTAGATTGTTCTTTTCAATGGAGTTATGGTTTTGTAGGTTTCATCAATTATTTGTTTTGTGTTATTAATGTTTTGTTGTCCAGGGCAAGATCTCTAGAGTGAATTCGTGTCGATGAGTAAACGAATTAACAACTTGGCGGGTTTATGGATTAATAGGTTCGAATCCTTTATTATCCAAATAATAAATAAATTAGCGATGTCACCGATTTATAAACGAATTTGTGTTGAGTCCAAAATGTTGACTCATTTATTAAACGAATCCGTGTCGCATTGGTCAAATTTATAAACAAATCAAAGCAAATCCAATTCAACCCAACACGCGAACCTTTGTGCCACTCTTAGATGAAACCTTACCTCTAGTCCAACCTTATGTTTTGATCCAGATTTTAGGCCATCAAATACAAATTATTCTTTATTTGATACTAGTGATAATCTATATCACTAGGATGATATAGATTATTTGATATTTTGTATGTTAGGATTTTATATGGATGACATGGATGATTTTGTGTGTTAGCCTAACACTGTTAGGATGATACGGATGATCCACATTTTGATTGTGTTTGTTCTATTTTGTTTGATATTTATGTTTCTAATATTGGTTTTCACTATATTTTACAATGTTATAGATGATTTTGTATGTTAGGGATTTTTTTTTTTTTTTTTGTAGAGTTGTGATGGTCGCCTTAATCACCTCAAAGCGACTGTCTCATCTCGTCTTCCGCCTTTTTGAACGTTGGCTACGAGAACCAAAACTGGATTGACCAAGAAAGCAAAAATGAAATGTACTTGGTTCGTCACCACCACTACATCACCACCTCTATCGCTGGCCAAACTGTCACCACTATAGTATCACCAATCAAACCCAAATGCTTATACACTCATCATCAGGAGAAATTTTTATAGACTCATTCAACCCAATCAAACACCTAACTGCCACTATCCTAACATCACCAATCGGTGACAAATCTTCATTAGGGTTCATACATCTAAAAGGCTAGAACCAGATCGTTCAAAACGATCTTTTTTTTTAATTATTTTTATTTTTACTAATTATTTATTCTTTAATTTTTATTATTTTTAAATTTTTCTTAAGTATTTATTTTTTAATTTTCCTTTCTTTTTTAATTTTTTTTCCAAATTATCTAATTTGTACTTATGTCAAAATCCTGAGTTACGATTAGAAATGACAATTACCTCCACACATCATGTCATCCATTAGGTTTGACCATTAATTAATTAATGGAAGGAACTAATTTAATACTTTTTCAAATATTTAGAGAAAATTTGATATGTTTTCAAAACATACTTAAAAATTTGATATTTTCCCAAAACATAGGGATGAAAGTGATACTTACCCAAACATAAACAACCAAGTTACTCAAAAAAGTGCATGCTCAAGCCAGCTACCCCGTCAAAGATGCATGTAGTCTTTGTTTTAAAAAGCTATACACAATGGGTATTTGGGTTGCTCAGTATCCGAAAAAACAAAATGCAAAGTCTCTTCAAATCAACCAAGTAAATTAATCTATCTAGACACTACATAAGGTAAACTAATATCCAATTTTCCTGCTGAAAATTTAACTTTAAAGTGTACAAGCATGATGATAGACCATCAATGTTAGTTACTCTATTATTTGGTCTAAAAAGGGTCATTTACCACTACTCAGCTCGAACTGCTAATCCAATTTGTTTTTATTCTTCCTTACTGGTTGAAGGATCCGAACGCCTCCTCTTGGCTTCATTGTCACCCAATTGCAAAGAAACACAGATATCTTCATCACAGCCATTCCTCAACAAAGCAAGACTTTCTGAGACTGCCTTAGCGAATACACTGTTCTGATGTAAGGGTGGTGACTGTCCAAAGAAGCTTGGAATAAACTGATGCTCAACACTAGGACCTGCCTTTACAGTATCTTCCAAGTGAAAATCAGTTTCCATTAGAGATATGTTTGTTTCTGGGCTGCTGCGTTCAACTTCCAAAGGGATATGCTGAATCTGAAGACCTAGCGACTCAAATTTGTCTTCAGATTTCTCTTTTGGTGAGGAATCCCCTACAGTAGAGCCAATTGCTGTAGTGGAGGCAGCTCTTTGTTCTTGCACTGCCACTAATAATAAACAAAAATATACAGACCAATTATTTTCTATGATCGTTGTTCTTTTCATAAATTATGAAATGACTATCAAACTTCAAATTAATGCACTTCAACAGTTAAGATTTCATCTAACATGCCAAATTAATTAACATACATTGGAATCATATATTCTAGATGTAACATTTTATCTGACATGTCAATGATGAAGATGAGCTCACTGTAACACGTATTAGATGTAATCTGAGTGCTGAAGATGTATTACTATATTAGTTTAAGAATTAAGTTATCATATTTGTAACATGAAAAGGCAGTTGATATTTCCATCAATCAATCAATCAATCATCTATATATCTACCGACACACAGACAACTAGATATGTTAAAATACACAAACCTTTAAGCCCTTCATCTGTTGTGATGAGATCAAGTTCGAGGAGGTTGAGAAGGCGCCCAAGATCAACCCCACTAGTCCAGTTTTCTGGAGGTCTCCCAACTTGTAACTTAAGTCGACCACGGTTAGCAGTCCCACCCCAAATGATCCCAATAGGCCGTGGCTTCTCACCATCCTCCCCCTTCATTACAATGAGACTTCCACTATCTCCCTCAAGATCAAATGTCTGTTGATTCTCACCCACAACAAGAAAATCAGTAAGGAAGCAAATACCTTTCTCATCATTGTACTCCAGGGCATATGCCAACACAGTGCCTGTGGTTAGACCAGAACTTCTTCCAACTTTTACTACTTGCTTCCCAATAAGGCTACTTATTGGAGACTGCAAGTCTAAACTCTTTACATCACCAATCTCTCCCAAACCTTTTACGGATGTAGTAACAGTGGACATGTCAAAATCATCAGCGAAAGGGATGAAAGCCCCATCTGCTCTTACAAATGTCTCTGCAGGTCAACAAAATCATAATAAGTGTTGGGGTCGGGATGCGTAAGGTTACCAAATTATTGATATAATTCAAGAAAGAGGTAAAATATACAAACCACCAAGTGCATTTAATAGCCCAAACAGAACAGATGATTAAATGAAGAGATAGGGTCAACAAAAAACAATACGGTAACAAAAAAAATATTTATGAATATGATGATATCTGATCCTTAAATACATTATAACACCATAACTGCATCGAAATATTTGTCTTCTAAGTGAATCTGATGAACTTAAGGTAAATGACTCTGGGAAAATCTACCTTGTCAGTCTCATTCAAACATTGGCCAAATGAAACCTAGATGAAACACAATAACTTAATCTGATTTAATTGCAAGTAAACAGTCTGGTCCAAGTGCAGGATAGAACTGACAGAGCAGCATTCTGTTTGCCCATTGTAACTTCCAATGTCAGTTTAAAATCCAATCTCAAGTGTTTGCTCAACTTCAATGGGTACAACTTTGACAACAGAGCAATCGAAAACCAAAGTTATGAGATTTTGCAACATGGTTGAGAACATCCATAAAAATACAATTATAGCTTTACTGAAGGCCAAGTCTACATACTCAAAAGGAAAAAAATGTAAACTCTCTTACCTGGATTTATTCCAGCAAAAATGCCATACCAAAGGTCATCTGTGATAAATGAAGTTGCTCTTTCCACTGCACCAAGGTATACCCCAGGTCCAAGTGTTGGTGGCAAAGGATGAAACATTTTCTGGTTTGGGTAATCTAAGTCAACAGCAACATGCCGATTCGTCAGAAACCCAACTTGTCGGCTACCAGTTTGGCTCTTGACAATGGCACCTAGAGTTCCATAAGTCTCCTGGTTTGCCACCTGAACAAAAGCAATACTTATGGCATTTGACAATCATTATATCAAAGATAAGCATAGACAATGTAAAAGTATTACCTGATTAAGTAAACAACTAAAATTTGGCAATGGATAAGAAAAGATATAAAAATGGATAATGGTGCAGTATCCACTTAATAGCACAACAGAATCAAGTTTGCAGTTGGTAATAGTGATGCAAACTTTTTGGGGAAGCATCATTGCTATAAGTTGAGATTTAACACTCCTTTCAGAGAATTATCATGACGACACTAAACAATAAAAGAACAATATGAACAACAATTAAGAATATATTCAATCTTTATATCCAACTACCTTT
The DNA here is from genome assembly GCA_021234005.1 of Nephelium lappaceum. Lineage (NCBI taxonomy): Eukaryota > Viridiplantae > Streptophyta > Magnoliopsida > Sapindales > Sapindaceae > Nephelium > Nephelium lappaceum. Next base: position 25,883,516 of record CM037996.1, read on the forward strand.
ACTCATTAAAATATCACTACTGTCAGCTCACTCTAATATTCTACAGATGGCTCTCAGTAGTCAGTTCACCAAATGAGCAATAAACAGTATACCCAGCTTCAGTACAGAAATTAGCTAAGCCTGTGAAATAATCTATTACAAATTTAGTTGTGCACTATAAGCAATCAAGTGAGATCTAGAGACAGCTAATACTCCTAAACGAATACATTCAACCAAAGTATCAAATATTTTAATACTCAAAGTTGCCTTTTTGACAATATTGAATTGTTATCATGATCTTCAAACTAGTTTGAAATGTATAGGTAACTCTCAAGAGTAACTTTATTCTTTTATCCAAGCTCTTCAAGTCTGCTGAAGTTTTTTTTTATCCTAATTGAAACAATGTCGAGCTCAGATGCTCTATTCCATTTAAATTGGGTTAGGAACATGACTACTTTCAAGTCAGCCTAAATTTAACAGGGAGATGAATTCACCAAGATAGATGCTAGAATATTTAAAACAACATTTGAAATTACGCTATTAGACCATGAAACACAGTACGAGAACATTTATGTAGGACACAAGTACATTTTTCAAGATTTCAAGTAAAATGATTGTTTCTTCCTTGACCCATGAAACTATAAAATCAATTTACAGAAGCATCTCTTGAGCATTTTTTGCATGTTTATTCGACACAGTTGATCAAACCTAATAAAAATTTCATGATTCCTATCAATATGGTTTTTTTTTCTTCTTTTTGATGAAGGATCTGTAGTCATGAAACAAAGTCAACCATTTATCAATTAACTTCAAGACAACATCTTAAATCAGCCTAATGCTTATTTCCATGTGTAAATCACCATCTATTGCCACCCTTATCTGGAGGAGTAATTGAATTCTATTACACAGGAATATTACTTTTAATTTTCGCAATCGAAATCAAACAAATATTTAAAGAATTCCACTATTGGTTTTTCTAAAGGAAAGGGGATGTGGATGATATGAAATTTTCTACAATTGATGTCTTCCTAAATTTTCTATCTTGCAATGCCAAGTTATTAGTATTATTAATAATATTATTATTTGCATCAGAAATCTAGTTATTACTATTAGCAAATTGGCAATTATATATTTGATACCTGAATTATTATATTAACCTTAATCATTTCATGCACCTCAAATTACAAATTACCGGTGCCCATTCCTAACATAAAGTTTTGGCTCTGCCACTAGGCTCAGAGCATAACAGAAGAGAGAGAGGTCTTTCAGAAAATCAGTGCAAGCATTTCTATTATATCTTCAAAAGAAGCAAAACCCACAGAAAATGTAATTTTGATGTACACCATAAATTACAAAGAATTGGATCACAAGATTGCAACCTTGTGCAATTATTACAAATAATTTATTGACAATAATGTACTTTTAAACTACATCTTTCGGAAGACACAAACACTAACAGTGTATGGTAAAATCCTGTTATTAAATCTAGTGTAAAAGAGAAATGCCATAAGCACCATTAAGAAAAGAAGGCTACTCCATAGCTTACAACATGTCATGTACAATGTCACTACTAATAAAACTCATTTCAAACCATTGAATTATACCCTAAACCTTCCCAAATTCCTAAACCTAACATTAAGGACATGATTGGCCACCAAGAAATATGGTGGGTTTGGGAAAAAATTTTTTCCCATCCCACCATAGTTGGTGTTTGGTGCCACCTAGGGATGGGAAAACCCATCCAGGGCCCATGAGGGGCGCAAACATAAAATCCCACCAATTTTCCTAAAAGATTAAATCCCGCTTAAGTGGGATTTCATTTCTTTTTTATTAAAAAAAAAAAAAAAAGTAATAATAATAATAAATATAAGAAAGAAATGAAATTCCACCTGAGTGGGATTTCATTTCCCACCAAAATTGGTGGGATTTGAATGGATTTCAAGTGTGGGCCCCACATGGGCACTGGATTGTTTTTTCCATTCCTAAGCTGCACCAAACACCAGTTATGGTTAGAAAATTTTTTCCCAAACCCACCATATTTCCAAGTGGCCAAAAGTGTCCTAACAGAGCACTAAAATCTCCTAGCCTCTAAGAGTAGCCTTCACATTATGGGCTGGCCCTAAGAAGATATTCTTAAACTCAAATTACATGTTATGTATAATAACAAACATCCAGCAACTGAAGAACTCAAGAGCCTAAAAAAATCATGAATTAGATACTAAAAAGTTCCAAAAAATTAAGACAAAAATAGTATAACTTAGTAGTTGTACCTGTTAGAACCTAATCCAATCACAAAATACCCTTTCAAAATTCCATAAACTAGTCAATCTACATTTGTTACCAACAATGTTGCTGCCACTTAAAGTATAATTCAACAGATTGAGAAATAAAACCTATCAACTGCTTTTAAAGGCACATCAGATGCCTTGACCATGCATACCCTTCTACTCATCCACGGCATAAATTAGAATGAAAAATCACAATGCAGTTATCAACCTTTTCCCTTTAACTTTGTTATTTGGTGAGGGTGGGACCGCAGCAATAAAGCAGAACGTTCAGTTCCTATTTCCTAATGTCAAATACTAACAAAACAACAGATATAATATGCTTGAAGTCCAACACAGTTAGTTAACCAAGCCAAACAGCAAACTGTCATCTGGCTTTTTCAATGTCTATAAGTGACTAAAGAGTTTCCAAACATTGCGTTGAGACGGAACTTAAAATGAGAACACAAAACCAGATATGAGGTCAGTGCTGGGTCAGCACTAAGTAACCAGATTTATTTAACTAATTACAGCATATTTGAGATTAATTACAGAGACATCCTTTTAAATTATCTGCTCCCCTTTATAGCCAGTATATCAAAAATGAAAAGATTGCACGGGAACTTAAGAATACCTTTTGCTTTTGGAAGACACGAACACTAACGGTGTATGGTAAAATCCTGTTATTAAATTCTAGTGTAAAAAAGAAATGTTATAAGCATCATTAAGAAAAGGAGGCTACTCCATAGCTTCAACATGTCATGTACAATGTTAGTATGTTACAAATAATATAACTAATCTCAAATTATTGAATTATATTTATACCCTAAACCTTCCCAAATTCCTAAACCTAACATTAAGGGCGCGTTTGGCCACCAAGAAATATGATGAGTTCAGGAAAAAAATTTTCTCATCCCACCATAATTGTTGTTTGGTGCCGCCTAGAAATGGAAAAAACCATCCAATGCCCATGAAGGGCACACACTTAAAAATCCCACATGAGCGGGATTTCAAGTCCCACCAATTTTCGTGGGAAATGAAATAGTAGGATTTAATTTCTTTTTTATAAAAAATATATATATATTAAATATAAGAAAGAAATGAAATCCCACTTTGACACTTTAAGTGTGGGCCCCATATGAGCATTTGATGGTTTTTTCATCCCCAACCAAACACCAATTATAGTGAAATGGAAAAAATATTTTCCCTAACCCACCATATTTCCTAGTAGCCAAACACACCTTAAGGGAGCACTACAATCTCCTAGCCTCTAAGAGTAGCCTTCACGTTATATGCTGGCCCTGAGAAGATATTCTCAAACTCAGATTACATGTTATGTATAATAACAAATATTCAGCAACTGAAGAACTCAAGAGCCCAAAAAAATCATGAAATAGATACTTAAAGTTCCAAAAAATTAAGGCAAAATAGTACAACTGAGTAGTTCTACCTGTCAGAACCTAATCCAATAACAAAATACCCTTTCAAAATTTCAGATACTACTCCATCTACATTTGTTACCAATAATGTTGCTGCCACTTAAAGTATAATTCAACAGATTGAAAAATAAAACCTATCAACTGGTTTTAGAGACACATCTGATGCCTTGACCATGCATAACCTTCTACTCATTCATGGCATAAATTAGAATGAAAAATCATAATGCAGTTATCAACCTCTTCCCTTTAACTTCATTATTTGGTGAGGGTGGGGCCGTGGGAGTAAAGCAGTATGTTCAGTTCCTAATGTCCAATGCTAAGAAATTAACAGATATAATATGCTTCAAGTCCAACACAGTAGTTAACCAATCCAAACAACAAACTGTCATCTGGCTTTTTCAATGTTTAGAAGTGACTAAAGAGTTTGCAAACATTGCTTGGAGACAGAACTTAAAATGAAAACACAAAATCGGATAAGAGGTCAGCGCTGCATAACCAGATTTATTCAACTAACTACAGCATATCTGAGATTAATTACAAAGACATCTTTTTAAACTATCTGCTCCCCTTTACAGCCAGTACATCAAAAATGAAAAGATTGCAAGGGAACTTGAGAAGATTACCTGAGAACCAGAACCAATAATCGGATCACCCCCACGCAAATCATCAACAATTTCCGTGTACAACTGTTCTTTGGGAGTCGGCTCAGGTGCTCCAAAATACGAGAACTCCAACACATCCACATCGCACCATACACCTCCCGGTCCCTGAACAAAGAATTCCAAAGATTTATCATCGCTTCACATTAAAGTTAACAAAACACGGACACTAACACGCAATAATAATCATGAGCATCATCCTGTCCTAACCTCAAGCGCAGTCGGCAAACACTGGATGGGGCTGAGCCACTGCTTATGAACTTTCCTCGAAACGAACACAAGAATAGCCGGTACGTCCGTCAACACACCCCCTTTAATCCGAAACCCAATCGCCGTGCCAAGACTATAACACCGCAAAATCTTGCTATGAAACGCTCTTATCGTCATGAGCTCCAGCAATGTGGTGGCTTGCTGGCCTTTCGGCAATCGGTTGAGAGTCTCAGGCAGCACCCCTTTCTGCAGATTCGCAAAGTAATTCGCCCTTTCCTCGGCCGCATCATTCAGCCGGCTCGAGGGAGGCCACGAGAAGTACGCGGCACTGCTCTCACAGTGCTGTCCGGCAGACGCAAGAGGCTGAAGCGTTGGCGGACTCAGTGAAGGCAGATTAACATGACTGCCGCTACAGTTTCTCTCAAAATCCGAAGCTGATTCCTCTGACAGCGTCGAACCAGAACACCGAGTCCTACAAGTCACTCTGCCCCGTTCCATTTACACGACAACTACCTAAACGAAATTATCCAATATTTCACAAACACCAAACCATCCAACAAGCCACGATTTTCATTTCATAAAAGCAACTGGTGAGGACCATATAAATAAAGTGAGTTAATAGTGAGAGAACCAAAAAGGTGAAAAGTAAACAGATGACTTACTTGGTAACTGAAGCGAAATTGGGGAAAACAGAGTCATCTTACACAAAGCCAAGCGGCTCCATGGATAGAAACGTGATTGTCATGTGTTGTGATGGAAAACGATTTTGAAGCCACTTCGATGAGAAATGACATCAGGCAAGATCAGGGATGAAGTGAGTTGGTGTCTGATGTGAAAGAGAGAGAGAGCGAGAGAGAGAGAGAGAGACAGGTAGCTGTGAGTGGACCTTCGGGTAGGCTTTTAGAGCCATTTTTATAATAGGGATTAGGTGTCTATGTATCGGCTCGGTGTACTAGTGTGTGTACTGTATGTAATTATTATAATTATTTTTTATTATTAGTGTGTGTGCTACGTGTAATTGTCGTTAACTTTTTTTATTGGTGTGCGTGCGCGACATGTAATTATTATTATTTTTAGAGAAAACTTTATCGAGCCCTTAAAGTTTTAAAAAATATCAAAATTTTAAAACTTTTTTATAAAACGATTCTTTTCATCTATAACTTTTTTAAAACTCTTTAAATAAATTTAATTTATTAATCAACTGACGATTAATATTAACTTTAAACTATTTAAATTATAATTAACAACTTAATTTAGTGATATTTTAGATAATTTAATTTTTAAATTAATTATTTTATGAGAGCAATTCGATAATTTATTCAGTCGCTAATAATTATCAAGGATAAAAATATTTTTTTTACGCGTTACGTTGATATTGATCATCAGTTAACTAATAGTTTAAACTTTTTTAAAAGGTTTTGAAAATGTTATAGATTGAAAAAAGCTGTTTTTAAAAATACTTTAAAAATATGATATTTTTTGAAACCTTTAAGATTAAAATGAAGTTTTTTCTATTTTTTGAAATGTGTGAAAAATATATTAAATTTAAATAAAACTACTCACATGGTCATAATTTATATTTTAGGATAAAGATAAGATTTAAACTTTTATACTCAATTATTCGTATTAAAGGTGGTGTGTACTATATATAATAGTTTGTCAATCGTATACAAATATTAAAAATGAAACTTTTAATCTTTAAAAGTAAATTGTAAAACTTAATCTTATAATGGATTTATTACTTTAAAAAGCATAAAAACATCAACAATGAAAAAAATATTTATAAAGTACGAAAATTAAATTTTAATTGATAATTTTAGAAATGTAACTATTAATAATTAAAAAGTATAGTCAGATATCAAATAATTAATTGGCTTAATATTTTAATATCAATAAGATTGACAAGATAAGGACATTAGTTTTTTAAGTCTACATTTGGCACGTAAAATTAAAATGAAATGAAATTGATTAAATTGGATTGAAATTAAATGGAATGGAATAGAATGAAATGGATTGGATTGAATTAAAAAATTACGGTATTATGTTTAGTAGAACTTTGGATTGGATTAAAATTATATCATATCATATTTGGTGTAAATTGGGATTGGATTGAAAAAAAATAATAATTATTTAAACTTTTTATTATATAAAATTAATTTTATAAAAAAATCTGAAAAATAAAAATAAAAAACAACCACAGTTATCAATATCATTATCTCCCACAGTTATCAACATCATCATCTCTCATAGTTCATCAACATCATCAATCCAATTTATTAACATCATCATCTTTCATAACAACAACATCAAAACATTAAAATATGAACAAAAACAAAAAAAAAAACAAAACAAAACAAAACAAAAAGACAAAAAAAAAAAAAAAAAAGACACAAAAAAATCAGAACAGAAGGTTCTGATTGAACCCAAAACCAGATAGTTTTGGGTTCGAAAATGAATCTAGAACCCAATTCTAGGTTCATCGAATTCAGAACCATTTAGTTTTGGTTTCATCGAATGGAGAACATGGTCCTAGGTTCATTTTCAAAAGCAGATACCCAAACTAAGAAGAAAAAGAAAAAATGAGAGAAGGTAGAAAGTATTGCAGGTTCCATGGATGTGTGAGGGGAGAATGAGGGAAAATGAGAGAAAGAGAGATAGAAAGAGGTGTGAGAAAGAGAAAGAAGATAATAAATAAGAAATCTCATTCCCGGCAAAACCAATGGTTTTGGATGGGAATGACGATTCCCAAGAGATTGGGAAATGAGGGAGTTTGAATTTCAAACACATTGCTTTCCAATTAGCCTTCAAACATGGCATTTTAAAAGTTTAGGATTTTTTAATCCCAAATCCACTTTCATTCTCATGTGCCAAACATGCCATAAAAGTGATATAAATAATATAATTTATATACATCCTTTTATCTTCAACCGGTTTCTTAATTTGTAGATTATTTATGATACAGTTTTGGTGTAAAACCGATGTTGTTATGTTAAATAAATGGGATAATCTTATTTTTCCTCCTATAGTTTGGTTTAATATCCAAACTCCACCACCAATTTGAAAAATCGTTAAAAATCACTATCATTTGATTAAATAAACAAAATACCCTTTGTAGTTGAAAAAAATATTCAAACTACCCTTATAGTTTAAAAAAAATCTAGAAAACCCTTGATATTTTTCATTACTGTACATGTCAAAATCAAAAAAGGGGTAAAATAAGATTTTTATAAATTATAAGAGGTAATTAGTGATTCTATCAAACGACATGAGAAAACTAAAATGATCTCAAAATAAATTCATATTAGTTTGTGCAAAATCGTTGTCCTCACAAATTTAAGATATTGTTTTTGGATGCAAATAGAATGTAAAATATTTTAAGTAAGAATTCTCTATTAATTTTTGCTTATACTAAAATTTTTATAAGAAGAGTTTAAGTTTGAGTGATGTATAGAAGAAAAAAAAATCTAACAATGTTGGTCATCCACATTTTTTATGCTGATACATCACTATATTATAAAAAATTTAATAAAAAAAATGATAATAAATAATCTTTACTGATATACTTTTGTCTAGAGAGTTCACGTAATGAAAACATCCTAGTCACACAAGATCTATGTTTAGACCATCCAAATTCTTGTCCAAGTCATGCAACAAGATACTCAAGTTGTAAATTTACACTAAAAATGCTGCACCGACATATTTGGGGAGCTCGAAAATTTTCAATTTATAGATTATTAAGCCAAAAAAATTTAAACTTCCAAAGATTATTAGGTAATGGCAATTGTTTATTTCTTAATTTAAAAATCAACAAAAACCTCATGATTATTAAGCCTAATTTATGACTATACAAATTTGAAAGCAAAAATGGGAGAAAACTAATTAATGGATTCATGTGTGTGCCTTGGAGGTACCAATAAGTTGTGTATTATATCTTTGTCTGAATCTAATACTTCACATTTAGTTAATGTTATAAAACCTACTAATTCGATACATTGAATTGTTTTGTAGTCTCATTGTGTTCACATATCATATTAAAAGAAGTTTAACTATTGCTTATATTGTTTCAAACGCGATTTATCTAATTTATCATAACATAGTCTCAACTCTAATACCAAGATGTTATGAGATATTATATCAATATGGGATCATATATTTGAGTAGATTTGATATACTTTATCCAATTAATTATATTAAAATATACAATTTTAATATATTAATTTATTTTGCGCTCTTACTGGGCTCACATATTTTATTAAAAAAAGTCTTCCTACTAATCATAATTTATATAAATTCCAACAAGATTTATCTAATTTATCATGGCATAATCTTAGCCCACATTCATTATTTCTTATTCATATTATATTGCATTGAAGGAGTTGTGTCAGTTGTTAAAATTTGTCATCCCTAAATAACATATAGCTAGCAAGCAATTTATCTAAGCTATTTACAACTTAAATTACATAAAAAGTAAAAGCAGAAATTCTTTACTAAGAACTCACCATAACTCCGATTTAAATGAGAATGGGGCTTTGCGTGGTGGTAAAGCCACAGTCTCACCCGTGACTTCATTGAAGTCATGGGTTCTAATCTCACATAAAGACCTACTTATTTGGATATTTTTTTCCTACACATCTGGGTTGCTCCCTCAAGGTTACTAGGGAGTTAATCCTCAAACCGTGTCTCAAAGTGATATCACAGTCGGTTCTGACTATACTCTGGACTAGTCCCAAAAATAAAAAATGAAAGTAAAAATAAAAAACTCCGGTTCAAATATTGTGAGAGACCAGCTTGTCTCAGCCCTAATACAACATTGATGGCCTAGTAAACAAAGCCATGCACATAAATGAATTTAAAAAAAAAAAAAAAAAAAAAAAAAAAAAAGAAAAAAAAAAAGACAAACACTTTAATGATGTAGTAATTGAACAAATAAATGGCTAAAAATCTATCCATGTATTAGATTTTCGAATTCCAAGTAATATGGAATACATATGGAGCATTTATTCATCAAAATGACAGTTCTCATGGTCCTAGCCAATGGTATTGGCCTCAAATTCGTATGCTAACAAGTACCACATGATATGTATAAACCTGCTAAGGTCATGCAAGAGTGGAGATGTGGTGGTTGTGGTTGACTCAGTCTTTATCGTAGACAATGGATCGTGGGATGAGTTTAGTGCCGCCTGTTTGCTCTGTTAACAAAGCATGAGATGCAAGTTTTTAGCTTTAGTAGGGTAGTGTGCTTCCTTAGTGGGATTAGTGGGGTAGTTGTGTCTTCCACGTACTTAGCATTGTTTGTTAGTTTTTCAAGCATTGTATGACTAATATAAATAGTCTGAAACATCTAAAGTACAAGTCATGAGTAAAAACGTTCAAGTTTCTTCCTTATGTGTCTATTGTTTTGCTTTTTTATCATAATCCGTACTCATCGATTGGCACTTAGTCTTTTCTTCATCTTTTCTATCAAATTCATTCATTTCACCCAAATATTAATATCAGGGTTTGACTACTTTACTAAGATTCTTTTCCAATAAGGTTGCCTACCTCTCAAATTGAGAGTTAATCTTTGTTTGCCTGACATGTGATAGTCAAACATTAATTATTAAAAGATGGTAATTTGATATAACATGTTACCATTCAATTAATTAATTAAATTAAATATTAATAGTTTAAAAAATTATATAAAAATAATTTATAATGTTTATAATAAAATTATTGAAAATAATAAGTTAAAAAATATTTATTATAATAATTAAAAATATGGTTTATGTTTAAATATGTTTAAGTAGAGAAAATACAGTTAATAGATATTTATAATTTATAAATTAGGGAATTAATAAAAATAGTTTATAATATTTATAAAGGGATATTATCAAAAAGCCACCTAGATTGTAAAATTTTGTTAAACCACCACTGGTTTAAAAATAATACTAAAAGACCCCCTCCCATAAGTGGTTTAAATCAACTAGTGGCTTAGGGTTAAAAGTCATAGTTCTGTTGGTGGTTAAGGGTTAATAGATAAATGTGTTGATGTTTTAAATAGACAAAACCCTAATTTCACTTTCTTCCGTCTGTTCTGTTTCTACTATCATCTCTCTTTTCCCTTTTAAGTTTCTCTTTTCTCTCTTTCCATTTTGCCCTCTCACCACCAACCCTCTCTTTTCTGCTCATCACTCTCTTTACCCTCTCGTCAATCTCTCTTCTCCCTCTTATTGCTCATTCTCTTCCAATAAAAACCTAGATTTGGATATCTGTCTATTTAAAAAGTAGAGATCCCGTCTAAGATCTCCACCTTCATTTTTAAAATTTTTTTTAATCTTTTTTCTTTTTCTTTTTTCTTTTTTTTTTTTCTTTTTTTGAAAAAATTGGAGATCCCACTTGGGATCTGATTGGATCTCCACCCCTAATAATTTTTTTTTTTAAAAAAGTAGTGATCCCAGATAGGATGTCCACTGTTCATCTATCTTGATGGACGCTCGAGATCACATCTGTGATTTCCATCTCTACCTTCATTTTCTTTTAAATTTTTTGAATCTTTTTTTTTTTTTTTTGAAAAAAAATGGAGATCTCACCTGGGATCTAATGGGATCTCCACCCCCAAAAATACATATATTTTTTAATTTATATATATATATATTTTTAAAAAAGTGATGATCCCAAGTGAGATCTCAACCGTTCATCTATTTTGATGGACAGTGGAGATCACATCTGTGATTTCTACCTCTATTTTTTAATTTTAATCATTTTTAATTAATAATTAATATTTAATTTAATTTGATGATTGTTGTATGTGATCAATGATGATGATAATGGTTATATGTGATGAACGGTAGGCAATGATGAATTTGGTATGATGGACAATGGGTGATGATAGATTTACTTATGTGAGGCAGTTTGATAATTAAGTGTTTTATTAAATTTTATTTTTATATTTTTTAATATTATTATTAATCTAAAAGGTTATTATTGATCTTTGAATTTAAAAGCCCTTTATTTTTGGATGAAACCATTGACCCACTAATGGTAGGGGACTATTGGGTATTATTTTCGAAATCAGTGATGATTTGACAATATTTTGCATTCCAAGTAGCTTTTTGATAATTTCCCTATTTATAAAATTATTTCAAATAGTTTATACATATTATAAAATAATTTAATATCTTGTTGTAATTATTACGCTGAATACATGACTTCATTAGTTTCCAAATAAATATAAACATTACAAGTTAATATTATACTGCATATAAAAATTGTATTACCAATAAAATATTGAATATTCTAACATAGTTTGGTTATCACATAAATGTAAACATTGCAAGTTACCGTGGTGTTACAATTAATACAAAAATATACTCCTTATAATGTAATTAGTTACCTAATAAACGTAAGTGTAGCAAGTTAATATCTTATTGTATATAAAAATTATGCAACAAATAAAATGTAAAATATACTTCTTATAATGTAATTAGTTACCCAATAAACGTAAGTGTAGCAAGTTAATATCTTATTGTATATAAAAATTATGCAACAAATAAAATGTAAAATATACTTAGCGTTATTATCATTTTTCCTCCTGATGATTAATGAATCATCATTTTCCCCCCTATTGATTCTAGAAACATCATTCTAACCTTTTTTTTTTTTTTACTTGAATTAATACTAGTTCAGGGTTTTTTTTTTTACTTTTTTAAAATCATCAAGGAGAAAAATGATGATTCATCAATCGTTAGGGGGAAAAATGATAATAACTTATATACTTATTATTACATAGTTTGGTTACCATACAAATATAAATATTGCAAGTTAACATGATATTGCAATTAATATGTTAAATATATTCATTTTCATGTAATTAGTTACTAAATTAACGTAAACGTTGTAAATTAACGTTATGTTACATATAAAAATTATGTTGCTAGTGATACATTAAATATATTCATTTTATCGTAATTTGTTTACCATATAAATATAAATATTGCAAGTTAATGTAATGTTACAATTAATACATTGTACGTACTCATTTTAATGTAATTAGTTATCAAATAAACTTAATTATTGCAAATTAACAATGTTGCAAAAAGCAGTTGGCAACTTGACGCTTAGTGCCTAGGCAGTTTGATCGATGGTCAATAATCAATTTGTTGACTGCTGGTCAAACCAAAAAAAACAAAGAAACATTTCCATAGACAACAACCCCACAAAGCAAAACACTCCATTTGACTTATTTCCTCTTCTTAGTCTCATCTACGGAGAGGGAGAGGGAGAGATTGAAAATACAATACAACCCAACAAACACAATAGAGAGAGAGAAAGAGAGTTTGAAAATACAACAGAGTCATAAATAACACACATGAATCATCATCATCAGCCCTTCGACTCCTCCAAATTCCTCGTCCTTATCATCGTTTCCAAGCTAGAGCTCCTATCATCAACTGTCTTCAAATCATCATTGGCTACCATCGCAAAGTTGGATCTCCCTTCTCATACCCAAGTTAGAGATGCCATTTTGAAATCCCCATTAGTTCTTCTAATCTTCACCTTTATGGGGTTAGGGTTTGGTCAGCAAGTGCACCAAAAGAACTTAGTTCTTCTATTCTGATCTTCTCTTCTCTCTTATGTTAAAATTTGACTTCCACTTTTTTTTTTTCAATTATTGAGCACCAAAACGATATCATTTTGGGTTTTCCAAAACAACTCTGTTTTGGTTTATTTTTAAAAATTTTTAAAATAACTAAAATGGCATCGTTTTAAAGAGCCAAAGCAACGCAACACCGTTTTTGGACAATTTTTTTTTTTTTTAAAAAAATAAAAAAGCTTTGTGCAATGCCTAGCCGCGCAGCCCAAATTGGAAGCTTAAGCAACTAGTCGCGCCGCATCCCAAGTTGGATGCTTAAGCGGCTAGTCTACTAATACACTATTTTGGTGGAAATCGAATCAACCGGCGACTGCTTGGACCGATTATTAAAATATTGCAAAGTCATGTTGTTTGTTAAAAAAAAAATGTTGCATTCGCAAGTAAAACATTAAATATACTCATTCTAACGTCATTAGTTATCACATAAATACAAATGTTGCAAGTTAATGTTATATTGCATATTAAGGTGATGTTACGAGTAAAATGTTAAAATGTTAAAAATCACGGTTCCGAGGGGTACATATGCTAACTTATAAGTTTGGATTAAGTTTGAATGACTTACAACAAATCCAAGAATTGCTATTGAAGACTCTTATAAATATTAAATGAGCTATATTAATTGGTAAACTACTGATCCAATTTCCTACATTTTTTTTTTTTTTGAAATTTATCAATAACAATAGGAAAAATAACAAGAAGCTTAAATATCAATAGACTTCTTCCTTTTTATACGTTTTTACTCAAACTTTTTAACCCTATTACGATTTGGCTACCATATCTACTTCATTTTTTCTACTATAGAGAGTTTGTGGGTGTACTCTGCAGCCATATCTTTTCCACAGTTAAAAGCAAAACATCTTGGAGAAATAGAACTAACAAATAGGTAAATTTAAAATACCATTTGTTTTCATTATGTAAATACTTGTTATATGCATTTTTTCCTTGACTGAAATACCAAAACATTACAGAAACTGGACCTTAAAAGCTGACAAAATCTTCAATTCAAGAGGTATGTTTTCTAAAAGTTCAGTGTTGTGTTATACCTTGTCATCTAAATACTTTTCTTTTTTTTTTTTTTTTTTTTGAGTTTAGACAAATAGTTGTAGCATACAAACTACTTGATAAAAGTCACAGAAGAAATAATATGAACAAAGTTGTGTTTCTTTATTTCTTTATTTAGTTTGATGTTAAAAATCTTTATTGTTGGCTTGGCTTATAAATTTATATTATAGCTCAAAAGCTTCTTGTAATTCTTACTTTAATCCACTTTAATTGAGTAGATAAAAGTATGAAGATAATTTTGCACGCAAATTGATTTGAATATTAGATTATTGGATTATAATTTTTCTGAACAAATTAATTGAGTTGAATTGTTATAACACTCCAATTAATTTTTTACCAAATTAGTACAATAGAGGGGAGGGCTCTTTTGTTTTGTTTTTCTTAACCGATTAGTTATCTATCTTGTTTTCGTATTTATAACGTTAGCACTAATTTTGCATTAAATATTCTTGTTATAGATTAATATGGCAAAGACCAAAAAGTACAAATTATCACATTGAAATAAAGAATATTAACAATCATTCTTAGGATGAAAACAACATCAAACTTGGAAGGACGGCTTGGATAAGTTATCTGTATGTCATACTTTATTATTTCATTTTTAAACAAAATATTATATGTTATGTCTATAATGAATGGATGTGTAATTGTAAAAATTATGGAGCATAGTGGAGAGTAAAAACATAGAGGTCAGTTATTCTTTTGCTTTTCTTTCTCTGTTATTTATTTATTTATTTAATAAGTGAAACTTTAGTGTTAAGTGATTCAATAATAAATATAAATATAAATATTATAAATATAAGTGTGTGTATATATATATATATAAGTTCTTTCAATTTGTAATTGAAAATTATTGTCTATTTTAGAGTAGAAGAAAAATTTCCTATGGAAAAGTCTAAAGAAAGAAGAAAAAGCGCAATATACAAAGCAAATTAGTAAAAAATCAGTTATTCATGTCAAGTAACTGAAGTTAGAGTCAAGATATCTACCTTTAAGACAAGGTGTACACCTGAACATTTTTCATTTCTTGTGGAACAACTTTTTAAGGGCGATTGGAAGCTGTGAGGGAGATAGGGTTTGAAAAATTCGTTAAAATGCGTTGTGGCTGCCTTCATCATGACCTATGTAGATGGCTTGTCGAAAACATGAACACTTCAAATTGTTCTCTCAACATTAATGGCATTAAAATTATGCTTAACCCCAGCATGTTTGCAAAAACCATGGGTATCATTGACGGAAATCTTATTGTGAATTTAAAAGATGAAAATAATCGAAGTGAAGAATTGAAGTCAAAATACTATGTTGATAGCAAGGGCATTCCCTTGCATAAGATAGTGAAAAAACTCCTCAAGTCAACCAACGCTGATGAGAAATTTAAAGTGAGGACCCAATAATGGAGGATGCAGCAAATGCCTCTATATCCAAACATCAACCTCCAACCCCACCAAAGCATCAACAACTGGAAGTTGATATTTCATCAAAGGACGCCCCTTCAACCTTCGTTACAAATAAGATGCAGACTGGTTACAATTCTAGTTGGTCACAAATAAGGAAGTTAATATATCAATCTGCATCTTATCTGTAGCAAAAGTTGAAGGGACATTCTTTGGTGAAATATCAACTTCCGCTTGTTAATGCCTTAGGTGGATTGGAGGATGATGTATGGATGTAAAGGCATTTGTTGCATCTTTAGTTACTAGGTTCTCAGTTTGTTTGTTTGGATCATCATTTTTTTTTATCATCTTTGTGTTTGAGTTTCTGTTTGATTTTGTTTAATTCAAAGACAACACTATACATCATGTGGTAAAGGGTGTTAAGTTTGTCTCCCTCAAATCTTTTAGACCATGATAGTTCATCTTTTTTAGCCAGTACATAAGTTTCACCAGTTGGGTCAAGAAATATTGGGGTTCTGAAAACTTAAGATAAGGATAACACCATACATATACAAATATTAATATAAAACAAAAGGACAAATTAAGTAATTATATAATCCTAATTAACATTAATTAAAAATTAAAATAGTGCTACAACCATACCATACCATGATATGATTGACCCCTCCTTGCTTCTTGATAACTATCATAACTTGTTTAATTGACTTCACTATCCAACCAACAATTGGAACAATAGATTTGCCAACTTTAGAATTATTTAGATGCAAAGAATGTAGTTAGAATAACTGTAACAAGTGACAAAAAACTGTTAATTATCGAATAATTCCAAATTATATAAAATTTAATAAATCTAAATATAATTAAAATTAAATGTTGATTTGCTTGTAAAAAGAGGGACACAACCAGGCAAATACCCTATCTGACATGTCTTGAATTTTTTAATCCCAATCATTAAAATAATTAAAGCACAATATTGCCCAATTTATCAATCGAATAGTGTTTATACCACTTAGCAGTCTCGGTAAGATGACTTGATAAATTGTCTCGTTGCAAGACAAAGCATAGTACCCAATGCATATAGAATAAATGTCCCTTAAATTTCTCGTTAGCACTCCTTAAGGAGTTTTTCCACTATCTTATGCAAGGGAATGCCATTGCCCTCAACATAGTATTTGGACTTAATTTTTCACTTTGATTCTTTTCACCTTTTAAATTCACAATAAGATTTCCATCAGCAATACCCATGGTTTTTGCAAACATGATAGGGTTAAATATAATTTTACTGCCATTAACGTGGAAGAGGACAATTTGAAATGTCAATGTTTTCAACAAGCCAATTACATAGGTCATGATGAAGGCAGGCCACAATGCATTTTAACCGAAGTTTCAAACCATGTCTCCCTCACAGCTTCCAATTGCCTCTCAAAAAGTTGCGACACAAGAAATGAAAAATATTCAGGTCTACACCTTGTCTTAATGGTAGATATTTTGACTCTAACATCAGTTGTTGTTATTGCATATTTTAACTCCAACATCAGTTGGTGTGCAATAACAGATTCTTACTAACTAGCTTTCTATATTGTGCTTTTCTTCTTTCTTTGGACTTTTCTATTATTGGAAAATTTTTATTCTGTTCTAAACTAGACAACAATTTTCAATTAAAAATGGAAAAACCTTATGCGCAGAGCACACACATATACATATATATATATATATATTTAGTATTGAATCACTAATGTTCACTTGTTATACAAAAAAAATTAGAGAAAGAAAAGCAAAAGAAGAACTAACCTCCATAGCGATCTTCTTTATACCATTCTTCCTCAAATTTTTACTTTTTGCTATACCACATAATTTTTACAATTACACATCCATTCATTTATAAAACATAACACATAAAATTTTGTTTAAAAGTGAAATAAAAACTATATATATATGACATACAAATAATTTATCCAAGCCATTCTCCCAAGTTTGATATTGTTGTCATCCTCAAAATGATCTTAACATCATTTGTTTCGATATGACAATTTCTATTCATTGGTCTTGCTATATAAAACTATAACAAGAATATTTAATGAAAAATCAGTGCCAACTTAATAAATATTATAGTGTGATAATGATGAAAGAAGCTACTGTTTTTATTCATATCAGGCTTACTTACATCAAAGTGAATGTTAGTTCACTTTTAAACTAGAGTCCTAAAAGATAAAGACTTCTAAATATCAAAAGATAAAAACATAATATAAAAGTTTTGTCCACCCATCTAATCGATAAAAGGATTAGGAACAAACTAATCATCCTAATTTTTATTTCCTAAGACTAATCTAAAATACTCCAACAAATAAAAAACAAGATAGGTAAATAGTTGGTCAAGAAAAACAAAACAAAAGAGCCCTCCCCTCTGTTGCACTAATATGGTGAAAAATTAATTAGGGTGATCATCTTTACAACAAGAATATTTAATGAAAAATCAATGCCAACATTATAAATAAAAAAGCAAGATACTTATAAGTCTTCATGAACTTGTTAACCTAATAGGATAGTCTAATCGATCCAGGTTCTAGCAATGAAGCAATAAGTCTAGTGATCAAAACCCTCCACACCAACCTAAGCAACCTTCGACAGGATTAGTTTAAGTTATGCATTTCTACCAACTGATTGTGCAAAAACATACTTCTTACAGAAAACAAATACAATATAAGTGTCCACATCTATTACAGAACTACAAGAATAATAACATCCCTTAAAGATAGACAGCCAACAATCTCCTTCCTAAGTGAAGAATCAGATGGGGTTGATAAGGAATTATAACAATATCGTGTTATGTGTGGGCACGTACTGATTTAGGTGACAAGATTATATACTTTTGGAGTCACAGTGAGATTATGAGGAAGTTTGCTTTATGTTTAAAATAAAAGGAATGTGTTATGGTGTACTCTATAGTAACTAGGAACCAATAATTAATGCAGAATGAAAGAAACATCATGAACAAATAAAATAATTTATCATTGATTTCTCTGTAGAAAAAATAAATAAAGATTAACGCAACTGTGCACGTGCGTTTGCAAGGTCATGAACAAATCTTTATTATTTACCTTCTCCAAATGTGTATAAGCCTTCACAAAATAATCACACTCTTGTCCATACATATGGCAAGCACTAGCAGCCTTATAAGTTAGCAATTGCAGATCACCTGTTGCAAAATAAAAAACCAAAACAAATGAGTTCAATTGATCTGGCTTAATGACATGTTTTGCATGTCTTTGCCAAAAAAATGAGAATTTAGGTCTAAACTTAACACAATCTTATAAGTTAACTGATATTCATTCATCTATAAACAAAGTATCATCTTCAGCCTTTCTATACTTTTAAGATTCACATAAAAACAGATATAATCTAAGGGATATCCGACTTATTAAACGAGCCAACTCATGCATGTAATTCAGGTGTTGTTACTGATTGGAAACCAAATACTTGAATTAGTTGATTCATATTCTAGAACAATTCTCTGTTTGCATAGTTATGTGCACAAATTTTGGTCAAAAGTAGTCAAATTGAATTATATTCAACAATTGTTTTCGGTTCATGATCTAATAATTAGCTCAAAATCTACAAAAAGCAATTCTGCCATTTGTGACTTGTGAGGTTGTACCCAAATCATGTCAAAATCTCAATTTCTTATCCTACAATTTCAAACATCATTTTGAGATCACTAATCAAATCTCATTCAAAACTCATTAAGTGCCGAAACACCGACTTCGAAAAAAAAAAAAAAAAAAAAGCCAATGTTATAGTCTCAAATGGAATAAGTTTTGCATATCGTGAATGTAACATAACTTACCTGCAGCAATTTCTGATGTAAGCATTTTGTTGCTGAAGTGTCGATTCAACCACCATTTGCAGCGGAACATCCAAGATTTTCCAGACTTGCCCTCTGTCAATATAGTTGGAGGCCTATTATAACGCACAGAGAACCGTTGCTTTTGTTCACTTCCATTCCCATTCAGACATACTGACATTCGATCCTCGTCATACCGAGCAAGCTTAAGGAAACATAAAGCAAACTCTCGCCATGCATTTTCATTTGCATATGTGGCATCTAAATGCAAAGCTATCATTTCCACTAGTGATTCAGGACTGTAATCCCCTGAGAAATACCAGAAGAAATTAAGTAAAGAAACAGCACACTGATTATCTGTATATACGTATATAAACAGAGGACAAGAAAAGAAGATCAAGTCAATATGATACCCTACCATTTTGATGCAAGCTGATAAGCCTAGCCAATGAGTGACAACATGTTGGATCCTTCTTCAAGATATCCTCAAAACAGGTTGAAAGCATAACATAGTTGTTGTGATCCAAACACTCCAAAAGAGTAGCTTTCAATCTGTACAAAGCAGAGATAAGTAGTTTTCTAGAACTAACCAGCATGAGCAGCAAGAAATATGAGTAATTAAGCAATAGCTTGCAAAGAAAATTATCTAAATAAATTCGGAATAATGAGTGCCTTAAAGAAAAAAGACAATGTGGGTAAGAATTATTTTAATTAACAAAAATTCCTAGTATGACTTCATTCCATGTTTTCTTACAAATGTGGCAACAGATTTTAGAGAAACACTATTTCTTCTTTGGTTTAGATGATATCAAATCAATGAGAACTTTGTATGAAGCTCTACCCTTAGAATGCAGAAGATTGCATCTTCAAGGAATAAAAAGGAAAACTATCGGTTTGTTATGAACAAAATAAACACTTATCATCTTATGGGCTCACCAAACATATTATCATATAGAATTGAAGTCCAGTTTCTGCAGTATATAAAGCAACCTGCCATATTTTATGGAAATCCAAGGCATATGACAGATATTCTTACTAGAAAAATAATAGACAGATGTATTTAATTACTAAAAGATAGGCTATTTATGGGAGCCAAACATCAGGAACTCTTAAAGCTGCAGATAATTGCAGGACATGTCCACCCATTAATCTGTGCTAAGTATTGTGTTTTACTTTGTCCTATATAAAAATCTATGATATCATCTTTTATACTGCTTCTTAATTGTTCTTTCTTTCCATCCATAAAAAATCATGGGAAGAGAGAGAGAGAGAGAGAGAGAGAGAGAGAGAGAGAGAGAGAGAGAGGTCAGAAAATAAATACTGAAACAATCTTTTTTCTCCTCTATTATCACTTTTTGATGTTCCACTCCAATTTCTTTGGATGACTTATAAGCTGCCCTTTTTCAAATTATATTTAACTTTTTAATTTCCTCTCAATTCTTGGTAACAGAAAAGTTGGAGACTTAGAATGGAATTATACCTAATAGGAAGTGCTGTTTTTGAATCACTACAGAACTTCTCGAGCTCATTCATAGCTTCATCAACATGACCTCCTATCAGCAATAACTGGAATAAAATGGAATGAAGTATAAGAACAAAGTATAAAAGTTGAACTACAAACATACAAATACAATTGTAATAAACAGGACAAAGCCAAGACACCAGAAAATGATAAATTCCCTCTTAAGGTATCACACAGTGTAATATCCATCAAAGTAGCATCCTAGAACAAATAATTTGGATGATCCCAACCTCCAACATTTCAGCATGCAAAGGCTAATACCCCAACCTAGGGCTAGCTTCCTGTGATAGAGAGTCCAAGACCTTTACCAATACACCTAAAAACAGTCCCTCTAAATGATAAAAGAAAACACAAGACTCAAGTGGTCATGTTGCAATATTCAGAACAACATAATCCTTCACTAGTGCGATTCAGGTTATCCCCTAAATTAATATGGCCAATTGCCTTAGAATAAATTCTCTATTCAACATAAGTATACCATCTTTGTGATACTCTGTGATCAATTTTATTAGCAAAATCAATTCAGAGGATTCTCTAAAGAGCATAAAATGTAGAGAATTGAAACAATCACATGGCTCCTCTTTATATAGAGTGGAGGAGATGTCTACACACTTCTCAAGGATGTGCATGCTTTTTATTTTGGTTGGTACATAATAAATCATTTCTCTATATGATTGACTCAGTTCTAAATGATGATAAACATAATAACCTAATTATGTGATGACTTGTACATTTTTAAGTATGTCTATCACTACTTTAGGATCAATAATCAATAAATTAACATAATAAATGATGTCTCTATATGATTGACTCTGTTCTATATGATGATAAACATAATAACCTAATTAGGTGATGACTTGTACATTTTTAAGTATGTCCTTCACTACTTTAGGATCAATAATCAACAAATTATTGTATTTATTTTTCTACGGTTTTATCCAAAGGAAAATTAAAGGGAGGGTGTTATGTCCAAGTGGATTTTTCCACCATTGAGGCAATCACATTTACCACCATTTAGTATGGAGACAAGTTTTTAATACGAAGACATCATTTATCTCACGTACCAACCAAAAAATGCATGCATTGCTTTGAGAAAGATGCATAAGTCTCCTCCATTGTTTATAAAGAAGAGCCATGTGATTGCAAAATATTGATTTACAAAAACAAAGACATTAGTGCTGTAGTTCTTTAATCTTCAGTTCCTTACTATGCCCTCTCTTCTGTACTTATCTTCATTCATTATACCCTCTTCTTTTCTTATCTTCATTCATTTTACATTTATTTATAACATAAGATGCCAGTTTGCCGAGTTCAACCTCTTTTAATTGATAGATTAATTCCTTTAATCAAAATCAAGTAGGAATCAGACTAATTATATGTGCCTAATGAAGTGAAAACAAATTAAAAATGAACAGAGCAAAGTCATATCAACTCCACAAGGATAATTTTACTAAAGAGGGAACAATTAACATACTAAAATGTGGTGAATAATGCTAGTCCTTGTGCACATTAGTGCATGGCTTTTCTGCATTGCTTAACTCTAGATCATGTATTACAAAGTACATTAACAATTTCCATTGTGCATGCACAAAACAGATTAAACAAAGCAATTCTTAATTTCATCCAATTTCTTTCACATAGAAGAAAATTTATTTCATAAGGCAGACAATAAGACAGACAATGATACAGCCTCACTGAAAGCTGCTGAAAATGTTCTTATAAGTAATGCTGCAATTATTGAAACATAAATCTAAGTCACCTGTATGAGAGGAAGTAAGGCTGCTGGTACTGGAGGTGTTGAGAGAAGGGCGAGCCGCAAATACTTTATTGCATTCTTATAATCATCGTTAAGCAAATTCATGTGCTTTCTGAAGAAATTTTCATAATCCTCATTGGTGTTTGGCAATTTTATGGGCAATAACCATGAATCCAAACACTCTTCAGAAAAACAAAAGCAAAATTTCAGCACACACTATATATGTTCATAAACTAATTACTATAATAGCAAGTACTTAGTAATAACAGACTTTAAAATTTATGTGTATAGTTTCTATGGAGGGAATCCAAAATTTCATTTAAACGCTAGATCCCACACCTATTGTATGTATATATATATATATTTGGAAGTTCTATTAAATATCAAGACTGTCAAAATAATACTGAACCAGCAATTAACCTCAACATACAAAAAAATGAAACAAATACAGCAAAAAAATCTTAATATGTAACACAAAACAGTCCCAATTCACATGAATAAAAAAGAAAGATGTGTATTAGTTGTTAAAATGAAAAAGGGAAACTTCCATTACTTGAACGAACGTTCTTGAGCACGTATAAAGAGTAAAAATAAAGCATAACCACATTATAGACTTCCCATGCTTTGTTAAAATCAAGTGTTCCATCAGAAGAAAGAATGATTTTTAACTTTATAGAAAGAAAGTGGAAAATTTAATATTAAAAAAGAAAAAAAAAAAGACAAGGAAACCCATATTCTAAAGTTGGAAAATCAAGTCAACAGAAGGGAAAGAAAAGGGACAAATGCATCTATCAATACTTAAAGATTACTTGAAACATAAAGAGCAGGTGTGGATGTCCAACTTAATATTGATGCAGTGTGAAACTAACTGACAGCCTGTAAGTGAAAGAGTGAAATAAAGATTTGTCACCAAGCCTTCATCAAATGACTAATTTTCAGCAATGGCTGACCACCCATTTTGCACTAATATTATAATATATAAAAAAAAAAAAAAAAAAAAAAAAAAAATTCATTAGAATACTAGTTGAAATCTCACACTAGCACTCCTCTCACTGCCCACTACTTCTCCTAGTACCATCACCTAAACCAACCTAATTTCCTGTTCAAAACTGAATGCCTTAATGAACACAAAGTACTAAATATATATTTCAATTTCTCAGCATCTAAACAGTCTAAAAGTAAGACTGGACGAGCCACATCTGTCATATATCAGTACAGATTTTCACAATAGAAGAAAAAGAAAAGAAAAACATTAATAGCATTAGTATCATAAAATTCAGAATGGAAAAATGTGCATGTGCAAGGAATCAAGCAACTATCCAATTCCAAAAACAGCTGGTTATACACATGCACACATATAAAGTGAAACATGTTAATAGAATTCATAACTCACCAAGAGCAGGAAAAATAGAAGCATAGTTCACAGGACCACCATCATTCGAGTGTGAGGCCTCATTTTCAGTAGAGTAAAGGTTAAAACATTGTGGCTGGCGTTTTGTGGAATGTTCTCTCTGCAAATTAACATCATCCTCCACCGGGCCGTCTCTGTGTAGGTCATTATCACTTGCAGCAGATATTCTTTTACCAATCATGACAGAGGTCTCCGAATCATATGTAAGGTGAGTGTTGGCCTCATTACTATAAATCCTATCATCAGCCTCTGAATTTTCAACTTGATGATTTAATCTCTCCCCTGAAAATTCAAATACTGTAGGAGAGTGACTCTGGTCTGAATCTTTCCACTGCATCTCTGTAGGAATACTGGAAAACCACCGCTGACAGAATGTCAATGCCATGACCATGTTTGACATTGGGTGACTCCCAAATTGACGTTCTTGCATCAAGCTAAGAAAAGCACCAAAGTTATTATTATTTAGAATAACCCTTAAAATGACAAATAATTTAGATGTACAACATTATGTACATATAAATAAAAATGTCACAAAAAGGAATCTGTAGTTAAACAATGTACTCAAAAAAATATATAAAAAAATAAATAAATAAACTAAGGGGAGGGTGTATTTAACTTAGGAGTTTATTGGAATTTAAAGGATTTTAAAAATCTAGGTATATTCAATCTAGACTTTTTAGAAGTCCATTAAAATCTAGGATGTATTCAATCCAAATTTTTAAGGATTTCAATGAAATTTTAGTGCATTCAATTTACACTTTTAAGAAATCCGAATAAATCTAGGCGTATTCAAAAAATCACTCAACCAATCGAATTTATTGGAATCCTTATGAATCTGAATTGAACAAACCCAGATTTTAATAGATTTCTTAAAAGTCTAGATTGAATACATCTAGATTTTTAAAATCCTTTGAATTTCAATAAACTGTTAAATTGAATAAACCCTCATTCTCTTTAGTTGAATACACCCTCCTTACTTTACATTCACAAAACAAAAAGTGTAACCTTCAATCATTGTTATAGAAGCATAAAAATTGTTATAGAAACATCTTACTTTCCATTCACAAAACAAGATGTAACATTCAATCATGAAAAAAACATATGAATAATTTAAAATTTTCTAAATAAGACTAGGTGCCATAATATCATGCCACTTCTCCCCATACCAAGGCGATTACTAGACATAATAAATTAAAAATTGTACCTCATAGCAGCTTGATGCGCTTCCTCAATGTCACCTCGTGCTAGACAGAAAAGGATGAATTCCAGATGAACCACATATTTGTCCTGCTTAGGAGTGAAAACATAATAGTAAAGTAATATTAGCACACATATAAGAGTTTCCAGAAAAGTAAATCACCAAACTCTCATTACTGGTTTTAAGCTCAAGAAGAATAAAAAACTAAAGCCATGCAATCAATTAACAATTTAAGCAGCTATGCAATAAGAATGCATGTTGATATTTTCAATCAATTAGTTACTTATCTCTGTATACAGTAATATCCAACAAGTAATACATGTATATGTGTACTAAAGAGTATAATTCCTTTTTGTATGTTTGATGTCTGTACCCTTCGGTATAATATTTCAATTCCTTTCATCTTTATATTAGCAATTTAACCTTACTTCTATATTTTTTTTCTCATATTTTGCAAAAGGGACCAACCTAACTTTCAAAACAATCAAAACCTTGTTGGCATGTTAACCCCTCAAGTTGCCCAAGCTAACACAGTTTCCAAGTTACATACCCAGTCAAAAACTATTCATTTCAGTCTCGTGCTACTTGAGCAGTTGAGCTTGGTTATCCTCTAGCTTATGTGCACCTGAACCTCTACCAAAACAACCATATGGTGGGCATAGTTGTTTAGCAAGGGATGTTAAGAATTGGATCAAATACAAAGCGATACAATATCATAGGCTAAGATGGACCAAAATGTTATGAGATTAAATTCAATTCTAGTGAAATTCCCAATCCAATTGTATTGTTCAGTGTCAAATCTGTTGTCTTCTTTATGCTCTCTAAACAGATTTGTCCCAAAAGATGCTAAGAAGGCTCTAAAGTCCAGTGACACCTAAAGCATTTGCAAGGTTTTAGACCTATAATTGCTCTCCTTCCAATGAAATTCCTATATAAATGACGTGAGGAAGACAGCAAGAATGGGTTGGGATGAAGCCAAGTCAATACCAACAAACGAAAGCCATATTTAGCTGAATTCTATTGGTCTGATAAGGAAAAAGGAAACATTTTGAAGATGACATACTTCATATCATCATAAAAAATTAACACAGCAGTTTTTATAAAATATAAGAAATAGATTAAAAAGCAGTATTCAAAGTATACCTCCAATGGGGAATCTTTCGTAGATCCAATCCTTTTCATCCAAATGTCAAATGCATTTTTGATCCTTATTGGGTTGATTTGTTCACTTTCTACATGCTCAAGCAGCTCCATTGAAACCTAAAATAATAGCTGATTTAGATATACCAGTACTTATATTTTTAGAATCCATATATCAAGGACAAATTTCTGCAGGTTTACCAATAAAACAGTTTTACATTTGTGGGTTAATGAAATCTGATAATACCAAAGCAAATTAACATCAAAACATGCTGGAAGTTCAAAGATAATTTTTATGCAAAGTTGAAAGTACATGGATGTAAACAAGATTTTATCTTTTGTGACTGCTAAAACCACATAAGTTATAAGATAAAGAATGTAATGAGCAGATCGAGGGAAAAAAGGTTTTGTAATATGTCAAGGTGCTTCTGCAATCCGCATCTTTACCAGTAATTTAGTTATACCCCAAGTTCAATTAAGGTACTTCTGCAACCACAAAACCCCTAACGAAAAAAGGTAACGTAAAAGAAAATGCCAATTTATGATAATATTCATGTACGCAACAAGTAAACCTATAATAAGTCTTGTCACTGTACAATATGCATGTATAGTGCCTGACTAAAACTATTTAAACACACTCTCTTTTCACAGAGATAAATAATAGCACAACAAATAATTCAAACCTAAACATCAAGAATCTAAAAAATACATAATTCTGTTTTACTACTTCTAGAAGACTTCTAAAAGCAAACCAAATTCAGGCCAAGCCCTATATTCCATGCTCTCATACCTTTAATCATACAAAAATACGGGTACCACATAAACTTTTACTTTACATTAAAAAACAATTATCTTGATGCACAATTATTATATTATAATCAAAACCAAGCACAACAACGAGCTAAAACAATCTCAGAAAACATAAAAGCCATGAGAATTGCTGTCAAACAATGTACCATATATTTGAGCCGATTCACTATAGCAGATTTCTCCTTGCTTGTCCCCTTCAAGAACACACTAAGCACACCACTTGCATCTGCCCAGTTGCGCTGCCGCACAAGTTTGCGCAAAAGATAACACAATCTTTTGCGATTTTCAAACCGTATATTCTTCGAGCCAAGTCCAACCCTTAGAAGATACGAAGGCTTCATTAACGATAGCATAATTCTTTTATTTTGTTTTTCCAATACTTGAACATGATCCTCCTCATCCATCACTGTCCTTAACCTCCTTTTGCGCGTCTTAACTTCTGTTTTACCTCTATCTTCAAACTTCAATGTGCTACTGTCTAACACGTTGACTTCTTCAACACCATCTTCACATTTTATCACGCGATGTTCTGACGATTTGACTTCCATAGAACCATCTTTAGACCCTCCGATTGACTGATTTACAGACATCATCACCTCTTCTGGAACCATTTTCTTAACAAAATTCAATAAAATTCAAGACTCAAGTAAATAGGGGTGCACAGATATGGAATCGAATGGACTTAATACTAAAACTGACCTAAAACAACATAATCGGATCATGTAACTAACTCATATCATACAAATTCAAAACAAACAAATTAAAGCTGTAATGTCAAGAAATAAACAAAATTCAAAGAATTGTCAATACAAAATTAATTTTAAATCATGAATGCATGTCACCGAACTTCAAATAATCAAAAGTGATTCACTGCGTCAATAATCCAGATCTTCCTCAACAATTATCAACCAAACTCAAAACTTCAAAATCCAGATAGAGAAAGTTTCTGAAACCTGAGTCGTCGAACTGGACGTACAGAGGTCCAATGTCGTAGACGGCGTAGTTGATGACGGAGACGCGAAGAGGAGTGACGGCCGACGTCGATGGAAGAAGGCTTCGTGAGCTGTGAAAGAGTTGAGTGACGTCGACGCCGCCGAGGCCGCACAGTCGGAGTGGAGGGTTGATGTGCGGCGGCGGCGGCGGCGGCGGCGGCGGCGATGATTGTTTGGATTAAAGAGAAAAAGAAACGAGAGAAAAGAGTTGGAGCCGTGAACTTGGCGGCGGACTGACGATGCTGAGAGACAGGATTCAAGCAAACCGTTTTTAATTGTTAGGAGGGAGAAATGCAGTTGGATTCCTAATACGACTGAAATTGCAATTACAGGGACTTAATGGGCTGCCCTTGAACTGGGCCTAGACCTACATTAGACTCATTAAAAGTTTAAGGGTCTGGACCAAACCATATAAATTATTTGAGGGTTTGGATCTGGACCTGATCCGCAAGAACTATAAGTTTTATTTATGTATTTATTTATTTATTTTTATGAAGCAAAAGAATTATAAGTTTTGCTAGATCACATAAGACCCTCTTTGGAGCAAAGGCCCGATGCCTCTACGGAGGCAAGGCTACCTTGGTGTGCCTGCACACATAGGTTTGACTTATCAAATGTCCACTTTAATAGTGATAGTTTTCCCCTCTTATGTGTGGGGTCTTCTCTCTTCTTTCAGGGAACCATTCTCCATGTTCAAGAAGCTTTCATTTCGAGTCACACTTCTGTGGGCCTTACTTAGAAAGTCTGGCAACACCATCTCTTCTAGTGATTGTATGTGTATTGTATCAGAAAAAAAAAAAAAAAAAAAACCTATTTGATTTAAATTGACCCAAGTTGAACCCAATTGACAAGGTCAACTCAAAATTAATTGGCTGGACTTGATTTTACTCAAATTTAAACATGGTTTAAATACTATGTAGAAGGAACAAAATTCTTGGCCTTTATCACTAAATTGACAAAAAAAAAATCAAAATGATCAACTTCTCTCCTATAAAATTGCAAGCAAGTTACCTATAAACCACCATCTCAATCTAAACTTGTACTTATATTGAAGCACTAGAAGTTGAACTCAAACACACATAACATAGTAGTTAAAAACCATCTTTGCCCACATCTAATGAACACGAAAACAACCATTCACAACAAAATGAATAGAGAAACACACACTCGTTTAACAATAATAACCAAAAAAAAAAAAAAATCATAACAACTAAACGTTTCAATTCAATCATTAAAACATTCTAAAACATAAGTCAAAACAACTAAATCAAATTTTAGCTAAACTCAGAAACCATAATATTCATCCATATATAAAATTACCATGATAATTCAACATCCATTAACTATCCATTTCAAGCATCTTACAAAATAAACACACACACACACACAAAAGAAACCTTCATTTTAGTCTTCAAGGTTTCAAAAAATATCAAGTTTTTAATGTTCTTTTAAAAACAGCTCTTTTTATTCTTAACTTTTTCAAAACTCTTTAAAAAAATTCAAATCATTAGTCAACTAACGATCAATGTTGATTTTAGTATATTTTTAACAACTTAAATTAAGAGATATTTTAAATAATTTAACTTATAAATTAATTGTCTTACCAAAATAATTCGGTAATTTACATAAACTTAATAACCATTAAAGGTAAAAATATTTTTTTACGCATTCTATTAATATTGATCATCAGTTGACTGACAGTTTGAATTTTTTTAAGAGTTTTTGAAAAGTTAAGGATGAAAAAAGTTATTTTCAAATTAATTTAAAACTAGATATTTTTGAAAACTTCAAGGATTACAATGAAGTTTCACAAAAAAAAAAAAAAAGACACATTTTGATTGAAGCAATTAAAAGAAAAAGAAAGTATACCTAAAAAACAACAATATCTTTCAGCGAAACATCAGTAGGACAGGAGGAAATTGTACAAATCAATAAAACCTAAGTTAGATAGATCATAAAAAACTTCAAAAGAATTAAAAAATTCAAACAAATCAAATAACAAAAACGGACCTTTTATTTATCAAAAGTAGACAAATGCCAGCACTAGAGCCAATGGCACAGAAGCCCGGATCAACCCACAACCCACAAAGGAGGAAAAAGAAAAAGCGCTTGTAAATTGGAGCAGGTGTTAGCTTCCCACAACATGTGGATTGAAGAGACAGTTGTTGGATCAAAAGGCAACCTGATAGGGGGAGTGAAATAGTAAATTGGATTTCAAAGCACTTAAAAGTCATTTCAAGCAAGTCCATAGCCACAATATACAACTCTTGTAAGTTATGCAAATTTAAACAACTAAAACTCATGACAAATTACGAAGTGTAGGGACAAAGAAATCAAACACAAGAATTTATAATGATTCAGCCCAAATCTGTGTCTACATCCACTCCCCAAGCTTCCACCAAGCTTGAGTCTTTCACCATCTTCAATTGAACTTCGAGATGTCAATTAAACATTAACAACAATGTAACAACGTGGTTACTTTGCAACAATTCCAACATTTATCAAAACAATATTTAGTGGGGTGTATTTATAAAAGGGTGTACAAACATCTTTAGTGGGGTGTACATACAGCTTTAGTGGAGTATGTTTAGAACAAGCCGGCCCATGAGTCCATAACCCACCCAGCCCTTGAAAACCCTCTTGACAGGAAACAAAACCCTAATCTGTCTCTCCCTCTCTCTCTCTTTCACTTCACAATATATCAACAGCCTCCCCCGCATTTTCCACCCTCTCCAAAACCTAACAAAACAAAACCCTAATCAACAACAACAATGGCAGAGAGAGGCGGCGAGCGTGGATCCTTCGGGCGTGGGTTCGGTCGCGGCGGGCCAAGAGGCGACCGTGGAGGGCCTCGTGGTAGGCGGCGGGCCGGCCGCCGTGAAGAGGAGGAGAAATGGGTGCCAGTGACGAAGCTAGGACGTCTGGTGAAAGATGGGAAGATCAGGAGCCTCGAACAGATATACCTCCACTCTCTGCCAATAAAGGAGCACCAAATCGTCGACCAGCTCATCGGGCCTGCCCTCAAGGACGAGGTCATGAAGATCATGCCCGTCCAGAAGCAGACCCGGGCCGGACAGAGGACCCGCTTCAAGGCCTTCGTCGTCGTCGGCGACGGCGACGGCCACGTCGGCCTCGGAGTCAAGTGCTCCAAGGAAGTGGCCACCGCCATACGTGGTGCCATCATATTGGCCAAGCTGTCCGTTATTCCGGTCAGGAGAGGCTACTGGGGGAACAAGATCGGCCTGCCCCACACCGTCCCCTGTAAGGTTACCGGCAAGTGTGGTAGCGTCACTGTCAGGATGGTCCCGGCGCCACGTGGGGCCGGTATCGTTGCCGCTAGGGTTCCTAAGAAGGTCCTGCAGTTTGCCGGGATCGTTGATGTTTACACCTCCTCACGTGGCTCCACCAAGACCCTTGGAAACTTTGTCAAGGTAGTGCCTTTTACAGACTTTTGATTGCTGAATATAATACTAATGTGGTATCATCATGTTATATCATATGTGATGTTATATGTTTTTAGAGCTCTATGGTTTGCTCATGACTAGACCGTGTGTGTGATTGATTTGTTATTTGTGTCAGTCACTTCTCCCATATTAATGTTGATAGTGGTTCATTATATGATAACTGTAAGTGATTTCTAGTGTTATGAGGCCTTGAGATAATTTTTACTTTTGGCTTTTGTTAGTCGAATAAGAGAAGTAAAAGTTGAAGTTTTTTCATTGCTGTTTGGACAATGCATTTCAAAAGTTTTGGATTTATTATTGGTGGAGAAAAGGATAAAATTATCAATATGAAAAATTGGTTAAAATGACAAAACAGCTTCCCTTGTTCTATAGGAAGCTCTTGTTGAAGAAGCTAGTAAACTTGGCTTCTAATGGAAGAGTTTTCCGAAGTTGGAAACTATTTCTGGGAGTATACACAGACACTACCACAAGCTGCATCGGCTTTTGGAAACTATGCAGAACAGGCCTTTAAGTATTTTAATTTAAATTTATTGTTTGTGTATGGATGTTATTTATCACGAAGGACAGTATCTGGGATGATTGGATCAGTTGGTAAATTGCTTGTATGTGTATATTTACTACTTCAATGATCAAGTGTTGTATTGTTGAATGTTTGATGCCTTTTGTTTTACTGCTTTGGACTTTGTTGTCTGTAAGCCTGGCCATGTATTTGTTGTTAGTTTGTGTAGTTTTATCTGAAGGGTATATGATGTTTATTTCTTTTTTATATGAATTCTCAGGCGACATTCGAATGTCTGTTGAAGACTTACGGTTTCTTGACACCTGATTTCTGGAGGGAAACACGCTTTGTGAAATCACCATTCCAGGAATATACTGATCTTTTGTCTAAACCGACTGGCAAGATACTTATCCCAGGAGGACCATGGGCTTGATGCATAAGTATGAAGAGCAAGTAGAAAGAGAATGTTTCAGTTTATTAGTATAGCATGCCAGTTAAGGCCCTTCTTTTCAATTTTGTAGGACTAATATTCTGCTATCCATTGGAGGATTGTTTGTTTTAATGTTTAAATCAGATTGTGCTTGAATTTGAATGAATGTTTACTCATTTTCCATGATTATATCGGATCATTTGCTACTACAAATTTGTTGGTTTAATATTTTTTACTTTCTGGTGTTTTTGCCTGAACTTGTTAATCTGTTAAGATGACTGGTCTATAATCTTTATGATTTGCAAGGGTTGAACAGGTGGGTCAGTCGTATTGTTCATTCTTTGATAAAAATGATTCCTTCATTTGTTGGATAAATCTGTGGATTTGCAAATTCTCATTGCAGAGAAGAAGAGGATATAATTGTCGACTTTCGTAGTTGAGCAACATCAGAAGGCAAATATCAAATATGATACAACTTGTCCTTGGCAAATGGCATGCATGATCGGATTAGATCTATGTAACAATTATAATAAGCATTCCAATTCATTAATGTATGTCAATCTTTGTCACACAATTATTTTGATACGAGGTGTTTGTAGATAAATTAAAACAGATTGGGGATGCGATTGACTGAAATTGTTTATAGTAGCCTATAAGGTTCGTTGGTGTCTGATTAAGATATTGAGATATCTTCGATTATTGAAAAGAAATTGGGGATTGCAATTGACCGAAATTGTTTACGGTGTTCATGAGGTTTGTTAGTGTTTAAAGATCTGTTTGTGCTTATTTCAATAGATTTGGCGATACATGCCAACTAGTACCAATTAGAAATAATGGGAAATATTTGTTTATTTTTTCTTTTTTCTTTTTCACTTTTATAGAATTTTTCTTTTAAGTTTGGGAAATAAGAGATTTGAACTTAGTAACTTAGTTTTATTAAGTGATATGGTTATCAATCGAGTTATGTCTACAAGCACATTTTTGAAAGATTTAAGCATCTATGAGTTGGCTAATCTATGAATGACATGAATTAGCAGTAAATGTTTTAACAACGCGTAACAGGCTTTTAAATTTTTTTGAGTAAATAACAATTTAGCTGTTCAATTTGGAACTATTTGCAAGTGGAGCGAAGTTTGTGTTTTATTACAATGAACCTCCCTATTGTTAGGAAACATTTGGTAGAATTAACCGCAAACAGTGTAATGTGACAGAAAGATAAAAATGTCCTTAAGTATTTATGTTGACTTAATTGATCTCATTAAAAAAATGTAAAAACAAAATTAAAAATTAAAAAAGAAAAAGAAAAAAGATTTTGGTGGTTGAAATTGTGAGAACAGTAGGAAGCAGTTAGTTTTTACATAATACCAAAATTACCTCTAAAAAAAAAAAGTAGTGAGAAAAACTGATATGTGACTGTTGCAGAAGTGATAGTTGGATGGCAACGGTCACTTTTGCAATAGTCACATCTATGCCCATAAAAACCCCACCTTGTACAGCCATTTTTCCATGTTAAGCACCTACTTTTGTTAACACAAATTGCTCATATTCCCAATTTTTTAACCCAAATATTTCTAGTTAATAATCACATTAAAAAAAAAAAGTCCATGGAAGGTTCTTGAAATTCTTCAACTTTCAGCAGCCAAATTAATGAGGGAATTATAAAGTTCAAAAATTGAAAATGTTACTATAAAAATAGGTAGGGATAAAAATTTCCAAATAAAAAAAAATCCTAGCAAGTTGTTCTTTGCATGCAAAAATCGAAGATGTAATACTATTCATTCTGGAATCCTGATGAAGACAAATTTCAACAAATCGTGGATGTGCGTAATGAAGGTGCAAATTCAATGCACGATCAATTCAAAGCTATGATGCAAGATGAATTAGAAGCTATGAAGTTTACGTTAGATACCAAATTTAGGAATGTGGAAGCTGCATAAGAGGCATTGTGTAACATCCCTAATTTCATGAGCATGAATAGTATTATTATTATTAATAATAATGAGGGACTAAATTGAAGATGAGATTTGATTTTTGTGGTTAAAGTAAAATTGAACCAAAATCTAAGGTAAGAGAATGAGATTTTTAAGGGATGAAATTGATATTATAGGAATTGTTGGGGAGGAAAACAGAAGTCACAAAATATAAGTCAAAAATCAAAAGCAAGTCAAAGTCTTTGTCGCAAAACCAGAAGAGAAAGAAAAGAGAGAAAAAAAAAGAAGAAAGAGAGAAAGAAAAGAAGAAAGAAGAAAGAAGAAGAAGAGGAGAGAGATAGCTCGCCGATCGCCGACTGCCGACCGCCGACCGCGCCACCTCGTGACAGCTCGTCGCAAACGAGCCGAAGCAGAGCAGACCTACGGCAAAAACGGAGCTGAAGCCCATCGCAAGCGACGCCAACGCCGAACAGAACACCGTGCAAAACAGCCCCGATCGGAGAAGAAGAAGATGTCGTCCGACCAACCTGCATAACCCGACCCGAACAAGAGCAGAAATGAGTTGAAAACAGACCAGAGCCAAGCGGAAACGGTGACCAAAAACAGCTCCTTCACGCGTGAGAAACGGCGACAGAACAGCGGCGAAACAGCCACCATCCGCGGCGAAACCGAGAGGGAAAGAGAGAGAGGAAGATAGGAGAAGAAAGAGGAAGGAAAAACAGCTCAAATACAACTTAGATCTGTCACCATAAACCACCCCAAAACCAATCCAAAAGCGAAGTCGAAGCAAGAGGAAAAAGGGGTGAGTTGGTTGAGTTTGTGATTAATGATATTGTTGGTGATTTAAATGATTTTGATGTGAGTTTTATTTCGAATTGGTTATTGGTTGGTTTTGAATAATAATGTGTTGAAAAATAAGTGAATTGATGTTGATAGAGAGTTTAGGAAACTAAGAAAATATCAAAAAGTTAAAGTGAAATCAAATCGTGCAATAACTAGTTGAAGGGCAATTGTGTAAATTGACCCATAATGCGTCCGTTGGGTGTTCGAATGACTCTAACGAGTTTAATAGGGCGCATTAAGATTATTAAAAGTCGAAGATTAAGTTTCGAAAATTAAATGAGTTTTAAATGGAGCTTGGTGTGATTTGGAAATAATTGGATCACTTAGGATTAGTAAATCATGCATTTTAAGTTAAGGAATGAGTTTTTATTGAGTACCTATGTGGTTTTGAAAATCCAGGAGAAGAGATAGCCTAAGGGAAGCCAAAGAAAAGGAAAATAGAAGGTTTGAGCTTCCGTTGGAGACTAAAGCGCTATAAGGTTGGTGTACACTTTATTCAATTCGTTTTTATAACTGGAATATTATCGATTTTTGAATACCATGATACTTGAAATATTGTTTGCGAGTATTTTGATACGTATTTGATTAAATACATGTTTTTGAATGATGATAATTGAGTATTTTGATACGTATTTGATTAAATACATGTTTTTGAATTATGATAATTGAGTATTTTGATACGTATTTGATTAACTACATGTTTTTTAATTATGATAATTGAGTATTTTGATACGTATTTGATTAATTACATGTTTTTGAATTATGATAATTGAGTATTTTGATACGTATTTGATTAAATACATGTTTTTGGAATTATGATAATGGATGGAATTTATATTGTTGTGACAAAAATGAAATGATGAATTTGAAAATTGATTTGCATGATTGTGGAAAAACGAAGTTGGGTTGGATTGATGAAATATTTAGAAGTGTTCTTTCATATGTCAGGTTTTCTGGAAACCTCTGAAATGCAACCGTTATGCTGCCAGATTTTGTTTGAAAAATGAATAGAAACCGAAAGTTTAAACGAAACCAACCCAATGAATTTTGAAAATGAATTGTTATTCAAGCCCTAGTAAGCTTTGACACAGATAGGTGGGGATTGGAGTGGCATGCCATTAATGGGTCATAAGAGCAGTACTGCGCCATTTGATTCTATACCGACTATAGTGAAAAGTTACAGTGAATTCGGAGGTTTTGCGAGGCACCGAGTGTCCGGCCCCGAATATACATGATTATATGATAGTCCGGCGGGTCGTCACCCGAGTGTCCGATGCCGGAATACCCAATTACCAGTCCATGGTATCATGCTTATGTTTACTAGGGGCATGAAAAGTTATTATGAGAATTATTTTGATCAATATATCGTTCATAAACTTCTGTTGGATATCAAATTGATTTATTGATAAATTGTGATATTTGCTACCGATTTTAGAAATTTGATTGTGTTAAAATGAAAACCTATTATGAGGATTATTTTGATTAATGTATCATCTTCAAATTTCTGTTGGATATCAAATTGATTTATTGATAAATTGTGATATTTGCTACCGATTTTAGAAATTTGATTGTGTTCGTCTTTAAATTTCTTTTGGATATCAAATTGATTTATTGATAAATTGTGATATTTGCTACCGATTTTAGAAATTTGATTGTGTTAAAATGAAAAGCTATTATGAGGATTATTTTGATTAATGTATCGTTTTTAAATTTCTTTTGGATATCAAATTGATTTATTGATAAATTGTGATATTTGCTACCGATTTTAGAAATTTGATTGTGTTAAAATGAAAAGCTATTATGAGGATTATTTTGATTAATGTATCGTTTTTAAATTTCTTTTGGATATTAAATTGATTTATTGATAAATTGTGATATTTTGCTATCGATTTTATAAATTGATTTTGTTAAAATGAAAAGTTATTATGAGAATTATTTTGATCAATATATCGTTTTTAAATTTCTTTTGGATATTAAATTGCCTTATTGATTGTGTTAAAATATGAATATTGAGTTTTGTGTACACCCACTAAGCAAATATGCTTAGCGCGTTGAATTTTCCGCGCGTAGGTAGTAGATTACATAAAGAAGGTGAAGATTAAAGAGAAAGCACATCTGCAGTGAACAGAGACAGTCACATCTATCATTCCATATTTATTTTTGAGTATATATATAATATCTCTGGTTTTGTACATAAAAGTTTCAATTTGTATTTGTACGCATATATATATATGTATACTGATTTTAAAATAGTGTTTTGATAAAGAAAAGTCAAGTTGTGTAAATATATTGATACATGTGATAGATATGGAAAATGATGAACCGAACGGAGTTTGGTTTCAGTTATAGAATATGTTTGTGGAAATAAATGTTTTAGATATGAATAAAATGATTTGTAACAGGTTTGGAAAGTCCGAATTTCAGGGAAAACTCTGTCAGTTTTACAGTTTGTAATAAAAGGATTTTTCTATTGTTTGTAAATTGATTTTAAAATTCGTATTTTGATGTGAAAAAAAAAAAAATATGGTTTTATAATTAAAGGTTTTATAAAGATTTTGTAAAAAAAGATATGACTATAACGCCCCTTGGAGTCGTCTGGTGTAAGGGCGGGTAGGGGGTGTTACACATTGAAACTACTAAGGATCATATAAACATAATTTGAAGTGGAGTGACTATGTTTGTTACCATATTGACAAACCTAAGAAATTGAATATGTTTTCTTATGTTTCCATGTATGTATGTAGTGCAAGTAAATGATGTGAAAGTAACAAGATGTTTTCTAATGTTGTTTTTACTGTTTCTATATGTATGCATGTAGTGCAAGTAAATGCTTTGAAGGTAACAAGACTACAACTTGAAGATAAACCAATAACAGTGTCAAAATACAACAGCATTGAGCAAAATAAATAGCTATAACTATTGATGCCAGCATCCATTATGTGCTAGATATGACAAAATCTAGCACAAAATCAATAACAATATCAAAGTACATCACCACTGACCAAAATAAATAGCTATAAACATTGATGCCAAGATCCAATATGTGCTGCAATGCAAAAGCCTACCAACACAACTAACCAATATTAACTGCCTTCAATTGCCAACATCCAATAGAACATCACCAAGAGAAACTAACCAAAAGGAACTGGTGCTAACCAAAAGTGACATGAACTAACATGTATATCTAAACCAACACAACATCTCCAACATTAAGTAAAAAAAAGTGACAAGAACTAACATGCATGTAACCAACATCATCAAGTAACTAACCAACATCTACAACCTGGCAGCATTTCTATCATGTTGACTATCCGTTAGAACATCAATAAAAGTGTCAATAACAGCCCTAAGTATAAAGCAAATTCATATTACATAGAGCATTGGAAATTGTAAAGCAAACAAATTGACTAACCTTGAGCATTTTGAGAACTAACAGGTGCACTTTTGGAAAGATTTTGGCTACAAACAACATCATGCACCTGACTGCTTGTAATTGGTTGTCCGCTTGGAAACCAAAGAACTAGCATATATACATAACAAATTCAATATTAATTAACACATAAGAAATTGAATATAAGCCTATACATAAACACATCTACCAAAAGAACTCGAATATAAAATTACTCTGTTGACAGTTCTCCTTGGAACATTCTTTGATGGAGCTATTGAGTTGGTTTGAGTTGCACTGGAATCTAGATGATGGGGTTACCCTTGCATTGTTCCTCTGCCTTGCCCTTTAGGTTGTGCCTCAAACCTATATCAATTTTATGAGTAACAAAGAATTATATACATATATGATATTGAAACATATTGATATCACATCAAACCTCAGTTTTGGTAGATGTGCTCTGCCCTGCCCTTTGGGATGTGCCCCTAACCTGAATCAATTAATTTACTTAGAAAGATTATAAAGTATTGAAACATTAAACATAATGTTATTGTTTGAATCAATTGATTTACTTAGAAACATTCGAAAACATTATACCTGAGTTGCACTGAAGGTTGATAACCCTATAATGTTACTTTGCCTTGCCCTTAGAAATATGCTGCCAACCTATAGCAAATTGATTTGTAACTTGTTTAAAAGTATTATTGCACATAAAAAAAGGTTAGATGTTTATCTTTATCCTCTTTCTTTTACTTTCACTTTGATGATGGGGTTGTAGTTCCTTTGTTCTTACAGGTTCTACTATTGTGTCCAACTTTTCTGTAGATTTGACATCAGACACCCACTGATCTTTAGCCCCTAGGTGGTTTGGTTTTCTCTTTAGTCTTGCTTTTCTTAGGCCTCCCAAGTCTTCTCTTTACTAGGGGTGGCAGCATTGTTTGAAAGTGGACATCAAGCCATGCATTCTCATCTGGCAGTGGAGATATGCGATAAACATATGTCTTTAGGCATGTTTCCTTCTTCATGTAGTTGTGGATATATTCCTTAAGGTCTAATCTTTTATTTGTAACGCATGTCATAGTATGCTCGCAAGGTAGTCCATTAATAAACCAAAGACCACAGTTACAGAGGCGAGACCCATCATTGGGCCGGGAGGACATGTGACCCCCTATGATTTGAAAAAAAAAAATTAATAAGTTTAAACTTGTGTAATTTGTTTTTTTTTTTAAAAAAAAAAAAAATTATGCAAATATGCAGTGCTACTAGTGCAAAGTAGTGCAGTCAATGACATTATTGTTGTATACAGTTGACAATTGTTTTTTTTTTTTTTAGAGTACTGCTGACGAATTACAATTGTTAAAAGTTGTTATTAGTATTAATTATAATTTTTTTACTTTAAAAATTGCTTTTAATGTTTATAAGCGGCTAGAAGTGGTTTTTTTTTTTTTTTTTATCCGGATCCGTGTGTGCCGCTACTTCTTTCATTTTTTTTTTTAATTGTTTATTATTTTTTAACTCTATTATTTATTTTTCCTATTTCTAATATAATTAATTTCCTTTTTATTGCTTCTATTAGATCTTGTTTTCCTACTCTAATATTTTTCCTTCTCCTAGTTAACTAATGTTTTCCTTTTCTCAATTTTATTTTTTTAGTTCTCTTCTATATAAGTACTATTTACTTCTACTTTTTATGTGTTACACAAAATTCATTGGCAATTTGCAATTTGAGTGAACAATTTTTTTTTCTTTTTCTCTTTATTTTTATTTGACATCTCTTTATTTTTACTTTGATATTTTGTCACTTATTAGGTTAGCCTACTAAATTAATTATTTTTTAAATTTATTTATTTTTAATAATTTGAAGTCAATATACATCCCATCAATAAATCCTAAAATCTTAAACTTTAAGTTATTGCATTAAAATGATCCATGTATTGTTATGATTCAATTTTCTTTTATATATATATATGTATGTATATATATAATTTTTGTTTACTTTGTAGTTTTACTTTATTTAGAATCAATAAAAATTAGAAGTTTAAAACATTCAGAACATAATTTATAATATGTATCAATCAATATCATAAAGGCATAGACAGTTAGTTCACTTAGGTAAGTTTACTCGACTGTCGAGAGAGACTTGTGGATAAATTAGAATCATTCGATCAAGCACATGATGAGAATAAATCATTAACAGTAGGAATATAAGTTGAGAGGATTAGTATGGTGAAGTTGTAATCCTAGACCTAATTCTCCATAGGTTGTAATTTCAGTTTAATTAATTGTATTAATTATTTTTCCTATTTTAGTTTATTCACATAAATTTGTATTGTCGATAGTTTGAATAAGGTATAGTTTTGCCCAGTGTAGTACTTAACGTATAATTTGGACAATCCTACTATAAACGGTACTCTACTTACTACTATATTACTTGTGGACCGTGTATACTTCACGTGTTTCTAGTGTAAATTTTGTGCAATAAAAAAATATTCTATTATTTAAATTAGTTTATAAAACACACTAGAAATTAAATCATCAGGGATATACTTGAAATGAATAGTTGTAATTAATGGTTATTAAATTTTATTTTAGAAACATATATATATATATGTTACAATTAGATCGGGTTGATATGACTCAAACTCTTAATCTTTAAGTAGTAAATGTGAAGAGATTCGACCAATCTCATCTTGTCCTTGTCAATTAATAGGTGTTAGATTTATCAATCTAGAGTTTATTTGAATTAAAATAATTAACAAGTATCAATATATTTAATTCCGTCATTAAAATCTAAGTGTATTTAATTCATAATTATTAAAAATATATAAAAATATTGGTGTATATAATTCAAACTTATCTATGTGTATTTAATTAAGACCTAATGCTGAAAAATTGAACTAAAGTTTTTTACCATCATTAGTTTGCATGTAAGCGATATATATATATATTGGTGTGTGAACTAAGAAATAGTTCACATGCTAACTAATAGTGCTATAAAACTCAATTTAGTTTTTCGATGTTAGTTTCTATTTTTCCTTTTTTTCTTATTATTGTTAGAAACAAAAAAGAAAACTTTAAAGTGATTTTGTAGAAATTGTTTTTAAGTGACATAATTTGATAGATTTTAAAAAAAGATTTATAAGTATAAAGGTCTATAATAAATTTTGTTCTACTTCATAAATTTCATACACAATCATGAGCAAATTTATGTGAAATTTATCGAAATTTAAAAAAGTTAAAGTTTATCTAAAATCTATCAAAATTTATCATTTAAAAAAACCATCCAATAAACACTACAGTGAATACATCCTTCAATTAACATTGGAATCTTCATATCCATTATCCAATTTCATAAACAAAGCATTTAACTTGAGATAAAACTCGTTATTTTATTTCATTTTATTTATATTTTTTTATTCAAGCGAAGTTAGTATAGTGGTTTAACCACCTCCATCTGCCACTTCAAGTAGCGGGTTCAAATCTTCCTAACCACCGCCCTTTGTGTTAATAATCAAACTTATAATTTATATTAACTTGAAAAAACAAATTGTGTTAATATCCAAGTTATAATTTATATTTCAAGTTAAATAAAAAAATCAACATCCGAATTGTGTTACTAAAATCTTATCTGGACTGATCTTGATAGTTTTCTGACCGATAAAAGTTGTCAATTATAAAAAAATAAAAAAAAGACCCACTTTCTTTTATATATATATATTGTAAATTATCTTGTTATCCTCTCTATTTTCGATAATTTATTTTAAGGGTATTTATAATTTGGCCCCCAACATTTGATTATAATTGAAAATGGCTTCCTTTAGTTTCGTAATTAGCAATTTGTCTCACCAAACTTTAATTAAATAAAGAATCAACACTCCGCCGTTACTAATTCCATCTATTGCAATTAGAGGTGGAATGATAAAATGATAAATAAAGGTGATAAATAAATATAAATTAAAAAAATAATAAAATCACCAACAAAAAATATTATTAAAAGAATGGTTTATCTCACTCGTCTAACTTGGACGGTGGAGATAAAATTAAAAATTAATTTTGTATTAAAAAATTTTAAAAATGTTCAAAAAAAAGAATTTTTTTTTTAACTGATAATCGTCCTCTTTCTCTCTCTCCCTCTCTCTATTGAGTGAACACTACCTTCACCATCTCTTTTCACCTCTCCATCCACAAGTCACTGTCCTCTCTCTCTCTCTCTCTACCAAGTCAATGCCACCACCACCATCTCTTTTTCTGCCCCTCCATCCACAAGTTTCGGAGAACCATCAGAACTTTAGGTTGTTGTCGTAGGCTGACATACACTCCTCCATTAGCCTGCAACACCAGACATCGTCGACCCACCAAAACCCAACCTAAGTCACCGTCCTCTCTTCCCTAGTGTTGGTCGATGTGCACTTCTTCATTAGCTCACAACACTCTCTCTCTGTGTCTCTAAATGTGCCTCTGTTGTAAGGTGGGTTTCGGTGTGTAATGATGTTGGATGGTGATTTTTTTTGTCTTTTTAATATTTTGAAGATATATGGGTTATGAACCCAAATCTTCAAGTTGAAGATTCAATTAGAATTTTAAAAAAATTTTTTTTTTTCAACAATTTTTTTCTTTTTATTTTAGATTTTTTTTTTTAATTTCTCTTTTTCAACAATTTTTTTTCTTTTTATTTTAGATTTTTTTTTTTTAATTTCTCTTTTTCAACAATTTTTTTTCTTTTTATTTTAGATTTTTTTTTAATTCTTTGATCTATACGTTCAGCTTAAAGATGGACGGTGGAGATCTATCATCTTTATTTTTTAAAAATTAAAAAAATTATTTTTTTAAACAAATATAAATATTAAAATTTATTTTTTAAATTATTTATTATTTATTATTCTTACTTATTTTATTATTATTAAATTAATTTTGACCTCCTACTGTCCATTTTAGAAATAGACGGTGGAGATCTTCTGTTACAATTTTGATTTTTAATTTGATTTTTTAGTTTTAATTTTATTTTGATTTTTTAATTTTCTTTTAATTAAATATAAGTCAAAACTCAAAAGTAAAGAAGTCATTTACTGCTTTGTATTTACCCGTGTCTATTTTTTAATGGAAAAATTAACGACGAAGAGAAAATGGTTAATTACGAAACCAGGGGAAGATCAACTGTTGGGAAACAAATTATAAATACCCCTTTATTTTATTTGTAACAGGAACTGAATTGAACCAAAAGTCCGAGGGTTGTAGGGCATCTGGGGGGTGTTGTCTTGTCCGTCCAACTGGACAAGTAATCCACGTTTCCCCTTCCTATTTCCAACTCCTCCCCTCAACTTGCATGCAGCTTTTGCAACGAAATTTAACAGATATCAATGGAGGCACATGTACAATATCCTAAAATCGAACTCGAAGATTACCATCCTAATTTCTTCTCTCGTCCGGTAACACTCTTCCCTATCTTTTTACTCATCTTTTCAATAACGAATTATACATGTCTTTTTATTTTCCTGGGTTTATAAGAATAGTTGTGTTGTATTAGGTTCAATCGTCTGCCTTTTTCGTATTATCTTATTGATTTACTGTAACCGAAGTGTTTATTTGAATGTTTTAGCAACTGGG
Source organism: Nephelium lappaceum (assembly GCA_021234005.1). NCBI lineage: Eukaryota > Viridiplantae > Streptophyta > Magnoliopsida > Sapindales > Sapindaceae > Nephelium > Nephelium lappaceum. Next base: position 25,927,984 of record CM037996.1, read on the forward strand.
TCGAATCAAATGCCCTTGTTTTTTCGCAAAAGCCTATGCTGTCTCATGTATAGAGTGCTTTTCTGGTCAGGACCAATCTCAATCAATTTGCAACATTATAGTGCCTTGAAATTATGTCTTTGTGCTTGGGGTGTTGTTGTGTAGTTGATATGGAGTTATGATTATGAGGAGGCGTGTTCTGTTGAGGGTAATGTGAATTTGTTGAGAAAAATAACTGAGGTTTGCTGGGTACTAATTAATTCTTTGGAATAATACAGAAGTGAAGCCAGGAGGACAATACATTTGGTTCTTGAATTATTGAGACTATTGCTTAGAAGTTGCGTTTATGGTTGTGTTATGCCTTTTGTCATGCCAAGTGACACCGAGGAATGGATTTGAGATTTGTAAACTGTGTAGGGTATAGAATTCTGGTTGGTTAAGGCATTTGGCTTTTAACCAAGAGGTTAGAGATTCAAATTCCATTGGAGCTACCTACCTAGGATGTATGATATTCCATGAGTTTCCTGACTAGCAAGATTGTATCAGATTTGATGGTAGGTCCTCGTATTGGAGCCTGGTGAATAAAGAAAGATTTGGGTACCAAAAAGGAAAAAAAAGATTGAATATATATTAAGGATTATATAAGATGTGTGACATCAATGATTAGTAGCGGTGATTGTGGTTTGTGGATACTGAGGTAATTATAGTGGTTTTTCAATGCCAAGAAAATATGCTCTCTGGTGTTTTCTTTTTGTTTCTGAATCTTTTAAAACGAAGATTGTTTTTCTTGGTCTTGCACACATTTAAAACCATGTCATGGTAAAATCTGAATAAAATCTTTGCAGGATGTATAAGTTTTTGGCCACTTATCCAAACTACAAAGACAGAAATATTAGAACAGGACAAAGATATAATAGCATAAATAGGTCCTAAGCTTTTGGTGTCATAGCGTGTGATATATGAAAAACATATTTTTTAGGGGCCTGCTTTTGCCTCTTTCAGGAGAAATACATCGACTCCATGGTAACTAATGTAGCGTACCACTACCTGGACTGCCTAATATATGAAAAAAAAAAAAGGTCCATTTTAACCTTTTGAAAGCAAGTTCAGAGATGTCCTCAGCAAATTTTAGGTGATGGAGTTTAAACAAGGATCATTTAGTGCTTGTCATTTGTTCTTTTAAATTTTCAGTAGTGATTCTTTTATTGGGAACTCATGCCCACTTGGGTTAACTATGTTTGAACTTGTGCAAGATAATCTTGTGGTATGATTATTTCTTATACAGTATATATTTTTATTTTCGTGTCCTGAATCTAGCTTTGGTGTGCACATAAAGATATCTTTTTGAGTTTCTTACATTCTGGTAATAGGTTTCCGGAGATGCTGAGGAAGGCAGAAAAAATAATCTTGGACAAGCAATTGATTTTATAAAAGAAGAAAAGATGCAGCTTAGAGAAGTTGAGAGTGAATCACATCAAGGCACCAAGGAGAATACCGTTGATAAAATGTTTCTACTGATTGCTATCAGAAACCAGGTAAATATTTTTATTATGATGCACCACTTTCTGAAGAAACTGGGATTTGGGTTCCTGTCTCTGTCCCTCCCATGTCAGAAGGTGCACAAGAAGAATGGAATAGAGGTCTCTCTGTGAATGGGGGATGCTTTCCTGATGGAGATCTGGGTTGGGATCAGTTTTATGGAGAAAATAAGGAGATGACGATGTGGGATGTGATCACTGAGATGTTAGTAGCAGCCCGAGGGCAAGTAAGTGCTATTGCTTCTGGTAATAAATGTGGGACCTCGTGGATATCTAGTCATCTTCTTGAAGATGCTTGGAATGAGATGGCTCAAACTCTTACTGAGGCTAATTTTGGTAACACACGGGAGCTCCTTGAAGCAGAGCCACCAAAATGGTTGCCTGACAGTGCTGCTGCTGCTTGTATGCTGTGCAATGTCCAGTTCCATCCTATTATGTGCTCTAGGCACCATTGCCGGTTTTGTGGAGGGATTTTTTGTAACAGCTGCTCCAAGGGAAGGAGTTTGTTGCCAATGAAGTTCCGCACTGGGAACCCACAACGAGTTTGTGATGTATGCTGTGTGCGGCTTGAGTCTGTACAATCACATTTGATGGACAAAGTAAGCCGTGCTGCTCAGTTGCCTACCCATGATCTGACTGACCTCAGTACTTTGAGATCTTGGCTTAATTTTCCATGGGGCCAATCCATGGAATATGAGATATACAAGGTAGCAAATACCATTCGGGGATATAATAAGGTACTGATTTAGTCTTTTGGATATATCTTCAGCTTTAATCTGATGGACATTTTGTCTCATGTGAATTAAGAGAACTGTTCAAAGTGTCAAAAAAAAAAATAATAAATAATAAAAAGATATATGCTTATACTTGAAGATTAACTTTTTAAACCCTTCATATGTATGGTTAATATTATGAAGCCATTTGTTTGAATGAACTTAGCAGCTCTGGATATGAATCTATTTTATGAAGCTGCTCACTCGGATGCTAAGTTTCATGTGTTGAGTAGTTAATGTACACATCAAAGAACATGCAATGGTCATGGACTTTTGTACTGATTAGTTGCTTTAATATCTTGCTGCCTTTTTATTTTTTCAAAGAAACAAATGATTATGAAAATATAAAATATGTTAACGAACTTTTAAAAAAAGTCTTTACAATGTCAAAGTCTCGATTGAGGCATAACATAATGGTTTAGTATTGCTCAGGTTGGTTCTCTGAGACCTGAGAAGTCCATACCAGCTGCTATTCTAAAACAAGCAAAGGGCCTTGCTGTTCTTACTATTGCAAAGGTTGGTGTGATGGTTACCTACAACATTGGAACAGGGCTAGTAGTTGCTCGTAGAGAAGATGGGTCTTGGTCTCCACCATCTGCCATTTCTTCTTTTGGTATTGGCTGGGGAGCTCAGGTAAACTGCTCTATCTAACTTCTCTATTTAGTTCATTAGATGTTCTAGTATCATGTTAGTTGCATAATATACTTCCCTTTTTAGTACTCTCGTAAAGTTTGAGGGGAAACAAAAGTAGCTTTTCCTCTTTGCATTAGGTGGCTAATAAACACCTTTTGAACTAATTACTGTACATTGTTTGAAAGTTGAATGTACAGTTTAGTTTGTTCCAATCTTTGTTTTCTCCCAATGCTTATGTCTGAGTGTCAACATGAAATTGGAAAAAGGCAAAAGTTAGTTTCCATCCTAACTTTCTTATGTGGTCTTGTAGGCAAGATCCTGATTGGAACTTTTTACTTTTTCTCTACATTGATGAAAATCCAGTTTCTCCTTTTTCATCTTTTGATCTTCAAACAAAGAGGGATTTTACTTTGTATATGGAGAATTCTGAATTCTGATCTTGTTTCAATATCTATCCAATCCCTCTAATAAGGAAAAACAAATTCATCAATAATAAGTTTTTGTAATTATGATTAGTTAAATCATGCAGCATAAGTCCTTAGGATTGTATATGGTTGACTTAGGTGATACTCTTCAAAGCTAATCTATAGAAAACATCTGTCACATTCGGACTTACTGAAGTATCTTCTTATCGACCGTTTCTTAATTTAGAGAGGAACAGAAGACTGGCACAAGATACTTCTTCACAAATCGTTATTGACTTGATCACAATCAATGTACTGTTGTAGAGTAGTTAACATCGATGTCAATGAACAGGGGTTTACAGCGCAGGAAAGATGACTTCAGGAATCAATTTATAACTTAGGGGACTGGAAAGCAAAATTGACCAAAGTTGCCAATTGCTAATTTAGTCACTGTGACTGAGCCTTGTGCTTGATTTTAAAGGGGAATAAAATTATCTACTATTCAAAATGCATGAAAGTATGGAACTCAAAACCTCCTAAACGATTCACTAATTGAAGGTTAGATAAAATAAAAGAGAATTGGTGCCTATTATGAAGTGCTGAATGTTCAAATGTGTACAGTTGTTGATGTCCAAGCAATCTTAACTATCTGAAAGACATGTGATCTTCTTAAGCTAAAAAGATCTTCTCTAGCTTGCATTTTGTCTTATTTTTTTATGATGACTCTTTGAAATTTACTATTCTTTATAATATCAACAGGCTGGAGGTGAGTTCACAGATTTCATAATTGTGTTGAGAACTAAAAGTGCTGTCAGACATTTTGTGGAAACATGCATTTCTCAATTGGAGCGGGTTTGAGTGCTGCTGCTGGCATTGTTGGGCGAGCTGCTGAAGCTGATGTTCGTGCTGGCTTTGGAGGTTATGCTGCTTGCTATACGTACAGCTGCAGTAAAGGTAAAGAACTTTTGCCCGATACACATACTCTGGTCAGTCCATAGTGGATATTTTTCCTTGTTTACGCAAGTTTGTTTTATCTAATGAATCCATAAGTTTGTTTTGAATTTTGAATCTTGCATTGTACATTTAGAGCATTGTTTGGCAGAGGCCTTCTTTTTGGTGGACGATTTGCCCACGTTTTGTATCCTTTTCTTCTTCGTTTTTTTAATAATAGTTTATTGTTTATGGTACGAAAAAATACCTCTGTGGATAGCAGGGAAGTTATCATATTTTTGTCCTATGCATAAAATGCCTGCTTGCTTATATAGAAAATACTACCATATAAAATTACAAAAATGTGAACTTATAGGTTGTTTGTAATCTGTTTGTTTAAATGCTGTATCATTTCAATTATTAGTCTAACCCTCTGAGGGTGAAGAGTGTGGAGGTCAGGTTACTTTGGTAGATTTTTTCACCCTACATTGTTTGTCCCAGACTCCCAGATATATGCACAGTGACTTACATGCAAATGCAGATGATTTATTTCATGAAGAGAATTTTTCTAGGTTTGAGGGTTCAATTGGAATAACTTGCTTCAGATATGATTTTTGCATCATATTGTCTAGTTACATTTTGATTTAGTTTGCAATGAGGGAGGGAAAGGAGAATCACTCCAACATTTATGCCAAAAGTTCTTTAATGCCCAAAAAATATGCTATATCTAACTGGGAGTGTAAAACTTCATGGACCTTTATTCTTTGTTACCAAGTTGTTGGTGTTCAACATTGTCAGTTACTCCCAAAGCATGTAATTCAAACATGCTGAAGATTCCCTGCAGTCCAATAATTATCAAATATGCCTTCTCCAAACTATATATTACTGTTAATCAGGTGACTGCTAATGCTTTCCATGTCTTATTATTTCTTTAAACGTGTGAAATCATTCATCTTAAAAATTTCATAACTAGCTAAGTCATGTTTTATTGTTATTTGTCAAATACATGTGAATCTTTTAATTGTTCGGTATTATTGGCTGCATGGTCAAAATAATGCCAGCTAATTTCTTAATTTTGCAATGGTGCAATGATATTTTTGAACTTTGCAGGTGCATTTGTTGGTTGCTCACTTGAAGGAAGTATTGTGGCTACTCGAGAGCGTGAAAATTCTAGATTCTATGGCAATCCATCTATCAGTGCATCGGATATTCTTCTAGGTTCATTGCCTAGGCCGCCTGCTGCTGCTACCCTATATGATGCTCTTTTCAATCTTTTTGAAAAGCTTGAACACTAACAGCTACAATTTGGGTTTGTAAAAGTTAAGCTGCTTTCTTGCAATTGCTGGGGAGTTGGCTTACACCCGCTTGTAAATTGTGTCTTCATCTATTCTCTGTGATTCAAGTACATATATTCTTCTTCTAAAGCAAATCAAGCAATTGGTTTTTGAGGGGTTGTACAGCTTAGAGAAATTGGGAAAAAGTAATATTCATATGATATGATGTCGTCAAAGTATCACAAACCCCTCCTACTATATAGAACTTTGTAGTACAGCAACACAAAATGTATTAGGGAAGTACATATTACTGATTTATATGATGATTATTCAACTTGTTTACATATGGTCTTTTCTAGGTTGGTTCTTTCTCTCTCACACTTGCTCACACACTTCTTAGGGATCTTAGGGGAACGTCATAATGCATTAAGATCAGATATAGCAAATTTAGTCCAAGTGAATCCAATATGGCAAGCACAGCTCAGTAGGAACTAGGTCCGGTTGTATTGATGCCTTACCAGGTAACATTATAGATGGCCATTTTTGGCTAACAGGGCATGGATTATGCCAAGTTAGGTTAGCATATTGGGGTGGAAAGAATGGGGGTAAAGGCCCTAGTGCCTTAAGGTTTTCTCTCTGGCATTCCATTTAGAAGTAGTTTGTTTATGTGAGGATCTTTTAGTTGAAACTTATAGATGGCCATTTTATTCCTTTTTACAGTTAAATAATGCATGGCAATTATTGCTTTTTCCAGTTGAAGTTTTTCACATGTAAACGAGTGTCAATTGTCAAAGAGTGCAAGAGGGTTTGTGCTTTATACTGCCTTCCATTTCTTGGTGTTTTAGTGTCCCAAGGCATGCCATAATTAGAGACCCCCACCTGTCTGTGCTCATGATGAATGGGTCTGTGCTCATGATGAATGTTCAATATGTAATCATGCAGGCCAGGACCACATTTGATGATGGGTTGGGATGACTGTTTTCTTGTTGAAAGGATTTTCATTTATTTGTACTCTTGGTTTTCTTCAAAGTCAGCCTAAATTTTTGTATAAATTGTTAACTAATTTTGAAAGTTTCTAGCTGACTTTTTTTTTTTTTTAAAAAAAAATTAAATTAAATTTTTTGTTTTATATTGTTTGGTTTTTTTTTTTTTTTTTTGACAATTATATTCTTTGGTTCTACCTTACTTGTTTAGGCATGAAAGATCATGTTTAGAATTTGATTTAATTTTAAATTAGAAGATAATCACTTGTATTTATCTAAAGTTGTAATAAGTCATAATCACATGGACTTCAATTAATTTCAAAAGAAATGCCAACTGCCAAAGGTGATGCCTACTCCCCCAATCACTCATCTTCTTATCACTGGGTGCATTTTTTTTTTTTTTCATTAACTTATAACCCTTTAAGTTTCAATTTAATTACCATCATATCATTAAATGTGAATTTGAAATTGTTTCTACTTATAAAATAATAATTTATTTTATAATGAAAAATCAATAGTATCCTTACTTAAATAATAATTTTACAATATTAGTTTGTGAAATTATTATTAAAATAAAAGCATTATTTACTTTTTATTATAAAACAAGTAATTATTTCATAAGTAAAAGTAATTTCAAACAAACTATGTTAAAAAGGAAAATTTTTCAAAATGCGTATCCAAATTATAAAACAATTACAAGCTAGAAAAAGCCATTTTTATAACTTTTAGTAGCATCTACAAATCATATTATTAAATCATTTGAGATGATTTTTAGACAACAAATTTGGACTTTGTAAAATCATTTAAAAAAAGATGCATCCTAACCCATAATCTTATTAATGTGAGCGTGAATGACTTACCATTTAACCAATCACACCTTGTAGGAGTACCAATTGTCAATAAAAAATAAAATTAATAGGTTTTGGTTAAACTGTGTTGGGTTTAAATCACTAACAGGTTAATACATTAAATCTCTTAAGTAAATGAATTGTACTTGGGAATAATCCACCCTTATATGCTTAATACAATTAATATTAAACATATTATTTTGAATTAACATTATATCTTAATTGATTGATTTCATTTTTGAATGAATTATGTGCATCAAACTATAGAACTATATTAAAAAACTTTAAATTATTTCAAAATTTTAAGTAGGTAATTGAGTTAATTTAGTAGTGTTCTATCACGTAATTAATATGATTTATAACTAAACAAGTTAAACAGTCTTATTGAATAATTTATTTTTTTAATGGATCGTTGTTGAGTTTGTATTTGTGACATGATAATCTTAACCGATAGTGTTGGGTTGAGGTTGAGCAAATGATAACTCACTCTGTTTGCATTGATAGAAACACGACATAATAATCATAATGTCGAGTCTCTCTAATTTGCATAGGGTTAATTGCAATCAAGTACCTTTACATTCCATATTAATGATCAATTTTTGTTTAAATGAATTAAAATTATCTTGCCAATAATTGAGTTCTGGTAGAAATAACGGTTGACCTTTTTGACATTATGAAATGTCTATAATACCCTTAGATTATTTTTTTTTAAAAAATTAGTATTATTAGTTGAATAAATATTATTATTATTAATTAAAAAAAAAAGTAGTGTCACTTTACTCAAATTAGCGTCCAAATACTGTGACATCTTATAATACAAGAGAATTAACCAATCAAAATTTAATTCATTAATTTCAATTGGTTGGCCCTTCTATTTTCAAGGATGTCACAATTTGGACAAACTAGCGATATTATTATTATTATTATTTTTAAATTTTATCAAAAGGTTCAAATGAATGAAGGGATGTAGATCCGATTGATCAAGGTGCAATTTCCTCCAAAATGAAGATCCCATCTAATCTTCTCCATATGAAGGGTGATGGAGGTGCAATCTCCACTAAAACTCTAATTTTTTAAGTTTAATTTTTTTTTTCCGGTCTAAAAAATTTTTCACCCTTTGAATAGTAATACCACTATTAGCCACAAACTCAATCAAAACTCAAAAGTGCTTATGTGTCATTTAAGCCAAAGTTAATTATTTATGTCTTAAATGTAAAATGTCAAGGTACTTGATTACAATTAACCCATTTCAACATTATCATTTCAAAAATCAAACAGTGTTACACACACACACACACATATATATATATATATATATATGTAAAATCAAATCAGGTATTGAAGATCAAGCAGTCAATATCATAAACAACAAATTAAAATGCAATTTTGCTGTATCCCAATAAAATTCAAGATAAGGCTAAAAGATTTGTGGGTCTTCCTTCTAACAACTGCAAAAATCTTGGCTGAAAACTCTGACCCAGAACAGACACTCGCAGCACATCCTCCAAATCCGAATTGCTGTTTGCTAATAATGGATTGGCCAATCCATTCTAATCAACATCAAAATCAGCAGTAAATTCCGAAACGCTACACAGGCTTGAATTGATGGTTGGACAACAATAATCCAAATCCACTAGGGCTATATATGTAATCTTTGCTGGCACATCACATGTCATCATCATCACGGTAGACCCTTGATCAGACTCTTTTGGTCAAAAGATGGTTAAAAAAAAGACTCATTCAAAAAGAGGACATAAAACCTGTAGCCAAATTCCCAGTCTTTAGAATTTCAGGAGTAAGCTAGTAGTGAGTCTGGCCCACAGACCCATTGGGGCTTGTCTAAAAAGTGCTTTCAATTTTTATAAAGCACAACCAGTAGACAGCAACAACAACATGATGTCTATCACTCATGAAAGCAGGTGATAAAAAGCCAAAAGAGAAAGTTGGAGACAAACTAAATATAACACATGATGCTATCAATATCCATGTACGAAAGGCAATTCCAAGAAGGACTCAAAGAGTCTCAACTCTATCCAAACTTTTTTCACAATGGAACCTGCCATTCAATTACATTCTCATTCATCAATGAATGTACTAATCACAAATTAAATCCAAAGTTAAGGGCAGCTAATTCATATAATGTATCGGTTCAATAAATTTTTGGCTTCGAAAGGGGAGTGAACAAATGAAACACAGCAGCTGTGGAACCATCCGAAACAGCCAGACCTTTCGACAGCTAACTATATATATAATTTTAGAACAAATTGACATAGAAAAATTAAAATGGAAAAAATATTTAAACAAGAGAGCACGTTTACTCGAGCTCACCTTGATCTCCAATGCTGCTACACATTTTGTAGAAGTATCAGTATGGAGTCAAGGTGCAGATAATAATACCATTCATATTTGCATAATTCTTTATCTGCAGCACTGATATGTTGCATCTCACCGGGTCCTTGAGCTCCCAAGAGTGAGCTCTAGATCATCTGATCCGCATTCTTCATGAATCCTCTCTCCTTCCCAAGCCTTGACTAGCCCCTTTGCATTGCTTCCGAAAGCAAATTCATCAGAAAGTACTACTTCAGACATTGGAACATCGGCAGTATGATCAGCGCCCGGTGGAATGGCAGGGGAACATGTCCCGCTTTGGCCAGGAGTCCACATGCGGGAGCCACCACTGGCTAAAGCTTCTTCCTTGAAGCCAAATGGGGGGTTTGAGGCAACAAGGCTGAAAGTGGGAGAGTTTGGCCCGCCTTGTGGAAAACGAATCCCAGCAAACCATTCTGGATCAGGGACAATCTGGCGGCCAGGGCTTGGTGGTGTTGAAGAAGGCAGGAAAGGGTAGTGCTGGCCGCTCCAGCCAGGGCGTGCAGGCTGGTCCTTCCCAGTCAGGTTTGAATTCGAGGGGTTCGGGCAGTTGGGGAGCTCAATGGAGGGGTAACTGGAGCACTGATGGAGCCAGTATGGATGTATAGATGGGGAAATTTGGACGAGGAGGCTGATGAGGATGCCGATGAAAGGTTTTTCAGCCATGGAATGAGGGAGCTGCCATCAGCATTCGGATGAGCAACATACGAAGACGAAGCAGGGCTCGGGAAAGAGGACGATGCAGGGCTCGGGTTGTAAGAAGCGCAAGGACTTGGGTGGTAGGATGAACATGGACTTACTGTTGCAGATCCACCCACTATGTCCATTCGCTCCACAGGCTTGCATCCCTGGTAAACGAAAGGATGATTAGTTGCATATATAAATCGTAAACAAAGCATTAAAAGCTTCTCAATGCTGAAACAAGAATTGAATTGGCATTAACACAGTACCAAAACACAACCTATAATAATCATAGCCGATGAGGATGGAGTTTAATACTGCTTAAGAAAATCAACATCACATAAACTAAATTTGCACATCATGTCCTGCATTCCACTACTTGCATCACAGCTTATTTCAATTTGTATTCAATTTCAAATTTCACGTATCAATCTAAATTTTATTATAGCAAGTTAAGGTATGCATTCTAGTACCGCAACAGAGTCATTAACTACACAACCAGAATAAAGCTGTACAGTGATAACAAGACAACTGGTAGTATAATCCATGATTATCCATCATTGACAAAACAACACATATAGAGGTGACTCAACAATTAACCAACAATAAGTTTCAGTCAAAGCAAATTTATACTCTAAAAAGAGCATATCCACTCTCAGAAATAATGTCTCCACTATCCACTTTCTCATCACCTCTTGAACATAAAAAACATTCCATATATAAATGCAAACACAGAGGAGAAGCATCGAGGCCCCAAATGAGGCACTCACTACTCAGGCAGGAACATTAACATACTATTAGCTTAAATATTCCATCTGCCATCAAACATAATTATACGAATTTCAAATTGATATGTTACAAAATCCCATACAAGTTTGCATTGAAAATACACATACCCATAACAGCTAATTGCCTCACAATATCTTAAGTAACAATAATACCCTCCAAGTGGTGCCTAAATACACCCTCCATTCAATGCAAGACATGTGTCCACATTTTAGACATATAATTTATCACCATGATAAAGTAAAACCTTTATTAAAAAGTAAAACGCTTATTTTAAAGACATGTATTGAGAGAGTATATTTAGCAACTCTTATACGCTAATAATTGCACTGCAGTCCACCGAAAAAAAGACAGGTCTCCAAAAACGGAAAACTGAACAAAAACTGAAAAGTAGTCAGCAACTGTCTAAGTTACAACGCCCAACTAAGCAGACACAGCACTTTTGAGGAAGGTCTTTCACGATTTTTGACGAGGGCATTTCTGTCTTCTCGAGATGCCCCCACTAACACTACCACTGAGGGAATCTTTGATGAGTTCACGCGTTCAACGGAAAAAAGAAAATAATAATTAAAAAAAAATAAAAAATAAAAAGCTGAAACACTAAACACGACGCATCCCAGACGCTGATTGTTGACCATGACCAGATCTAACGAAGGCCGATGACTAAAAAAGCTAAGCATAACGACGCATCAAACACACAAAAAAACGTGACTTGCCAGATCTAACGAACGCCGGTGAACTAAAATACAAAAAAGCCATCAACTGCCAACTACACGTGCTTGCATTGCATGCGCATGTTACTTTCCTCTGGATTTGACTGTTTTTACTTGAATACCCTAGATTTTGTTACATGATACCATGTTCATGTTTTTATACTTGAATTAACATGAGCATGATTGGTACAAGAAGAGATATTATGAACTAAGGCTCACAGAGTTGAAGCTGATATTATTAAAAGGAGTCGGTACCTTACGGTAGGTGGTGCCATCGGTTTCGACGGTCCAACCAGCCTCGTTGCAGAGAGCTTTGAGGACTTCATTGTTGTCGCAGTGTTTGGGAAGCTTGTAGTTGCCGTACATCCGCAGTCCAGCGAATATTTTGGCGGCTATGGCTCTCCTCCTCCTCTCTCTTCTCTTGTTGTTCTCTCTTTCCTTCCATGTCGGCAGTCTAGTTCCTGACGTCATGATCTCTTTTTTTTTTTTTTTTTTTTCTTGCTTTTAGCTACTTACTGCTCCATGGAAGGATGGGACTGACTGGTGAAAAATATAGCTAAACGGAGGAGGGATTGATTTGGATCGTTGGATTTTGCTAGATCAGATCCATGGAAATTGAGTTTGGATGGGTAGACAGATTTAGAGAAATGAGAACCGGGTTTTGGTTGGAACCGCGAAAGAGAAAGCAGAGAACATGAGAATGAGTTATGAGTGTGTAAGCGACTGGGAAGGATATAGAGAGTGGTCACCTGCACTGTACAATGCACCCACGTCAAACTATTCGCCTCTTTTTGTCCACAAATTTACCAATTTGCCACTCCCTTCTAATGTTAATTATTTTCATCATAATTTGTGGAAATTATAAAAATGAAAATGGAATATTATGGAATGGACCCTTCGAAGGTAAAGTATTCAATGACAGGCCTCAATCTTTTTTATTAGATGATTTATCTCCTACCGGTTAAAAAACTTGATTGGTGTTAAAGTTAAAGGATATAATGGTAAATATATGAGTAATTTTATTTGTTTTAATAAAATTAAATAAAAAATTTGAAAAAATAAAAAAAGTAAATAATTAAATAAAAATTTAATTCATTAGATTTCGGTAAAGATTAATTTGAACACAAATTTAAAACATTAAATAAAAATAATTAAAAATTAAAAATTAAATAAATGATTGAAATTATCAGCTCTATACCGTCTATCTTAATATGGACAGTGGAGATTAATTAAAAACAAATAAAAAAAGCTAAATATAAATAAATAAAAAAAAATCAAAACCATCATCACTATCCTTTTTAAATAAAATTTTCTAAAAAATAAAAAATGATAAAAAAAATAAAAAAATCAAAACAAAAGCCATTTCAGAGATGGATCTCTAAATCCATCTTTGATTTCTCTTCTCCATTGTCATAGTTGGCGATGGAGCTATGGGTCTTGATCGTCAACGATAGAGACCCACATCCGTCATCTTCATCGCATGATGGAGATGACAGAGGGTTTCTGTGCATGATGGGACAATATCTGATCTTCATCATGCACGAAAACCAGTTTAAGTCTCTATAAAGGAGACTCTCCTTTGTTGGACTCTTTTGGTCTCCGACGATGGAGAGTCAAGAGTCTCCTTTGACCTTTGGTCTCTAAATGTTTTTTTCTTTTCCTTTTTTTCCATTTCTGGTTTTTCGTGATAAGAGAAACCTAAGATTGATTGCACCTTTCACTGGTCTAGTAGTGCTATGGTGGAGCTATGGCATCGATTAGAGGTCATTGACGATGGAGGTATGGTGTCGACTAGAGATTGTCAGTTAGACTCCATGCTTAGACGTGACTTTTTTTTTTTTTTAAGTTAATGATTGGTGATGATGAACTTTGTGGATTGTCTTGATCGATTGTTGTTTTTTTATGTGTTTTTTTTTGTATGGTTTTGTGAGTGGTTTTGATCGAGATTGATTGTTGTTGGTATAGTTTATTGATTAAGCTAGGTTGTTTGTTAATGAACCGGGTCTGATTGTTTGAAGATGGATTGTTTGTTGATGAAGTTAGGTTGTTTAAAGATGAAAATCTAGGTTCAGTCATCTGAAGTAAATTTATATTTATTTTTCAAAATTATTTATTTATTATTATTATTAATCAATATTTTAAAGGATATTTCAATCACTACAAAAGTTTGAAGGGTATAAAAGACATTTTACACAATCTTCATATGAGTATTTTGGTTATTTTATGGTTTTGGATAGAAAATATTAATTTTTTGGATGGAAAGTTAATAGTAGAGGCCAGTTCATCTAATAAAAAAAATATTTGGAGTCCATTATTGATTACTTTACTTTCCAAGGGATTTTTTATAATATCCCACTAAAAAAATGTGTTTAGGGATAATTTCACTTTTCCTCTTATAGTTTGATGTAATAGTTAATTACCCTCTATAATTTTAAAGAATCTCATTTTACCTTTTGCTATTACTATTGTCACTAAAGTGACTGAAATAACTAAAATATTTATAGTTTTTCTCTTCCATATTAATGGTCAAATTTTAATTTTCAATATTAATTTTAATGGCAAAAGGTTTTTTTGAACATTTCCATTATTTTGTATGCTATAGGGGCTATTTGATCAATTTTATAAATCAACAAAAAAATATTAGTGATTTCTAAAAGTTACTAACATTATGTCAAACTAAGGAGTGGGGGAGGGGATTATCCCTTATTTTTAACTCAAAAATTAAAACTATTTGCTTATAGCCTCAAATTTAATTTTAATAGTTTTAATTTGTTCAATTTAATATTATATGTGAAGTGTTTCAAAGATTGAAAATAGTTAAAATTGATTAAAATTTGTTTGGGATTAAATCAATTAAATCGAAGGAGACAAAGTCGCAGAGTGGAGTCTCCTGGCTTGTGACGTGCATGTGTTTGGTGTGATCATCTTGCGCTTGGAGCTCCGTTGGTGGAGGGTTTGGGTCGTTTGGTTTTGATTGATGGAGTTGGCCAGTTTGTGGTATGGTGGTGGGTCTTGGTAGACTTTATGTTGGGTTTGATAAACTGGATTTTGGTGGGTTTGAATTTGGGTGGGTTGTGGAACTAGGAGATGGCAATGGAGGGCTGGGAGAAGACAACGAGGCCACAGAGGATGGTGTTGAAGTCATTGGTGGAGGGGATGTTGAGTTGGAGGAAGAAGGAATAGGCTCTTGGTGGAGGCGAGCGTAGAGCTCGATTAGAGGAAGATGATGAATGAACCCAGGTCGATGATGAACGAACCCACTTGGGTTCCAAATTTTTATTATTATTATTTTTTATTTCAATTCATTTTTTTTTATTTAACACTTTTGATCCATTATCCCTTTTTTATATTTTTATTGTATAATTTTTTATTTTTAAAATTTTTATTTTTATTTTTTTTTTACATTTAATTTTTGTTTAATATTATGTTTATATTAAATTTTCATTATATATTAAATTTTAATTTATTTTTTTTTTCAATTAAATCCCCACCATCCATCACAACTTTGATGGATAGTGGAGATCTAAAGTTGTTCTTTTTATTAATTTTAAATAGTTAGTGGAGTAAAAAAAACTAAAATACTCTTTAAACTGTTAAGTTTAACTAATAATCAACTGACGAAATGGTCAATTTGATGAATTTCTAAAATGTTAAAATGTTAGGGATGATGGACATTAGAAACGTATAAATGAGTATAAATATAATATTTCGCTAAACGTTAGAGACTAAATTAAAATTTTTCCTTTAATTTTTGAATTAGTTTTGAAATAAACACTTTTCAACTATACCCAATCTAACTATCTATTGCTTTATTAAATTTTTTTACATATTAATTTTCTATTAGTTTATTATAGTCGAATTTTAGATATTATGCATTAATGTTTTATCAAGTTATTGCTTTGTTGTTATGGGATGTGTAAGAAACAAACTATGTTTTTTTTTTTTTTTTAAATTATGGAGACGTTTTAATAGAATTTTGGATCCTATTTTTAACGATAAATTTTATTTTGATCCTTATATTTAAAAATAATTTCACTTTTTAACTACGAATTCATTTATGATTCTCTTGGTCCATCATATTTTGAATAAAAATCATTTCAATCCTTCTTACCTGAATCTTAACTGCCAAAACTAATGAAAAATACACAATGACCATTTTACCCTTAAATAAAAATTACCATATTACCATTTACCAGAATTAATAAATAAAAATAAAAACTTTTAATATATTAATGATCAAGTTGTGTCCAACAACGAGAAAATCTTTCATGAGACGTTAAGGTGGTGTGACATGTTGATGGCAGTGTGACCATCTAGTATCAGTGTGACACATGACATGATTTTTAAATTAAAATTAAAACCTACTGCTATCCTTTGTGTTCTCTCTCTTCTTTATAAACTCTCATCCCCTTCTTTACTTTCTCACACATGCGCCATTTTTCAAGAACCAAAAAGTTCATATTAAAGGTACATCTGACCCTTTGTGCTCTCTCTTACCTTTATAAACTCCCTTCCTCTTTGTTTTCTCACGCAGATGCCATTTTTCAAGAATCAAAACCTAAAAATCAACTTCAAGCAGGTCCTAAAACCTCAAAATTCAACTTCAATCAAGTTCTTTGCTTTCTCATACATATGCTTTAAAAGATTTAAGATGGTAAGTTTCTAATAATTTAATTTGTACGTGTACCTCCAATAAATATGTTATATCAAATTCTTTAATTTATAAATTTTCCTTTTCTTTTTGTTAGCAGTACTTGATTTTTTATTGTTCACCTATGAACTTGTATGTATAGGATAATGTATTGGTAGAAGAAGATGATGCATAACTCAAAGTTGAAACATATGTTAGTTCTAAAAATGAAGCTTATAAGTTATGTAATGCATATGCTTTAAGAAAGGGATTTAGTTTCGTAAAGGGCACATTCGAAGAGGTGCATCAAACAATATTAAACAAAGGAATTTTTGTGTTCAAAGGAAGGATTCCAGCAAGATGCAGACTTTTATGAGCAAAAGAGGATAAATAGCTTAGATACAGGAGCATGCATGGTATAAGGATTTAATTCAGTTCACTGTGAGTAATGGAATATGGACTCTATCTCACATCGACTTCAATCATAACCATGATTTGGCTAAACAGGAAGAAAGACAATTTTTAAGATCCGATCGAAAAATTTCTAATATTCAAGAGGGTATGATGAAATCTATGATTGATGCTAGTATAGGAGCAACAAAATCATATTTTTATTTAACTAACCAAGTGGGTGGTGCTCAAAATATTGGGTTCACAATGTGTTAAATATATAGCAATCAATCATTATTGAGACATATTTTTATTACCATTATTGTAATATTTTATTCTAAGTACCATTTTTGTATTTTGTCTCTTAGCCTATAAATAGGCTTAATATTGTACAGTGTAATTATAATGAAATCAATAATATTCATCAATTTCAACATGGTATCAGAGCCTAGGGTTTTATAATTTTTTTTTCTCCTTTGTTGACTGTCTCTGTTCATCGTCCCTATCCTCTCTGCCATCGTCACTCACATCTCTGTTCTGCATCCCCACTGTCTCCCCACCATCACACTCGGGTTCATCTTCTGCCGCGTCGCACCATTCACTGCTGGTAGCGTCATTGTCACTTCGCCCTATCGCCGCACCGCTACTTCTCTTTTCACGCCGCAAGCCACCGCCGCTGTTTCTCCGTCGCTGCAGTCTCTGTTCTATCACTCCAGCGGCTGCATCACTCACCGTCAATTCACTGCACCATCGCACCACTGCCGCTGCATCAAAAACATCACTCTGTTTCCCCAATTGGTTCGCTGCCGCTGCCGTCTGTGCTGTTTCGTCGCGCTATTCAACTGGTTCCGCTGCACCACCACACATCATCGTCGTTGTTTCACGTGGTCTGTTCACGCTTGGCTTAATTCAGATTGTTGTCTTTTGCATCATCCTACAGTAGCCACCGCTGCATCACCGACCCACCACTGCAACTTGTTTTTTACGGCTGCATCACGCGAACCACCACTGCAACTTGTTCTCTGTCACTACATCACGCCACTGTTTTGTCCATTGTTGTGCGTCACGTTGCCGCTGTTCATCGACGCATACTGCCATCCGCTGTTCTCATCTGTTCACCGCCGTTAATCACTTGGCTTGTTATTGGCTTAATCTGCTCCATAGCTGCCACTCAATCTGGTTCACTCCCATTGCTTCGCCACAAACTAGTTCTCAGCCGCTGCAGTTTGTCTTGCACTTGATCTCATTTTATTCTGATCTGGTTGATTTTACATTGGACGTCATTTTATTCCATTTAAGATTCCTCATGGAAACTTCATGGAAGACATTAATTTGCCATTATTGTAAGTTGCCAGGACATGCTATTCTTCATTGCCCTACAAGACGATGTACACATTGTCACAAAATTAAGCCAGAGCATTACAATCAAGATTGTCCTCAAAATATTAATAAAGGCGGGTTTTCAACCAAATCCAAGAGTGTTTCTCTCAAACCTTTTCCAAATAATCAGCAATGTCCTACTGCTATAGCTGACGACACACGGGTTACTGCCGGTTCCTCTTCTATCTCAGTTCACGACCTTGCCTCTTTGCTCCATCAACTCCTTTCAAAATCTGGTAATTCATCCATTTCTGCTCCTTCTGTGTCATCAGGTAATTCTTCTTGGTATTTTGACTCGGCTTGTTGTAATCACATGACCTCTGATCCAACACATTTTTCTATACAATCTTCATTTTCCGCATTACCTGTCATTTCTACAGCTAATAGTTCTTCCATGTCTGTTTAACATATAGGTCAGCTATCTACCGATAACTTATCCTTACAAAACACATTCTTCATTCCTAAACTTACCTTAAATCTTATCTTTGTGGGTCAGTTATGTGAACTTGGTTTTGATGTACATTTTACTTCTTCTGGTTGTCGTGTGCAGGATCCATAAACGGGGAAGATTCATGGGATAGGCCGTAAGGTTGGACGTTTGTTTGAGCTCATTCATCTTCAACTACCTTCACAAGTCTTTTCTTCCTATCAGTCTGCTGCTACTCCTTCATTTTTACCATTAAGTCTTTGGCACTCGCGGTTAGGTCATGCTTCCTTTAGTCGTTTACGTTCCTTATTGCCTAGTGGATATTTAGGTTCTGTAACTGATGAGCACATTAATTGTTTAATTTGTCAATTGTCCAAACATCATGCCTTACCTTTTCATAATAGTGATTCAGTTTCTCAGGCACCGTTTGACCTAGTTCATTCAGATATTTGGGGACCCTCCCCAACAACTACCATGGGGGGATTCAAGTATTTTGTTATCTTTGTGGATAATTATTCCCGTTATACATGACTTTATCTTATGCATAATAGGTCTGAATTATCAAAAATTTATTCTGATTTTATTCAAATGATTCAAACTCAGTTTTTCAAAATTATCAAAGTTTTACGTCCTGATAATGCCATGGAATATCGGGATACTACATTTCTTAATTTGTTGAGTCAAATGGGTACTATATGTCATCGTTTATGTCCCGGTACATCCCAACAGAATGGTCGTGCTGAACGCAAACATAGACATATTCTTGAAACAATTCGTGCACTTTTAATATCTGCCTCTTGTTCTGAAAAATTTTGGGGCGAAGCTGCATTAACAGCAGTATACACTATCAATCGTGTCCCATCTTCCATCATTCATAATCAAACTCCTTATGAGCGTTTATATGGCACTTCACCACACTATCAAATTCTCAAAGTTTTTGGATGTGTTTGTTTTGTTCTTCTTCAGCCTCACGAACGAAGTAAATTAGAGTCTAGAGCTCGTCTATGTTGTTTTCTTGGCTATGGCATTGAACATAAAGGTTATCGTTGTTGGGACCCCATCTCAAATCGCCTTCGTATCTCTCGTCATGTTGTCTTTTGGGAACATAAAATGTTTTCATCTGTATCCAAATTTCACACATCACATGTATCTCATAATAAACTTTTTATAGATCTTACTGTTTCTTTGTTTCCTAATGACAGTATGTCTGAGACTCACACAGATGCTCTTGATACTGATCGGTCCATTCCTGAGCAATCTAACCCGTCTGTTGATCCTGCCCCAGAGTCTCCTTGTCCAATCACACCTGTTGAACCCCCTCCTCGTCGTTCTAATCGGGTAAGGGAACTACCTGTAACCCTTCGTGATTTTCATTGTTTTTCCGCTATTCTTTCTTTGTATGAGCCTCAATCTTATAAAGAGGCCAGTACTAACCCTGTTTGGCAGCAATCTATGGCTGAAGAAGTACAAGCTCTTGAGAAAACTCACACTTGGGATATGATTGATCTTCCGTCAAATAAATCTGCCATAGGATGCAAATGGGTATATAAGATCAAAACAAAGTCAGATGGGTCTGTTGAACGTTATAAAGCTCGTCTCGTGGCCAAAGGTTTTACCCAGGAATATGGAATTGATTATAAGGAGACATTTGCACCAGTTGCTCGCCTTACATCTGTTTGTAGCTTACTGGCAGTCGCTGCAATCAAACGATGGAACTTATTTCAAATGGATGTGAAAAATGCCTTTCTTAATGGGGATCTTACTGAAGAGGTTTATATGACACCACCACCAGGTTATCCACATCCTCCACACAAGGTTTGTCGTCTTCGTCGGGCATTGTATGGGCTTAAGCAGGCTCCTAGAGTTTGGTTTACCAAGTTCTCTTCCACCATTATGCAGTTTGGTTTTGTCTCCAGCTCTTATGATTCTGCACTATTTCTTCGCAAGACAAGTCAAGGTTCTGTTTTCTTGTTACTTTATGTGGATGACATGATTATTACAGGCGACGATATTACTGGTATCTCTGATCTTAAGGATTATCTCCAGCAGCAATTTGAGATGAAGGATCTTAGCTCTCTCAGTTATTTTCTTGGACTTGAGGTTTCTTCGGACTCTGATGGTTACTATCTTTCTCAAGCAAAATATATTTCAAATCTTCTTACTCGTGCTGGCTTGACTGATAGTAAAATAAGTACTAGTCCCTTAGAAGTCAATGTTAAACTCACGCCTTTCGAAGGCACACCACTCAGTGATCCTACTCTTTATCATCAACTTATTGGAAGTCTTGTTTATTTGACCGTGACTCGACCAGACATTGCATATGCTGTGCATGTTGTTAGCCAGTTTATGTCTGCTCCTCATTCCACTCACTTTGCTGCTGTTATTCATCTTTTGCGGTATCTTAAGGGCACACAATGTTTTATGGTCTTCATTTTTCTACTCACTCCTCTTTAGAGTTATATGCTTATTCAGATGCAGATTGGGCTGGTGATCCTACTGATCGACGATCTACCACTGGTTACTGTTTCTTTCTTGGAGATTCTCTTATATCATGGCGTAGTAAGAAACAGACTGTTATAGTTCGATCTAGTACTGAGGCTGAATATCGGGCCCTCGCTGACACTACTCAAGAACTTGTTTGGCTGCGCTGGTTACTTACAGACATGGGAATTCACCACTCCACAGCCACTTCTCTTTGTTGTGACAATCGTAGTGCTATCCAGATTGCTCATAATGATGTCTTTCATGAACACACCAAACACATTGAAATTGATTGTCATTTTGTTCGACAACATGTTCATCAAGGTACTATTAAACTTCACTCAATTGCTTCTGCTGATCAGCCTGCTGATATTTTCACCAAATCTCATCCTTCAAGACGTTTTCGTGAATTGGTTTCCAAACTCAAGCTTGCATCCATCTCGCCATCTTGAGTTTGCGGGGGGATGTTAAATATATAGCAATCAATCATTATTGAGACATATTTTTATTACCATTATTGTAATATTTTATTCTAAGTACCATTTTTGTATTTTGTCTCTTAGCCTATAAATAGGCTTGATATTGTACAGTGTAATTATAATGAAATCAATAATATTCATCAATTTCAACACAATGAAAGATGCAACCAATTACTTGCAATGGAAGAAGAATGAAATGGAAGTGGAGATGCTCAAAGCTTACTTGAATATTTGAAGTGCAAGCAAGATGAGGATCCTAATTTTTTTTTTTAACTCCGTTCAAGTTGATCAATGCAATTGAGTGACAACTATTTTGGAGAGATAGTAGATCAAAATTATGATTGTTTTGGAGATGTGGTATGTTTCGACATTACATTTCGAACAAATAAATATAATTTAATATGTGTTCCATTGGTAGAGTTTAATCATCCTTAGAAGAATCTACTATTTGGTTGTGCATTTTTGTTGGATGAGAGCACCGAATCCTTTGTTTGGTTGTTTAATAATTTTTGAAGTCAATGGGAAATAAGCAAGTGTTTAGAGTCCATAAAATTTCGGTTTTAATTGTATCAACTTATTATTCTAATAATCTTTTTAAGGTTTTTGTCGAGCAGTGAAGAACTGCACATGCTTTCTTCTCCTTTCCCAAGATTATTTAATTTTAACGCATATATTAGCAAGTGTTCTTGGCTTCTTTTTATTTTGCATTACTTATCTCGTGACTGGCACTAACAGGCAGGTAAATTAATTTACCTGTAGAGCCGTGGGCATGAGCCATGAAAGTCGCTCAAAAGCATTATTAAATGAAAGTATTTACCTGCTGATTATTCAAAACAGTTTTTGAAATAATTGATCATTTCATTTTACATAGGCATATAAGCATCAAGTAAGACAAAATATTGACACAGTGAACCTAAGTTTAAAATAGCCATGAAATAGCTCAAAAGCATTATTAAATGAAATTATTTACCTGATTATTCAAAACAGTTTTTGAAATACTTGATCATTTCATTTCACATAGGTATATAAGCATCAAGTAAGACAAAATATATATAGACGTAGTGAACCTAAGTTATATATATATAGTGCTTTTAAAATCAGTACTCCTTTATTTTAAAAAGTAAAAACCAACCAATTAAATTTATTAATTGCATTTGAATTAAATAGAAAAGAGAAATTGTTTGAAGAGAGATAATACAATAGATGAATTTGATTGATTGATTATGACATTTTAAAGTAAGAGAGGTCTCATTTTAGAAGCATTATATATATATATATATTGTATTTTATAAGCAAGAGTTTTAAATTTCAACATCAAACCCTAGGCTATGTGTCACACATGCATGAGTCCGAAACCATCAAAGCAATTGAAGAGTCTCGTGTCATGCTGCATTCGATAACTACTGTCCAGCAATTATTTAATCGCACTAACTCCTAGTGATAAAGGTTATTGACAAACGTGTTCCATATTCCAAGGAAACAGTTACTCAAGTCGCATGTCTGAACGACATTAAGAGAACCTTATATCTAGGTGCATGAAGTAGAGAATAGAAGTCAACCAAACGATGTCGGATGATGCGCTAGATATGTAGAGTTGTTATGATTGGAAGAACGGGCTTGACTATCATGTACTCCTCCAATCAACAATGTCGACTGAAAGAGTAGGAGACAAACTATAATAGTAAAAATCAGCCCAATAAAAGCCTAGTTAACAACAAAAAATGGAAAGCCCAACTTTTGGGCCAATAATTGATCTAGCCTACGTGAAGTCCAGAACATAAGAGCCTACAACCTAATGCAACGTTCAGACAGCTCAAGTCTTTTTAATGAAAGGATTGAATGCAATGAAGAGGGGATCTCAAACAAACAATGCCACATCAAAAAGGGGGTTGATTGGATTAATAAGGAAGTTCTTCCATTAACGTAGAGGCGAGGATCAAGGGAACGGATCCCTTGATCCCATCTGCAATCACACCTCTACAATGGCTCTCTCTCATAAAATAGGAGCAAGCAAAGGCAAAGGAACTCTTTTTCGACACCTTGCTACTTTGCCAAAAGTCTCTTTAGACACTTATCCAACATAATAGACTAAACTATCGCATGACAGACACTATATCCTACTCAATTCTCAGCAATCTTTTTTGTTTGTCGTACGCCAACATTGTAGCAATTAGTCATATGCTTCCTTTTACTTTATTTTATCTTCCAACGTCTATTATTCTAAATTAAATATCGAAGTGTTTTTGGTTGACATCACCCCAGTTTAAAAGTAACCCATCCTCGTCGTTCGATTTTTTGTAGGTTGTTAGATCCTAGAAAGTTGAATGTATAGTTGAACTTCCATGTCAGCAGCTGTAAGAAACCACCCATTACAATATATAATTAATGCATCACAATATTGGAACTGCTATTATTAAAATCAGCTTGTCATTCTGGTAGAAAATATACATATATATATTTATATAGTGCTTTTAAAATGCAGACTCTTTAACTTTAAAAAGTTAGGGAGAACCAATCAAATTTATATATTGTATTTGAATTAAATAGAAGAGAGAATTCGTTTTAAGAGAGAGAATGCAATAGATGAATTTGATTGATTTTTTCTAACTTTTTAAAGTTAAGAAGTCCTCATTTTAAAATAACTATGTATATATATATATGTATGTATATATAATGTTTGTCACCAACAACAGTCATGATTCCTAGCTGTCCTTGTTCAAATTCTAATCTGTTAACTTCATTATTAATTAATTTGTTAGAAAACTATATATTAATGATCAAGTTGTGTCCAACGGGAAAATGTTGGAGTGCATAAAGTTTCGTTTTTAATTGTATCAACTTGTTATTCTAATTATCTTTTTAAGGTTTTTACCGAGCAGTGTAGAAATGCACATGCTTTCTTCTCCTCTCCCGAGATTATTTAATTTTAACGCATATATGTATTTGCAAGTGTTCTTGGGTTTGCTTTTTAGATAGCATTACTTATATCTTGTGATTTGCACTAACAGGCAGGCCAATAATTTACTTGCAGAGCCATGGACAGGAGCCATGAAAGTAGCTCAAAAGCATTAGTAAATGAATACCAACAGGAACCTCAATTAACAGCTTGCAAATCAATGAACAACGGTCAAAGGAGCAGCTCATCAGAAGTAGAAACATTGAATGAATATCAGCAGGAAACCGAATCAACAAAAAGCCAAGAACGTTGTGCCTCAGGAGCAGAGGCATTGCAGGAAACTTCTGATTCGGAAGGCGAAAGTGATTCGGATGGCACGCCTCAGTTATACAAAGAAGGAAGTTTTGAGAAAGCTTTGAAGGAAATAGACCTGAATCGTTATCCTGACTTGTATCTCGCAGCACTTAAAGGAAACTGGGAAGCCGCTAAAATGATTATCGATAAAAATCCGGAAGCATTAACAGCGAAAATTTCCATGTTATCCATGACTGTGTTGCACATTGCAGCCTATTCATGCAACTACCAATTTGTGGAGAAGCTGGTGGAAAAGATGACTCCGGAGCAAGTTGCAGTGGTAGATGTGAATGGAAACACGGCCCTTCACTATGCAGCATTTACAGGAGTTGTAGAAGTGGCAAAGGCATTGCTGAGAAAAAACCCTGGTCTGACAGAGGTACAAGGCTCCCAAGGTTTCATTCCTCTACTTTCAGCTGTTGTTCATGGTGCTGCTAAAGGCAAGGAAATGGTCCGGTTCCTTGCATCCGAAACCAACAATCCCTTCCTTGAAGCCACTTCAGCTCATCTTCTCTTTGAGCTAACTCATGCAGGTTTCCATGGTACAGACTAATTACCTTTTTATTTATTATCTTAACCAAACCATGGATTAGCAATATATATATTCTGTCAGTCAACTTAGTCTCAGTTGAAGGATTAATATTTTTTAGTCTAATAGTTTTTAAACAATTCTCTTGTGAAACATCTCAATGCCTTTTTCCTCTGATCTTTTTATCCAGATTCTTTACTTTATATACCATTAGGGATGCAAATGATGGACGGGAATAGATCTAATTAAATAGTAATGTGGGAAATGTTGATATGAAAAATCATGCCTGCTGTGTACTTGCAAGAACATTTATTTTGTTTTTTGGTGCTAATTAAAAAACTCATTAATTTAAACTTTATTTTAACCAAGTCTTATTTATAAAATCATTAATTTGGCTTTATCTTTGAACAGATATTACACTAGATCTACTTCATCGTTTCCCTAAAATGGCTACTGTGGATATAAATGGAAGCAATATACTTAGCGTATTGGCTGTTAGGCCTGTGGACTTCCTGAGCGGAACAAGGCTAAATTTCTGGGAAGCATGGATCTACCAATGTCAGTTCTCTCTTTCCTTGCTCTTATATATAATATAAGTGATGAATTTTCCTACATTGTTACTGAGTGTTTCTTTTTCATTGCTTTATATTTTTTTCATTTTTTTGGGTTAAGTGGCACCTTGTAAGCCACTGAGTTGCGCAAAAGGCGATGTGGAGGATCCCCCAGTAAATTCTAAAGCTCCTAAGGACCCATACCCTCAAGCATGGGAGATGCGAGGTTTTCCAATTCTGTATTTTGTTTTATAATTGATATATACATATTTAGTACTTATATATATATATATATATATAGACATGCACATGCACACTCATGTGTAGGGTCTAGGGTGTCAATGAAATTATCATCCCACCCATATTTTAATAAAACTACATAATTGAAAATTCAACTTTTCTTTCTATATCCATAATTAGTAAATTCAGTTTATCATAAACCTTGATAAGAACCCAAAAAAAAAAAAACAAAAAACAAAAAACCAAAAAAAAAACAAAAAAACCAAAAAAAAAAAAAAAAAAAGAACAAAAGTAGCACCTCAGTAAGGATATGTAATTTTCATTAACGAACAAAAAACTAATTTAATGGATTCCATAAGTATATGTGTATATTTATTCAAATTTTATTATTGTTTTTTGTTTTTTAAGTGTAACTTTTATTATTGTTATATTATAGGGAAAAAAAACATTTTTTTAGAAGAACAAGAATTGTACATGTTTTGTTTTAAGGAATGTTTGATACTTATTGCGTTTGTTCTAAGTTTTATTATTATTTTTTATGATGAAAAAAATCATTTTCAGACGAAAAAAAAAAATTGTTTTCTTTGTATATAATATATTGACGCCTACATTTGTCTTTTATTATTGTTTTTTTTTTTTTTGACAAGTATTATTGTTTTTTCATTAAATAGAAAATCTTTCTAGCTATTTAAGGGTTTTTTTTTTTTTTTTTCTTTAAGTTGTGTTCGATTGTATACAAGCATGTTTGATACTTTTGTATGATTGTTTAAGTTTTATTATTTTTCTTTTATTGAAAAAAAAAATTGTTTTAAACAAAAAGATTCTGTTTTCTTTGAGACATTTCAATATCAATAAGTATTTAAAAAAGATGAAATCACAGGAACCCATGCTATTCATTTCTGCAAAAACTGAATATATAGTCTCATTATTTCAATCATCATCACAAAGAAACCATTCAAAAAAAAAAAAAAAAAACTTGAATAAGATATGAGAGACATAAAAGAAAGAAGAAGACAATGAAAGCACGAGCATTATATTACAGAATGGGCTTTTAATCAGAAAAATATTAAGTTATCTATAGTATATACGAATGACTTTAGTATATTATAGGGTGCAAGAAGTAGGGAAAAAAATGTAGTTTTTAATTTTTAATATAGGTGTACGTATAAAGTAAATAGGAGTAAGAACTTTTTTAGATAGTAATAGAGCTACCCATCTTATATTATGTTTCTTGGATGAGGAATATGTTGTGTTAAGATTTGTAAGAACTCTTTGATCATATGCTAACAAATTCTACTGAATTGAGATGAGATTCTTTTATAGATAATAAGACCAATAATAGTATTTTTGAAAAGTTTAATAACTTTTAAAATTTTTCTAAGTATGTGTACTTTAATATAATTTAATAAATTTCTTATAACTTTCATACTATTGATTGTATGAATCATAATTATAATGAAAATGACTTGAAGAAAACTTTTGCATATATATATATATATATTTGACAAAAAAAAAGTGTAATTATATTTTAAAATGTATTGTTGTAATTTTTTATATGTGATTATAATTAAACATATATAATTATAATCAGTAAATGTGATTATATTGATAACAACCAGTAAATATGATTACATTTACTGATTGTAATCACACATGTTTAGTTGTAATCATATATAATAAATTACAATTACATATTTTAGAATATAATTACATATCTTTTTTTTATTAAGTATATGTATATTCAAAGTGTATGCTAGAATGTGTCAAAATATATATATATATATATATATCTATATATATTAGTACTCTCAGAACTTTTTTTTTTTTTCAATTTTTTGTATTTTTTTCCTTTGTCAATATTATATATATAAAGTTTTAAAGAATTTAATTTTTTTTTTTTATCAATTATTCTATCACAGTAAATTATTTATCTTCACAAACTTTCATACAAATTTACAATAATTAGAAAAACCCTCGCTAAAATCCTATAAAATGTTCACTAGCAAAAGCCTGAAAAAATTCCAGTGGTATAGACATGGATACTGCATTGGGTATATCCAATAAACTTTTATATTAATTTATTCTCAATCTACTTTTCTACATATCATGGCAATATTTTATTGAATATGGACCTATCTCACTATAAACTTTCCAAAACTCTATGTATATATATATATATATATATACATATTATATTTGCCAACATCAATTAAATTTTAATCCATTTTAGTGATTAATACAGTTTGCTATTAATTGTGGCAGTGTGTAGATGGTTCAAACGACATATATGGAAGATAATCACAACCCTCGGTATGCAACATTACAGATGCGTCAAAAATTAATTTTCTCAATATATATTAATCAGTTTCCAGATCCATTTATTTTCATTTGCAGCTCCAAGGACTTGCCAAAAATTCCTAGATGTAAAGTGGAGACACAAATATGCTTTGGAGTTGGTAACTTTTATATGTGAGAGAGCAAAAGAAATGCCAAATGAGGATATTTTTTCATATTTTGTGTATGCAAGGATCCTAAATCTTGCAGGAATCTCAGGAATCGTTGAAATTATTAAAGTATGTCTTCACCATTTCCCGGATATAATTTGGATGTGGAGTGGGTTTTCTTGGAATACAGTACTTGATGATGCTGTGGAACATCGGCGAGAATTGGTTTTCAATCTCTTATATGCAAGGAGTGAATTATGCACAATATATGGTGCACTGGACGAAAATAATTCGTTAGCCAAACAAGGCTTTGCCTCCAGTTATAAAACATGCAAACCCTGTAGGATGCATTTGGCAGCTAAGTTGGCACCTTCTCCTCAACTATCATCCATTTCTGGTACAGCTCTACAGATGCAAAGAGAGTTACAATGGTATAAGGTACCTATACATACTATTACTTACATGACATTTAATTGCAAGTGGTTATTTGTCATTTGTTCAAAATATCTTCTTAAATTTCTCTTCCTATTAGCATAATCTATATGACAAATTTACCTGTCAATAAAATTTAGGCAATATGTTAGAATATGTTGAACACTTTCGATTTATATTACCTAAGCAATGTTATTGTCTACCTCGTAGGAGGTGGAGAAACTAGCTCACCCTTCTGACAAGGAAAAGAAAGATCTTGAAGAACATACACCTAGGGAGCTATTCACCAAGGAGCACAAAGAGCTGGTCGAAAAGGCAGAGAAATGGATGAAAGACACATCAACTTCTTGCATGGTTGTAACAACTCTCGTTGCCACTGTAGTGTTTGCTGCAGCATTTACAGTACCTGGAGGCAACAATAGTCAAGGCGTTCCAAATTTCTTAGAACATAAACCATTTACAGTGTTCATCATCTCTGATGCTTTAGCCCTTTTCTCAGCTTTAACTTCCGTTCTAATGTTTTTATCTATCCTGACGTCACGCTATGCAGAAGAAGATTTCCTCAAGAAACTTCCCATAAAACTACTGATAGGTCTTGTTTCTCTCTTTTTTGCTATAGCCACTATGATGATAGCTTTTGTTGCTGCTCTCTGGATCGTACTTGATGACAAATTTAAATGGGTTTCCATTCCAGTTACTATCCTTGCTTCTATCCCAGTAACCGTGTTCCTATCTCTACAACTTCCTCTATGTTTCCAGATATACAAATCAACATTCATTGGGATCTTTCATCCAGAAAACATTTGGTGAGCTTGACCAAGTATGCTAGACTTGTAAATTGCTTCTAGGTGTTCAAACAGTATAGGAAGTGGTGAATACCCAGCACATTGATGAACACTGTCATAGCATCTGCACCATTTCGGATTCAAATTGCTTCGATGAATTTCAGCAGCGTCTTATGTATTGTGGATTCTACATTTTGGTCTTAGGACTGATATATGTTAGTCATTTCAATTGTTTTTCAGTTGTGGATTCTACGTTTTCGTCTTAGAACTGCTATGCTGTGCTTTGATTTTTTATTTTGTTTCTGGAACCATATTTCAGTGTAATACTAACTATTATGCGTTTTCATTTGTTAAAGTGGTGATTATGGTAAATTTTTGTTATCAAATTGGCGAAGCACATGATCCATTGACAATTTATTGGAAATCTCAATAACATAAAGGATAACACTATGTTGGTTTTAAACAAAATTGAATAGGTCATTAAACGGTTTAATTTCAACATGCTTGCATTTTGTATGTATAATGACGTGATATGCACATTCCACCAATAAAATTTTACTATGTAATTGAACTAAGGTTATCTTGTTCATCATGCCTCTTATAAGGGATAAGAGACCGTTACCTAAGCCTTGATCATTCAACAACAAACAAGCTGACTGTACCAACTTTGTCAGACATCTCCCTCCCAAATTCTCTATCAAATCCAGGGAAATCTTCTGGTAGTTAATCTCCTCTATGTCACACTGCCTTCTGACACTTAAATTTAACATATTATGGCTATAGACTAAAGCAGCGAGTAGGTATCAGGTTCAGTACCATGAACTGACATCAGGGTTTTGGCATCCAACTTTTTCCTCCATATTGTTGATCTGCACTGCATTAAGCTTACATATACCATTGCATGACAAGTGGTCTCAACATGGAATCAATACTAATAATGGATTAATAGGATGGCACCAAGTATTTTTCTAGTTTGCAACCTCTGAAATTTAAATGTGTAAAGTTTCCTTGCCTTCGCCAGTACGGCTTACATGTCCGTGCCAGATATAGAAGAGGAAATAACATAACTAAACCTGGCAAAGCAAATCAAATTAAATGTTAAATTTAATCAAACAGGTCACCCAATTATAGACATGAAGCACATGAAAACATTGAAATGTTAAATTATGGTTCCTTGTTTCACTTTCTCAACTCGGAAGCATAGTCCATCACTTTGATTTCAACTTGGATTCCAGACCAAAAAACTTCAATCCTGATGGCACCAAGTCTGCTGTCTTCTTCTTCATACGTTCAATTACACAATCGTATCAGCTTCTGTTAGAAGTTTGTGCTCTCTCAAATTTGTGAAAACTTTCCTTGCCCCTTCTATTGTTCCATACCTGCGCATCCCAGAGATTGTAGCAGAACATATAACTTCATCAGGAGGACAGCCTTCTTGCATCATCTCGTTTGGCACTTCAATAACCTTTTCTGCATTACCTGATCTACAGACATGGAGAATAAGGGCATATTTGAATTCCGCTGGCCCACTAGCAACGTTGCCTAAGCAATCAAGAATTAACATCATAGCTGCATCAATCTCTCTGATTTTGCATAGCCCTTTAGCCAGAAAACAATAAGCAGCAACAGAAGGAATATGAGACATCTCAATTATTTTATTATGACACACACAAGCCTCCTGGATATCCCCATCTTCAACAAAACACTGAATTGCAATACTATAAGTTGATGAATCAAGTTCCAAATTCAGATCCTTCATTTCATCATAGAGTGATAATGCCTTTTGCACCTTCCCAATCTTGTGGAGAGCTTCCATTAGTATATTGTATATTGCAACACTGCTATAACCATTCCCTTTTAATACTTCAAACACTTCCAAAGCCATCATAATCCTTTCCTCCTTCCCAGCCACAAACTCGAAAAACTTCTCAAGATCATCAACCACACGAAATCTCAACTTCTCCATTTGCACAAGCAACTTACAAAAATCATCCATTTTCCCCATTTCCGCATAACAAACCAACATGGGGTTCACAGTAGCAAAGTCCGGCTCAAGACCATCTTGAACCGTAACTTCAAAAAGCTTATAAGCCTTATCAACCCCCTTCGCACCACACAATCCTCCAATAATAGAATTATATATCTCCAAATCAGCCCTGTACCCCTAATCCACCAAATCACACGCCTTCCCAACCTTCCCCTCTCCCACAAAACCTTCAACCAAAACTCCATAATCAGTCAAAACCCCCTTCTCTTTCATCTCCCTAAGCAACTCATACCCTCTCTCCACTCTCCCAATCCCATAACAAACATCACATATGCCATCACATCTGGCTCAACCAAATCATTCCTCATCTCCTCCCACACCCGCCAACAAGCATCCAAACTCCCCTTCAAAACAAACACGTTAATCATCGCGGTGTACGCAAACATATCTGGCTTACACAAATTCTCCCTCATCCTCCCCAAAAGCTCGAACGTTTCCTCGAACCTCCCCGCCTTACACAACCCCTTACATAATGCTCTCCTCAACCAATCCATGTTCTCTAAAATCATCATAAACCGACAATGCCAAGTCCAAATAACTAGTCCTAACCAAGGCATCCATGATCCTATTATACAAAAAACCACTAGGCACAAGTCCAAATTTCTTCATTTTTGATACACATAATAAACTCTAAGTCCTCTACCACAATCCACATGCATTCTAATCAAAATCTCAAACTGCTTCTCAGAAGGCGGCCTACCTTGCGAATCCATCAACTCAGGGACCTGGTCCGCAGCACGAAACATGCTGTTTCGATTCAAGCAATAGGCCAATGCATTGCGGGAAGCGAAATTGTGGCGATAACCCTTTTGCTTGCCGGCCCAATGGAAGAACCTGGAGGCCAAAACGGGATTGTTTTCGACCTTGAGGACCTCGGTCCGGCGTCACGCGACGGAGCTTGTTGAGCTGGCTGACGATCTCGGGGCCTCAGCGGCTCTGTTGCTTGCAGAAGGCGCAGACGATGAAGCGGGCGATGGGGGAGAGGCGCTGCGAGTGGGAGAGGGATGGTGGTGGTGGTGGTTGGGAAGAGAGGAAGTGGGGGTCCCATTTTTGGAGGTTGAAGATGGGGTCTGATTGGTTGGGATCTGGAGATGGTTGTTCGAGGGAGCGGCGGTTGGAGAAGAGGCCGCCGTAGACGGTGGGCCTGTTTTGGGAGAGCTTGCAGTGGCCGTAGAAGAAGGTAGGGTTTTGGTGGTGGTTGTGGAGGTTTTGGCGGCATTTTGCGGGTAGAATCAAGCGGACTATGTGACTCTGTTACTTTTCTGTTGAACTCAAGAACTTTTTGTTTTGTTTTGTTTTGTTCTTGTTTTTGTTTGTTTATTTTTTTTTTTCTTATTTCAAATTTTTTAGAAAATATTTGACATAAAACCAATAAGGGTATCTATGTATGGGAAATATATAAATAGCCCCCCAACTTCTTGTCCATAACAAGAAAATATTTCTAGCAGAATTGTAATTAGCATTTTTCCACCCTGCCCTTAGTGATGCTGTTAGAAAATGTGACTCTAGTACCTCCATAGTGTTAAATAACCTATTTATCCCTGATTTAATCTTAATTGAAATAAAATTAAAAAATCAAAATAAATTTAATTAAAATAAAATTGAAAAATCAAAATTAAACAAATAAAATTAATAAAAAAAAATCTCTATCATCCATCTTTAAAATGGATAGTGAAAGATCAAAATAAATAAAATTTAAAAATAATAAATAATTTTTTTCAAAAAGATTTTTACCGTTCACATATAATAGATGATGAGGATTAATTTAAAAACAAAATTTAATATTTATATTTATTTAAAAAATTAATTTTTATTTTTTTAAAATAAAAATAATAAATCTTTTCAGTCTATCTCTATGATGGATGATAAAAATCAAGGAATTAAAAAATATATATGAAAAAATAGAAAAAAAAAATTGTTGCAAAAAAGAGAAATTAAAAAAAAAATAATTCGAATTGAAGATCTGGGTTATAAACCCAGATCATTAAGTTGAAGTTCAAGTTGAAGATGATCTTTAACTTAAAACCCAAATCTTCAAAAAACGTAAAAAAATAAAAAACTTCTCAACAAATTGTCTGGTCGATCAATCCACCTTTTTCAATTCAATCACAACCTTTCATAAACAATCAATATAACTAATTAATCTCAAATCACATTAAACCCAAAACTTTAACATAAATTGTCTTGCAAATCAATCCACGGTCCTCAATCACAACAATCAATGAAAAAAAAAGAAGGAAAAAGAAAAAATGAACCAAATTACAACCATGTCTTCTTCTCCAACCAAACCACAAACCCTCTATCCATTCAACCATGTCTTCATTGGACTAACTTGTCCAGCAATATCATAAAGGGTAGTTGCTTCGGTTTTCATAACTCAGAAACACATAACCACAAATCAACCTTACCTACATAAATATATGAATCCAAACAAGATAATATCAAATGAATGGTAGATTTTACCTTATATGCAAAAGCAAACGCAAAAACTACAACTAGTAGTTTCAAAACAAGTAGAAGTGGGTGTGTTAAAGCGATGGGGATCCAAAGTTCTGGTGGGTCTACAAGAGACCCAAATTTGGGTCTCTAAGTGATGAAGGCCCAAAACTAGGTCTCCATCGACAGAGACCTAGTTGTGGGTCTCCACTTATCGACGCTACTCGATCATGGTGGCGTAGGAGTTGGAAATGTAAAGGAGGAGAGCGACGATGATAGAGGAAAGAGAGTGAAGGTGAATGAAGAGTAGGTAGAAGTAGTGGTTGGTGGCAACAGATGAGGGTGACTTGTGGATAGGCCTGGACAGCGGTGATGGCAGTGATGGCATTAGAGTTGGTAGAGAGAGAGCAAAGCTTTTGATGATAAATATAGCAAGAGATTTTTTTTTTTTAATTCTTTCGTATCAAATTAATTTTTAATTTGATCTCAACTGTTCAGATAGACGATGGAGATTAATAATTCTTTTTAATTGGATTTTTAAAAAATAAATAAAATCTTAATTTTTTTGCTTATTATTATTTTTTACGAATTGATATTTACTTATCATCATCATTTATCATTTTACTCTTCCACCACTAACAACAAGGAACGGAATAACGGTTGGATACTGTTTGCCTATTTAATTGAACTGTAAGGGTGAAAATTTATTAATTACGAAACTATGAAAGTATTTTCTTATTATGAGCAAAAATTGGGGGCATTTTATAAATATCCCTTTATGCATTTATCAAGATAAATAATATTACAACGATTTAAAATTATGAAATTTCAAAATCGTGTTGAGATCAAGTACTGATAAAATAATGATAACAACGATTTTAATAATAGAGAAAAGAAACTGTTCAATTTTTATATAAGATCGGATTAGAGATGTCATGTTTTGAAATTCGATTAGAAGTAATTATAAGGAGAGCAATGGCTATTACAATAGAGTAAAGGGAGTCTGCCAATTTATAAATAAAATGGAATTTTGGAGGTGGAGGTGCACAACTTGGTTGGTGTGCTTATTTAGTTTATAATTAAATTTTGAGAGCTGAAAGGGTACTGTATCATGTACCAATGTGGTTCACCCATATCATGTCTACATTTCCCAAGTGTTTGATTCAAAGGAAAGAACAACATACTAAATTATTGTCAGCAGAATTTTGTTCTTCAAAAGAGAGACAGAGATGTCTCCATTCTTCAGATGAATATATAAAACTTTTATTGAAGTCTAGTAGAGTGGTTTGTACAATAGGGAAAATGAAACATAACGCATAATTTCTACTGTGCACCAGCACTATCAAATGGCAATATATTTTAAGCATTCAAAACCAATCAAAGATTGAATCAATAGATTTTGGATTCAATAGCTGAACAAAATGGTCTGAAACCCCTAATTTTAGACAACCAGAAAGAAATTGACAAAATTTTTGGAAATCTTTTTTGCACATACTTTTCTCACTGTTTTTTGCACATGATGCAAAAAGAAGGCATAAGATACATTTTTGGAAATCTTTTTTGAAGGACCTCTCCAGCATTTAACTTTCTACTAGCTAGTGTCCAAGCGAAAAATAGAATCTTAGGAGGAACTCCTTGCCTTCCGAATTTCAACGAATTGATTGAACTTTTGATGAGAAGCATCATTACAAACCCATTTGAAATATAAGCTAAAAGTAAATATACCTGAGGAGTCAAGATTCCACCATCTTCTATCTTCTCTCAAATTATTGAAGGTAATATTATTTAGGGCTGCCATCAAAGAAGTTAGATCTTGACATTCCCTATCGTTTAGGATTCTCCTAAAATTGAGGTCCCACTTCCAATCCCTTAAAGAAGGTGGTCTTCTCTCCCTAGACTTGATAGTAGAATTATGAGAAAGAGATGCTCTATAAAGTCTAGGATATCGATCACAAAAGACTTCTTCTCCACATCATTTATCTTCCCAAATCGAGTTCTTTCTCCATTTTTTACTTGTAAAGATATGCAAAGCTAAAGATTATGAAAGTTATGGGGTCAAAGAAGCTCCTTCAATTTCAGATCTTGCTACTATTCGATGTTAATAGACATTGTGCTAAAAAAATTATATCTTGAATAATCATATGCTGAATGTTGATTTTAATTATTCATGTCATACATCTTTCGATTGTATATCAAAGGAATGAAATATTTAGTTTAATTTGCAATTTTTTTTAAAAAATTTTCTCGAGTTGATTCTTCAAGGTGGATGGTCAAAAGAAAAATATATTAGAAGAATTCATCTCTAACCCGAAGGTAGTTGAAGGCATTTCTAGTCCTAGAAGGATCTATTTAACAAACTGATGAAAAGAAATGGATATTCAATCATTAAGTTAGAGAAATGTTCAAAAAACAAATGCAGTCAGCACCCCAATCACATATACAAAAGTACTTCTATGGGGATGTGCAATTGTGGATGTTGCAATATTGTGAAAGATGAAACATTCAACAGCTGCAAGACTTAGCAAAAGAACTGAAAGACATGATCCTGAGTACCACCAACAAAACTCTGCTTCCCTCTTTAAATAGTAATGGCAGATTTTCATCAGCAAAAAGAACCTCCTTTTACTTCCAAAACACTCTATGAAGTTGTTACATACGATTGCTCAACAATCAATGCTCTGGACTGATAGACCCTTCATTTCTGGATCTACCATGAGCACCTGTGTCACTTTCGAGAATTTCTGTCTAAAACTTTCCCACAACTTGATCCTTTTAAAGAATGAGTAAGCATCTAACTCCAGCGACTTATTCAAGAAGAAGCCAACTCAAACATGATCAGCAAGTCGAATAGAGTGACTGTTAAGCCTCCTAAGTTGATCAACTAAATAGTGCTTGAACTAGAAGTCCATCATGACAACTCCCCTTGTACATGACTGATATTGATGGAAATGGCATCAGAGACACGAAAATAAAGGATGACAGGAACAACATTTCACGAATGTGAAACTGACCTCCATAATCAGCCACACCTACTTCACAACCAGCATTTAACATTGCACTGCATATTCCTGGATATTCCACTACAAACAGTATATGCAACACATGCACAATTTTCTACAGCATATTCCAGAAGGAAACAAAGTATCTGCAATTTCACAAGATTGAATAACAAAACCTGTAGTGTCTGTACTGTATATTGGATCCTCGCAACCTAACAGATCACTAGAGATCTCCACTGTTATGAGCACACCTATGCTTATCTCATTGGATAAGCATGAAATTGTTAGAAAAACACATTCAAATATCTCATAACTTTGATGACAATTAAACTGTACATACCAGAAAACATTTTCAAGAGGGTTCATAACAGCTAGAGCAGTAGAGTAATTTGTATCAATGCCAGTGCAACACTATGTCCCCTGTTTGTTTGATCTCGTGGTTATCTAATTCAAGAATGGACAGGATCCCATCCCATCCTGAAGCAACTGCAAGAATAAGTAAGTACTGTTTAATGTTCTACTAATTTATTAAATATTATCATTCACTGGAACTGGTAAGGTAGCTGTGAATCCGTTTTGTAATGGCTGCAGCATCATTCAAGTAGAGAGATCAATTATGAAATTAAATAGAACATAGATGTTCAGATGTAAGAAAATCTATCACGTTGTAAGTTGTGGCATTTATATATACAAGTAATCAAATGATGACATCAAACTAAAATTTAGAATACCAAATAAAGAAGCCAAAAAAGGCAACCAAGCACTTCTGATAGTTCAAGCAACAATCAAATCTAATTCATGAATGACAAAAATTATCAAATATAGGAATGATAACTGTGTTTCTTCCCAGTGAATTTATCTGGACAAAATATAAATTCCTTTTGAAAACCATGTGCAATATGTATATTTGCTCTAGAGTTAATTCTTCAAGATGAATATGAAAAATCCATTATATATGCAACTGCGACATTGCTTATAGATTCTAAAACCAGAGAAAATGACACATAAAATAAACAAGAAAAGAATAAAAGTTTGTGGTGGATATAAATATAGCTTGCATACCTGGGCTCTATGAAATCAATCAGAATCAATCATCTCCGAAAAAGTGCAGGAATGTGTTATCAGATATCTGTGGTATCATGGGCCTGTAGCCTGGTTTACCCACTTCGCAACATTCTTTGAGCCGGGGACAATCTTTGATGTCTAATCGTTTAAGTGACCAAGGCAGGCCATCATCCAGAAGACATTTCAGCTTCGAACAGCTAAAGAGACCCATATGTTCCAAGCAAGGTAAGTTTTGAGCAACGGAGGATATTCTTTCCAGATTCTGAAATCCTTCAATACGCACTGCAATTAGAGAGGTAAGAAGAACAATTCCTGTCTCCCCCTGCGGAAAGGATATAACATCCTGACATCCGTCAATTCTGAGTAACTTAAGAGACGTAAGTCTGTGCAATCCCCACTCAAACAATGACTTACAGATGTACTGAGTATATGCAATTACAAGTGATTTAAGGCTTGTGGGAAAGCCACCCTCAGGAATGGATGCTACTGGACACCAAAGTATTACCAAACTCTGAAGAGAGATGAGATTGTTCATGCCGCTCGGTGGAGTCTTCAGTCTGTCACAACTAATCCACGTGAGTTCTTCCAAGCTCATGTTATTATGAAAACTTTTCGCTACTGAAACCAGCTTAGGACATTATTCAATGTAAAGGGATTTCAAAGCCATAGGTAGAGCGCCTCTTGATACTACGGAAGCATGATTTGAGCAACTTGAGAGCTTGATCTTTCTATCAGAGTCTCGTAAGTCACTACTTTTTGACTGAGTGACTGGAACTTCCTCCTCGTCCAACACCGCCACCAAATTTAGGCAATCTCTGATCTCCAATCGCTTCAGATTTGGAGGTAGCTGGACTCTACCAATGGATGACAAACCATGAGAGTTAAAAAGAATTAATGCTTGAAGAGATGCATTGCTGCTGTGCATCTATGCATTAGGTAAAGACTGAATTGTATTCCATCCCATAATGAGGATGAATCTCAGCTGAGAAGGCAGAGCAACCTCCGGAAAGAATTCAATATTCGTGGAAGCTCTGAATCTGATGATTATTCCTCTAAGGAAATTAAGGCTTTGCAATGCTTGCTCTAGCTTCACTGGGCATTTACAGTCTTGCAATAACAAAAACTGACATCTGCCAGGAAACTCTTGCAGCTGTAGCTCTTCCATCTCCTCTTCCAACAGAAACGAAGCCCTGTATACGGAATAAGATAACAGTATCCTTTGGAATTCTTGTAATGAACGAATTTCACTCTTCAGGAAATATTTAGGTTCGATGTACTCAACAATATCTAGTTTCCCTACTTTTGAGAACCCTTCTGCTAGAAACATCTCACTTGAAATACCAGAAAGAACGTGAACCATCGAGCTTTGTGGACTGCAGTGTCTGATACTTTCTAGCACAACCCCCTTGCATCTATCAATCTGTATGGTGCAGTGTTTCGGAAGCATGGGAACAGACACCATCCATCGCTCACATTTCTCAACTGAAAGGCTTTCCAATGAAGGAAGACATTTGGGCAATTTTCTTTTCAATTTACGAGATTTTCCAATTGAAAGCTGTCGCAGGCAAGGAAATGCTATAACATTGCTACCAGATTTATAAGGAATCCATTCTGTCCACTCTTGCATTTTCCCAATTTCGAATTGCTCCAGTGACTGGAAAAATGTTGAGTTACCAAGTCCATAAAATTCTGAACGCAAGCTCTTTGGTTCAGACATATTCCAGATCGCTAGCTTCTTGAGCGAAGGTAGTTGCCCCATTGACGGCAACAAAGCACAGTTTCTGCACTTGCCAAATGTTAGGCTCACTAAGCTCGAGAAAGCAGCATCTTCTAACCATTTTGGAATTTGTATTCCACTATAGCTACCAATCTGCAGACTTCTAAGCTTTTGGAACTGTTTCCCATTTGATTCATCATTGCAACAAGTCCATTCCAGCCTTAGATCTCTAAAGCCTTCCTGTCCATCCAACTCCACCTCTTCTCAAAATGCTGCGATGTTAGAAGAAGACAAGTAAATTGACCGATTCTTAAAGGCGTTTCTTCCAACTTGATTAGCTTTGCATGGGAGATACAGAGATAACGCAACTTGATTAGGTACCTCATGTCTGAACACAATCTCTCTAGAGAAAAACAATGCTTTAATATAAGTGCTTCTAAATTGTAAAGTTTATTAATTGAATTTGGTAGAAACTTTATTGGGGTGTGAGAAAGGTCAAGGTGGTGTAAAAGTTTCAAATTCCCAATTTCTGCTGGTACCATGGAAATAGGATATCCATTCAAAGACAACACCTTCAAACCTCGTAGTTGAAGCAAGGCAGGAGGAAAATCAGGAGCTTCATGTGGCAAAGCAGAAGGAAAATCACACAAAGAAGTTGGTGACAATGTTAAGAAGTTTCGTAAACTTTTCATATCAAACTCTTGAATGCAACCAGAATTTGGGTAAGATAAATGGCGAAGATTTTTTGGAGTTTTCCATTGCTACTCACCTTCTTCTAGATAGTCCATCCTTAAGCATGTATCTTTAGAAGCCCATTGAGCAAGATCATTGATAAGGTCATGCATCACAAACCTAGATGTAGCATCGCCTAATTGCTGGAAGAATGATCTTGAGTGCAGGTCATCAAAATACTCTTCCCCTAAGTCTTCTATTAGCTTTTCAGAACTTTGATTTTGCAAGAAACCTTCAGCCCTCCATAAAAAAATTAACTCCTTGCAAAATACATAGTCTTTTGGGAATATAGAACAATATGCAAAACATCTTTTTAAATATGAGTGAAGATAATAGTAACTTACATTAAGTGTTGGAATAATGCCACTTTTCTCTTCTGATAAATTCCACATGTTGCTCTTTAACACTTCATTCCAATCCTTGGAGTTACTTTTACCACGTAGAAGTCCGCCAAGTGTTTTTGCCGCCAAAGGCAAGCCTTTACAACGTCTTAGTATCTGCTCACCGGTTCCCTTTAAGCCTTGATGCTCATTGAAATTCATTTTTCCCAAAGAGTGATAAGTAAAAATAGACAAACAATCATCATTTGGCAACTTTTTCAATTGATAGGCTGGACGAGCACCCACCATTGAAGAGACACCAT
This sequence comes from Nephelium lappaceum, assembly GCA_021234005.1. Lineage (NCBI taxonomy): Eukaryota > Viridiplantae > Streptophyta > Magnoliopsida > Sapindales > Sapindaceae > Nephelium > Nephelium lappaceum. The sequence continues at coordinate 25,969,550 of CM037996.1, forward strand.
TATGACGAGTTGTGACAATAATCTTGCGTCCCGAAGAACCAGCTTCAAATGGAAGGCAAAGCTTGGTCCAATTATCGTAACTCTTATCCCAAACATCATCCAAAACAAGAAAAAAATTTCTTTCCGGACAGTTTCTCCTTCAACTTGACTTGAAGCATAGTTAGATCATTAATATCACCAGTCTCAGGATTAATGGACTGCAGAATTGTTTCTGTAAGATGTTTCACATTGAAATCATCGGAAACACTAGTCCAGGCGGTGATATCAAAATAATCTTTCGCTCGAGCATCATTGTAGACAAGCTGAGCTAAAGTTGTCTTACCTAGACCTCCCAAGCCTTGTATAGAAATAACAGAGAAGTTGGCATTAGCACCTTCATCCTTCAACAAAACTTCAAGTATTGCCTCTTTATCATTATCTCTGTCGTAAATGTGAGGCTCGTTTTTTCCTCAAAACACTTATCGAATGTTTTTTATTTGATTTTTGAATTTGAAAAACAAAACCAAGCTTTCAAAAATGGTGCAGAAAAACCCCTAATCTTCTACGAGATCTTTGATTTTTTATGTTAAGCACCATTAGCTTGATATTAATCATAAATCACATCATCTGAACCTGTGTTTTTCAAAGCTCACTCAATAATGGATTTGTTATCAATTGAATAAATATCCTAATTATAAAAAATAATATGGAATTGCCTGCTATTCAAGATTTCCTAAGTTTTCAACATTCGTTATTCGTTACTCAACTAGTGAGGTAACGAGTAGCAAGTACTGAAATACTCGATAAGTATTCGGTTCAAACACTAGTCAACAATCATCAGTCAAAATTGATTAAATCTATAATAATAATAATAATAATAATAAATATCAGAAAAAAGGACTAGATTGAAATAATAAAAAGGTTTAAATTGATAATTTACAAATGCAAAATGGTGAAAACAAAATTTACATCCTCCACCCTACGTTGTTGTTTCACAGCTAAAATAAAAACATTTAAAATTCACTAGTGCTAGTAGCTTCTAGCATCTTCTCTACTAGAACAACTTCTCTCCTCAACAACCTTAACCTCCCAACCTCCTCCACCTCTAGAAATTCACGAATGTTGTGTCTGGTTATCGTTTCACCTTTCTTCCGAACTCCTCCACCTCCAAAAACCCTTTTACCCTCCAACTCCCCACCCAAACCCACCACTAGTGCCGATGGGGTGTGATAATGTTGGCCATCGTGGCAGGTGTTTGACTTCTTCACTAACCTAGTAGAGACGACAGGTGTTTGACTTATTCTCCATCGATAGAGGGAGGATGCCCACAAAGGTCCAAAAGCCAAAATGAAGAACCTACAAGGCATGCCCAACCTACATGGTGACTCATTCTTCATCTCTGTCAGTTTGTTTTGATACTTTAATCTCTCTATGTCATGGCCTCCACCTCTAACTTCCACGAAGCCACTGCCTTTTGGTACTTTTCTTTCTTCTTTGCAATCATGAGTTAGGTCGAGTTGTCTGAGTTAGTACTCGCCTCTAGCGAGTAAAACCCTCAATTTGGGGGTTACTGGATTGACAAAATGCTGATCCGAGTCAACTCAGTGAGAACTCAATCAAGTTGGCTGAGTTTTGAAAATTTCCAAAGTTGGGCTGGTCTAGGGAAAACTTTACCAAGTACCTCTTTTTTTCTAATGGCTGTCTTCAAGGTTAAATTTTCACAAATAAATTTTGTTTTCACTTACTTCCGTTTATTAGAAATGAATATTAGGTAGTGTTAAAAGTAATTCGAATATAACTTCGTAGTTGTGTCACAAACTCAAGTAGTTAGAATATAACTTTGTATTTGATTTAGAAATATGAAGAAATGTCTTCCTACCCACCCACTACAACAAATATCATTTACTATCATGATTTAATTAGTACGAACACAAACAACTTGTGCTCAAAAATGTAATTAAGTACGGGCTTTTAAGCCCGTAATAAAGTTATCTATTTATATTTATCTAGTACGGGCTAATAAAGGCCCGTTATGAATGTTTGAATATTTGATTAGAGAGCACGGTATTCACTCGTACTGGATATTTAATTGGAGAGTACCCAAATAGCCCGTGCTTGATTGTAGATAAATATAAAATTAGAGTCTAAAACTTTGGGGAGGGAAAATTTCTTGGTTCCCCGCCAGTCCCAACTCATTCCCCGCCAGTCCCAACTCATCTTCTTCGTCCCGTGTCACAGATCAAAGTTTGGGTTTTTCAATTTCGTCTCAGGTTTCTCTCATCTTTCTCTTTTTTATTTCACTCTTATCTCGTTTTTGTCTGCTGATCAAAAATCAATGTCTAGGGATTTGTTGGGTTTTTGAGAAATCAAGAAAACAGATTTCACACACTCATTTTGTTTCAATCATTGGGTTTTGATACACACAGAGTATACACACACATGGCTTTTGTGAGAGATAGAGAGCATTGTGTTTTTGTGAGAGATAGAGAGGTGGAAGAAGAGCATAAAAAGATTTTCAAGAGTGAGAGATAGAGAGCCCTGCTTTTGCTTCTGTTTTGTATGTAGCTGAGAGATAGAGAGCATTGCGTTTTGTGAGAGATAGAGAGGTAGAAGAAGAGCAGAAAAAGGTCAGAGACAGAGAGCCTTGCTTTTGCTTTTGTTTTGTATAGAAGTGAGAGATGAAGATCTGCTTTTGCTTCGGTCCCACATGGCTTTTGTCATATGTATTATATGTCTTGGTGGTCCTCTCTTTCTCTCCACTAACCTTGTTATATGTATTGTTTTTATATCTATTATACTGACATGGTTATGTGTACTGCTTGTTATATGTTTACAGATTTACAAAGGCAAAGTGGAATTGAGGTGTGGTCTTCAACGTGACATAATTTATGTGAGTTTTCAAAATAATTAATTCATTTTAGTATTGTAGTGGATGACAAAGGTCTATGCTTATGTTTTAATGCTGATGAATTAGTGTCCAAATTGTGTCTGTCAAAGGACAAGTTACATGTGCTCACAGTTACTTTTCCACCAAATATATATGTGCTTGATAGTTGCTTGCACTTGATAGCATAATAAAGCCTATTGTACAGATGATTATCACTTGATAATATTTATGTGTATTTTAGTTCCTTTTGAATCTTTGATTTGTTTGTGTTGTAGCCAAGTGTCTTAGAGCATATTTGTTTGGCGACGCATACAAGTAAAATTTTTATGGTCTATACATGAGTTTTATTTGCTTCACAATGAATTATTATTATGTTATAATTACAGATTAGTTCAGCCATATATAGCTATTCACTAGTTAGAGCCTTTAACCCATTTATTTTTGGCTTTTAATTTTCCTTCATTGGTAATCTATTCAATTAGTTTTTATACAAGTTTGGATCAATCTTGAAACTGGTCCCTTTAGCTTAGTTAAATGGATGTTCTACTTGTAGGAGTTTGATCTTTTGATGTGCTAGTTAAACTAATAAACTAGTTCATAAATTTTGTGATTACATAACAACCATAACCAATGTAGGCAAACTTTATAACCATATAATGTGCTCAACAATGTTCAAACACATCATTCCCAAATGATAAAATATCAAGCTAGCAGAAGAGAAAGTCTCTAGAAATACATCCATTTGATAAAATAATATCAAATTTCTTAAAAGAAAACTTATAAAACACTACACACAATAATTTTTTCAACATGGACATGTTACCTTACTGTGTATAATAATTTTTCAAGACCATTGCAAGATAAAAAGTAATAGACACCATTAGTTTAACTAGACCATAACAGATCTCTGACCAAACATATTTCGTACTAGTAAGTTAATTGAAACTTATAGGATAACATCTATTAGTAAAAAAAGAAGACTTACATGCAATAGTAGCAGTAGCAGAAATTCTACTGCCACAAATGCAAAGTTGCTTTAAGTCATAATAAAGATGAACAAAAAACTAATCACCCGTCTAGTGGACCCCAATTTTTTTACTTGCCAACAAAATGACTCCAGCTTATAGTTTCTCATGCAGTCAAGCTAGCAGAGCAGTTTCTACAAACAAACTCCTCTGCAGTCTGTTACAGCCACTCTGGTAATGATAATCCCTAAGGAAATTAAGGAAATTAAGGCTTTGCAATGCTTGCTCTAGCTTCACTGGGCATTTACAGTCTTGCAATAACAAATACTGACATCTGCCAGGAAACTCTTGCTGCTGTAGCTCTTCTATCTCCTCTTCCAACAGAAACGAAGCCCTGTATTCGGAACAAGATAACAGTATCCTTTGGAATTCTTGTAATGAATGAATTTCACTCTACAGGAAATATGTAGGCTCGATGTACTCAACAATATCTAGTTTCCCTACTTTTGAGAACCCTTCTGCTAGAAACATCTTACTTGAAATACCAGAAAGAAGATGAACCATCGAGCTTAGTGGACTGCAGTGTCTGATACTTTCTAGCACAACCCCCTTGCATCTATCAATCTCTATGGTGCCCTGTTTCGGAAGCATGGGAACAGACACCATCCATCGCTCACATTTCTCAACTGGAAGGCTTTCCAATGAAGGAAGACATTTGGGCAATTTTCCTTTCAATTTGCGAGATTTCCCAATTGAAAGTTGTCGCAGGCAAGGAAACGCTATAACATTGCTACCAGATTTATAAGGAATCCATTCTGTCCACTCTTGCATTTTCCCAATTTCGAATTGCTCCAGTGACTGGAAAGGCGTTGAGTTACCAAGTCCATAAAATTCTGAACCCAAGCTCTTTAGTTCAGACATATTCCAGATCGCTAGCTTCTTGAGCGAAGGTAGTTGCCCCATTGACGGCAACAAAGCACAGTTTCTGCACTTGTCAAATGTTAGGCTCACTAAGCTCGAGAAAGCAGCATCTTCTGACCATTTTGGAATTTGTATTCCACTATAGCTACCAATCTGCAGACTTCTAAGCTTTTGGAACTGTTTCCCGTTTGATTCATCATTGCAACAAGTCCATTCCAGCCTTAGATCTCTAAAGCCTTCCTGTCCATCCAACTCCACCTTCTCAAAATGCTGCGGTGTTAGAAGAAGACAAGTAAATTGACCGATTCTTAAAAGGTGTTTCTTCCAACTTGATTAGCTTTGCATGGGAGATATAGAGATAATGCAACTTGATTAGGTTCCCCATGTCTGAACACAATCTCTCTAGAGAAAAACAATACTTTAATATAAGTGCTTCTAAATTGTAAAGTTTATTAATTGAATTTGGTAAAAACTTTGTTGGGGTGTGAGAAAGGTCAAGGTGGCGTAAAAGTTTCAAATACGAATTTCTTCTGGTACCATGGAAATAGGATATCCATTCAAAGACAACACCTTCAAACCTCGTAGTTGACGCAAGGCAGGAGGAAAATCAGGAGCTTCATGCAGCAAAGCAGAAGAAAAATCACACAAAGAAGTTGGTGACAATGTTAAGAAGGTTCGTAAACTTTTCATCTCAAACTTCTGAATGCAACCAGAATTTGGGTAAGATAAATGGTGAAGATTTTTTGGAATTTTCCATTGCTTCTCACCTTCTTGTAGATTGTCCATCTTTAAGCATGTATCTTTAGAAGCCCATTGAGCAAGATCATTGATAAGGTCATGCATCACAAACCTAGATGTATCATGGCCTAATTGCTGGAAGAATGATCTTGAGTGCAGGTCATCAAAATACTCTTCCCCCAAGTCTTCTATTAGCTTTTCAGAACTTTGATTTTGCAAGAAACCTTCAGCCCTCCATAAAAAAATTAACTCCTCCTTGCAAAATACATAGTTTTTTGGGAATATAGAACAATATACAAAACATCTTTTTAAATGTGAGGAAAGATAATAGTAATTTACACTAAGTACTGAAATAATACCCCTTTTCTCTTCTGATAAATTCCACATGTTGCTCTTTAACACTTTATTCTATTCCTTGGAGTTACTTTTACCATGTAAAAGTCCGCCAAGTGTTTTTGCCGCCAAAGGCAGGCCTTTACAACGTCTCACTATCTACTCACCAATTCCCTCTAAGCCTTGATGCTCATTGAAATTCGTTTTTCCCAAAGAGTGATAAGTAAAAATAGACAAACAATCATCATTTGGCAACTTTTTCAATTGATAGGCTGGACGAGCACCCACCATTGAAGAGACACCATTATGACGAGTTGTGACAATAATCTTGCTTCCGGAAGAACCAGCTTCAAATGGAAGGCAAAGCTTGGTCCAATTATCATAACTCTCATCCCAGACGTCATCCAAAACAACAAAAAATTTCTTTCCGGGCAGTTTCTCCCTCGACTTGAAGCATATTTAGATCATTAATATCACCAGTCTCAGGATCAATGGACTGCAGAATTATTTTTGTCAGATGTTTCACATTGAAATCATCGGAAACACAAGTCCAGGCCATGATATCAAAATAATCTTTCGCTCGAGAATCATTGTAGACAAGCTGAGCTAAAGTTGTCTTACCTAGACCTCCCATGCCTTGTATAGAAATAACAGAGAAGTTGGCATCAGCACCTTCATCCTTCAACAAAACTTCAAGTATTGCCTCTTTATCATTATCTCTGCCATAAATGTGAGGCTCGTTCAAAGAGGTTGTGGGCGGTCTTCGGTATCTGACTTGGTTGGACCTAGCTCTTGAATTTATATTCAAATCAAAAGCTTCTTTCTCCGCTACTATCTTTTGCAATCTATCATTGATCTCCTCTATTTGTGATGCCATGATGGAGTTGAGCTTAAGTGATCATGGATTCAAACCAGTACAACAAGCAGGAAGGAGCTTATATACCTTGCTTGTGCTGGCTTGAGGCTCTTTTAATAGCTTCCTCTGCAAGGCTTCAGTTGCAAACTCGTCAAGGATGTCTTCAGCATCGTAAGCTAGATTCTTAAGCTCGCCAAGCCAGATCTTCACTGGCTCGTTCATCATCTGCTTCTTCTCTGCATCATCAAGCACTGCTTGAATCTCCACCAATGTTTTCTACCACTTCTCGAGGTCAGCATGGATTTGCTCTTGGCGTGCAAACTGCAGTAGATCACTTGAAGCCAACTTTGCAAACAGGGCACTAATGGTAGCAGATACAACGGCCTCCGCAATAAAAGACATGGTTCCGTTGAAGTAACAAAGGACTTTTGGAAAATGAAGTACGGTAAATCTGAAGAAATGAATCTGTTTTGTGAAAGCTGAAGATCTCCAACAAAACAAATGAATACTCTGAGATTACATTTCAGAAATGAATTTGCTTTCCAAATGAGTGGTTTAATTCAATTAATGATGTGAATGATGTAATGTTACCCAACCAGTAACATTTCCCATCAATTGTAGTTGTTGGATTGGTTGTAAAAGTAGTTGTTAAAGCTAATCCAAAAGCTATAATTGATAAATAATATTACTGGTTGGGTAAGGTTGTCAGACCCAAAACACCAATATGATGAAATGTTTAAATTAGCCACTTAAATTGACAAAACTGAAAACACAATTAGTGAATAATTTCACAAAACATTTAATTCAATAACATAAATTTATCAAACACCTCAATAAAAGTCTTAAACAAACCAAATCCACTCTCATTCAAAATCAGCCCTTACATTTAAGTCCTAACAAATGAAACAAGCTTAAATGCTTCTTAAAAAATAGCAAGAGAAATAGCCAACACTAGAACTGAAATCTCTAACAAGCAACATCAATAACTCAAAGTCGTCCTTCATGACAAATAAAACCTATTAATATGTAAAAATAATAGAGGCGGGGGGTGAGTCATCAACTCAATAAATAAACATTATACATTATAATATAACATGTAATAGGAAGAATATATCGGAACTTTATAAAGTAACTTTAAAGTAAAAATAAAGTCGTAATTTCATGAAAATTAAAATAATTGTGAATATAGTAAAACCAATAAAACATTTAATAATATAATATATAAAATATTCAATATTTTAAAACCGAAGTCAAGTAATAGACAAAATTCCATATACAATTTAAAAAAAAAAAAAAAATCAAAAGCGGCTTCTGTCACGGAATATCATTCATAATTTCAATGACTCGAATAATATGATACAATCATGACACATATAATCCCGATGCGGGGTCAATACAATTAACGTTGCATAACAATTTTTAGCTGGACCGATATAATATAATTATGACACCTATAATCATGGTACCTAGGTTAATACAATTAAATGAACTCCGTACAGATAGATGAGCTAAAACGTTTTCACTACAATCACGATTACAATACATAGTATACTTTTCAATACGGAGAAATACTTCTGATAGAACATATCACACTTTTCAAATAGGTAGACAATACTTTTAACACAATTGAACAATATACAAAAGACATATGTTTGAGGATACAAAATCATTTAAATAGGATATAATGAAAAGTAATGTTGAAAAATCCAATGTTTCATTTGATTGTTTAAAAGGACCAATCAAAGTATTTTTAAAGTTGAACACATAATTTATTAAGATAATGTATAAGGTTTACTTACCTATTCCACTGATCCCAATTAAGAAAATGACTTTACGAAACAATTTCATTTAACAACCTAAAATCACAAAACGAAACTTATTAATATAAATTTATAGGAATTCATAACTTCATAAATTACTTTAGACTAGTCAAACGTATATTGAATATCAACATATCATCTTATAAATGTTATAATAACATTAGTTTAACACAAACCACACTTTACTAAATTAATCTAACTCAAAATACCAGCAAGATTCACTATTGTCAGCACTGTCTTTACTGATGTAGTTCACTTTCTTCATTTTTAATAAACTATATATAAAACCAATCATCGTAAAAATGTATGTATGTATGTATGTATGTTGTGTATATATATATATATATGTTCTAAAGACCTAGAATATATGTTATAAAAGTTTTCAGCTTTAAATGCCTCTGTTAACCTATCAATTGACCTCCAAATCCAAGCCATGCAAAGGTTTCGAAACTAATAGTCTTAAATGTTTGAATTTTTTAAATTAAATCACTTAATAAAAATCCTTGAAAATTTAATGGCTTAAAGAAGACTCATAATATGGTTCCAACAGAAATTTAATGAGACCAAAATAACATCAAATGCACATGTCCAAAAAAATTAAGTTTCAGCCTAGCTCAGTGTTGTCTAGATTTTTGTTTCACTGAGTCAGAGGTTAACAAAAATTTCTAATTAATTGCATGCTTATTATGTGACAACCAAATTTTCCAACTATAACTTAACATCCTAAGGAGCATTCATACCAAAATTCATAATTTTATACCTTGATTTACCTATTCAGAAAATCAAACAAAGCTGACAGGTCTACTAGGTAGTAAAATTTCTAGTAGTGTCTAATTCTTCTAAAATAATTCATAGAATTTTAATCTTATCTTGAAATAACTCAAAACCTTAAAAAAAAAATATATATATATATATATGATACTATAAACTTCTAATATTAATAAAAATAAAATGAAAGAAATGGAAGAAAACCTAATTGATTCCTAAACATTTTCAAACTCAACTTTGATCTCTGACATTGCTATGGTTGAGAGTTTAAATTTGTTAATGAAGAAAATTTTGGATAATGTATATATATTTTCTAAAGGGAGAGTTGGCTATTGTGAAAAGAGAAAAAAATTATATATATATATATATATATGGCTTCAAACCCTAATTGTAGTGATTAGGAAATATATGTTTTGCCTAATTTACTTCCATCAATCACTCTTTTTTTAATTTTTAATTTTTAATTTTTTATGGTAGGGTAGGGGGAATTAAATTCAGGAAAAAAAAAAAAAAAAACTCATACCTTGTGTTTTAAGATAAGGATGGACCTTGAACTCTTGATCTTTTATAATTAAGAGAAGTACTTAAGCACTCCTATTAAGGGGTGGTGTGCTATGTTGGGATTTTTTAATATTTCTTATTGTGGGCTTATATATTAGATAACAATTATATTATAAGTCATCAATTTTAATAGGACTAAGTAAGTGATCTATTAATTGGGCTCTAAAAATATCCGTTGGGTATGAGCTTAACTGTGTAGAACCTAATACTAATGAATTATGGTTAATGGGAACCTAATTAGGTTAGTATATAAAGAATATTATAAAGGGTTATGGTCCCCAAATCAAATTGACATACGTAATATTTTGCTCTCTTTCTCCTTCCTCATTCAAGAAGAAAAATATAGAGCAACCTAAGGTGATTTGGTTGTGGAAGACTCAATCCTTCTCAACTTTATCAATATGAATTCAGGTATGTTTTCTCTGTAACAATTCTTAATGATTTAATATGAGTTTCTAGATTTTGGTATAGTTTTATACCTATTAAAGTTTTTAATCCAACAATTGGTATCAAAGCAAACTCATGTTGAATCATTGAGAAGTTAATTGGTTCAGTTTATTGTCATTAATTGGAAGCAATAAAAAAATAATAATTACGGCGCCTCTATAATAATTGAACGATTTATTCTTAATGCCACCAAATACAATACGGTTTAAGAGTCAACAAAAGAATCTCACATGTCTGCTTTTAGGGAAAAAGACGGCACTAATATGAAAAGTATATATATATTGAATGATGTGCCTTTTGTGTGTTGTACTTTTGGGTCGTGTATATTATGGAAAATTTGATCAGCCATCAATCTTTTATTATTGTTATTTTATTTTTATTTTATTAATTGTTGATTGATCACAATCAATTTTCAAGTAATGTGACTTATGACACCTCCCAATTTTCATATTCAAAATATTTGGTGGTCATGGAACTATGTTGTTTTGCTTGCATGTATATTTGTTATATTAAAGAGATCACAATTTTGAATTGATTCCGAAATAACAGTATATAATATATATAAATTCACTTTGTTGAATTAAGATTTAGTGTAAAGAAGGTTTTCAAAGACAAAATTCATCTTGTGATTTTTCTTTCTTGAAAACACTTTCAATTTTGATTAAATTAAAAAAAAAAAATTAAAAATCTTATATTTCAAAAAAATTGAATTGAAATTATATGTTGCCAAAGTAACCTCTATAATATAAATTTGTTTATTTTGGAATATTAAGATATGTATGTCTATTATTTATGCAGATAATGACCGGTCCAAAGGAAAGTTGTTATTTGGCCAAATAATAGATATACTTGTGGTAATAAATATGTGACGATTATTAGGTTTTCCATGTGAGCAATAAATCAGTTCAAAGAAAGGTTTATTATTTGACCGGATTAATTGTCAATATTTGATTACTGCACAGAGAGTACCGCTTACAGTTGATATTTCTATCCAAAGACTAAATGTCAATTTCGTACTAGGTATTTTATTTTAGGGTCCACTATTATGAGAATTATTTAATCATGTCATAAGAAAATTAATTAATTTATTATTCTTGTATTATGACATGATTATTGATTATGACCTTGTATTTGATTTTATTCTCGATTCAGTTACTACTTCTGCTTCAACAATATATGCCAATATCAATTTCATTCTATATTTAATGGCACGGACTTCAAAAATTGGAAAGAGAATTTTATGATTATTTTCGGTTGCATGGATCTTGACCTTATGTTTCGTGAAGAATGGCCTGCAGCTCTTAATGAGAATAGTTCTGCTGATGAAAAGGCGAGCATAGAGAAGTGAGATCGTTCTAATCGTATGAGTCTTATGATAATGAAACGTTCTATTTCGGAAACTTTTAGGGGCTCTATGTCCGAAGAGAAAAATGGTAAGCAGTTCCTTGAGGAAATAAAATAATATTTTATGAAAAACGAAAAGGTTGAAACAAGTACCCTTTTGGCTAACCTTGTTTCAATGAAGTATAAAGGAAAATGGAACATAAGGGAGTACATTATGGAGATGTCTCATATCGCTTTCAAACTAAAGGCACTAGAGTTACGGCTGTCTGAGGATTTGTTGGTGCACTTAGTTTTGATTTCTCTTTTTGCATAGTCAGTGTAAAGTGAGTCATAACACTCAAAAGGATAAATTGACTCTTAATGAGCTCATATCTCACTATGTGCAAGAAGAGGAAAGATTAAAGCGAAAAGGTCTTGAAAATGCTCACTTAGCAATCATCTCTAAGGACAAGAAAAGGAAAAAAGGAAAAGAAGCTGCAGTTGGGGCATCACAGCATAAAGTGCAAAAAAAATAGGATAAGGAGTTTACCTGTTACTTTTACAAGAAAATTGGATACATGAAGAAAGAATATCCCAAGTACGCCAACTGACATGTCAAGAAATGTATACTTCTCAATTTAATTTGTTCTAAAGTTAATTTAGCTTCTGTACCTAAGCACATTTGGTGGATAGATTCTAGTGCTACTACTCACATAAGTGTATCTATGCAGGGTTGCCTATAGAGTCGAAAACCAAATGATGCTGAAAGATTCATCTATGTGGGCGATGACAAAACAGTTGCAGTAGAGACTATAGAAACTTTTAGATTATTATTAAAGACTGGTCAATTTTGAATCTGGAAGAGACTTATGTAGTATCGTCATTTAAACGAAATTTGGTTTTAATTTCTATTTTGGACAAATTTAGTTATTTTTATTCATTTGGAAATAATAAATTTAGTTTTTTTTTTTTTTCAATATTCGAATCTTATTGGTACCAGTTATTTATCTTTGCATAATAACCTATATTTGTTGGATACAATTGCCTCAGTTAATGAAACCTTGCATATAAATTCACGTGCTACAAAACGAAAATTAATTGATAGGAATTCCACCATACTATGGCACAAATGTTTAGGTCATATCTCTAAACAGAGAATTCAAAGACTTGTCCAACCTTTTAAAATTAGGAAGTATTGATGATAAAATCATTATATATATGTATATATATATATATATATATATATAAACTTCTATGGTCGCTAGTTAGTGTATCCTAACTTTTAAATTGTTAGGACCATCAATCAAATTAATGCATTCATTCTCTCTCTAATTCAATTCAAATGCAATGAATGAATTTAATTGATACATTTAGGTATATATATGACATATTCTATGATATATTTGGATATCGATATATATCTGACAACTACAAACGAGTGATTGTATTCTACAATTATTAATTATGTTTTATTATATCTGATTATAACTAAATAAGTCATATTATATTTATAACAATCGACTATGTTTAGTTATAATCAGATATAATAAAATACAATAATTAATTTTATAATATAATCAGTTCATGTGTATCAACACCCAAGTATATTGTAGACGACCTATATATATATGCATGTATTACGTAGACCCTATTAAAAAAAAAAAAAAAAAAAAAAAAAAAAAAAAAAAAAAAACCTCAAACATATGTATTGGCATTGCTATCGGAATGCTATTTCTAACAACATTGGAAGGCTTACAGTTGATTTGAGAGGCAATAAAGGTAGGTACGTTTTCTTTTTTTCTCTTTTCCTCTTATCTCAAATTCATGATTTGGTTATAAGAATATTAAGCTCTGATTTGGTTCTTAGGTTTTTTGCATAAGGGTGTGTTAGGTTGGATTTTTGAATTCTCACGTAATAGGTGAGGTTATAATTTTCTTTACTGGGTTATAATCAACTGAAGATTCCGAAAATTTACATGTGATGAGCTTGATATGTCTACTGCTTATATATTGAATTTCGTAAGTTTCTTTTAAACATATTAAGAGATATAAAATTCGAAATAAGTTGTGGTTGGAACCGAAATCTGCAGGATAGATTTTTGTGAAACATATTTCTCTAATAAGTCAATTGCTTGTAGGACACGCACATACACTAATGCCATGCGTATTCATGATGGACTTAAGTATTTCAATGTACAATAATCTCTCCTAGTCAACAATCTTTCCTTGTCAACACTGATGGAAATATAGATTATTATTGCAAGTAGTAGTAGATGAACAAAATACTTGGTATTTTGCTAGTAAAAAATGTTAGAAAAAAACTTTAAAAAAACAAATATTAGAAAAAAGAGAAAGTGCAATAGCATTTCCTGCATCAAATTTCTGCATATAGAACTGAATTGTCAAGCGAGTCGATCGCATGAAGGAGACATGCATATTAATGCTTGGCTTCTTCATGATAGACTCAAGTTTTTCATGTACAATAATCTCTCAACAATCTTTCCTTGTCAGCACTGCTGTAAATATAGATATTATTGCTAGTAGTAGTAGATGAACAAAATACTTGTTATTTTTGCTAGTAAAAAATATTAGAAAAAAAGAGAAAGCGTAGCAACATTTCCTGCATCAAATTTCTACTTAAATGACGGATTTGTCCGATGAGTCAATTGCATGTAGGACACGCACACACACTAATGCTACCCATGTTCATGATAGACTCAAGTCTTTCAATGTATACTAATCTCTCCTAGTCAACAATCTTTCTTTGTCAACACTGATGCAAATATAGATTGTTATTGCTTTGCTAGTAGAAAATATTAGAAAAAGCTTTCAGAAAAGAAAAAAGAAAACGTGTAACAACATTTTTAGCATCAAATTTCTGCATAAAAAACAAATAAGTCTACTGAGTCAATTGCATGTAGGATACACACATATTAATGCTATGCGTATACATTAACGCAACGCGTATTCATAATAGACTCAGTAATCTCTTAGTGAGTCAATTGCATGTAGGACATACACGCATCAATGCTATGCGTATGCATTAATGCCACGCGTATTCATGATAGGCTGAATAATCTCTTAGTGAGTCAATTGCTTGTAGAACACGCACATTAATGCTACGCGTATGCATGATGGACTCAATAATCTCTCCTAGTCAACATTCTTTCCTTGTCAGCACTGACTAATTGATAGACTACTTTAGTGGATGACTACTTTGGTGCAAATTCGTTGGACTGGTAGTTGATTAGTTGTCTAGCCCGACCGTCACGGCTGCAATAATCTTCATGTGTAATTGTGGAATAAAGATCTCATTTGACTTTTACAATTCTGGAAGAAAACTTCTGTACTCTCTTCTGGTTAAAACTACAACTATCCATACCTACTTGTGAGACTTGCCTTCTCTTCATCTCTCTATTGGTTCTTGCAAATTCATACACAAAACCGAAAAAGCAAAAAAAAAAATGGGTTTGTTAACACGGTCTTATCAACTTGTCTGCCTCCAATTTCTTCTCTTGCATTCAGTGAGTTGTGCAAAGCTTTGTTCTCATGACCAGAGTTCTGCATTGCTCCACTTTAAGCAACACTTTACCCACGATAACATTGTTTTTATGAATGATCGTTGTTATACAGCAGGGATGTTGCCTTTTCCAAGTAAATTAGACAAATGGAAGAAGGATACTGATTGCTGTACATGGGATGGAGTCACCTGTGATAAGGTGACGGGTCATGTGATCGAGCTCGATCTGAGTTGCAGTTGGTTTGCTAGCAGCTCCCTTGCCAACAGTAGCCTCTTCCTCCTTTCTCACCTCCAAAAACTCAACCTTGCTTTCAATCACTTCGATGGTTCTCAAATTCCTTCTGATTTTGTCCGACTCAAAAGTTTGACACACCTTAACCTCTCCTTCTCCAGATTTTCTGGTTCAATTCCACTTGAAATCTCTCACTTGCGAAAATTAGTTTCACTTGATCTCTCTGTTTTGATTGAACAACCATCTCAGTTATATGATCCACTCACTCAATCATTTGAAACCTTTGGTCTTTTGACACTCGAAACATCTGTTTTGAAAGGATTAGTCCAAAATATGACTGATCTAGAAGAACTGGTTCTCACTGGTGTAGATATGTCTACAATTGACCCTGCCCACTTAGCAAATCTATCTGCTTCTTTGACGTTGTTGAATCTCCAGGGATGTGGTTTACAAGGGATGTTCCCAGAAAACATCTTTCAGCTACCAAACATACAAGAAGTCAATTTAAGACGGAATGAGGCCCTTACTGGCTATTTGGCTATGGTTAACTGGAGCAGCACTCTCAGGTATTTGGATCTCTCTTCCACAAGTCCATCAGGAAAACTACCCTATTCAATCGTAAATCTAACGTCTTTGTGGCATTTAGATTTAACTTACTGCAATTTCATGGGGGCAATTCCTGAGTCAATTGGTAACCTTTCGCAACTACTATATTTGGGTTTGTCAAATAATAAATTCTCTGGCCATATCCCTTTGTCTCTTTCAAATCTTAAACAACTTTCCATTTTAGCTTTGTCAAGAAATCAACTATCCGGTCATATTCCTTCGTCTCTTTCAAATCTTGAGCAACTTTCCGTTTTAGATTTATCAAGCAATCAACTATGTGGTCAAATTCCCAATAGTTTCGGAACTGGGCTTCAAAATTTAGCTTATATCAATTTACATTACAACTCATTAGATGGGACTATACCATCTAGGCTTTTTACTCTTCCATTTTTGGCATACATGGATCTCAGCAACAATCAATTGACTGGCCCTATTGCTGAGTTTCAAAAGACTGCATTGGTAACAATCAACTTGAGCAACAATAGATTGCATGGGCCAATCCCACATTCAATTGTTGAACTTGTGAATCTCACTCATGTTCATCTTTTTTCCAACAATTTAAGTGGCACGGTAGAGCTTTCCATGTTTGCAAAGCTCAGAAACCTTGAAGAGCTTCATCTATCTGATAACCATGTATCTTTATTGACCACCACAAAAAAAGTTAACTTTTCCTTTCCTCAACTTTATGATTTGGCTTTATCTTCTTGCAATATAAATGTGTTCCCAGATATCTTATCAACTGCTAACAACCTACGATACCTTGATATTTCTGACAATAAAATCTATGGCCAAGTTCCAAATTGGCTATACAAAATCAATTTTCTATCTTATCTAAACCTTTCTCACAACTATCTAACAAACATAGAACAACTCCCATCGTATCTTAAGTTTCTAGACCTTCATTCTAACTTGCTTCAAGGACAACTACCAGCTCCACCACCTTTTGTTCGGTTCTTTTCAGTTTCACACAACAATATGACAGGAGCGATCCCTTCATCATTTTGCAACTTGAGCGTGATTCAATATCTGGACTTGTCTAATAATAGCTTTCATGGAGTTATTCCACAATGTCTAGGAAACTTTTTGACTATCTTGGTTTTGGATTTGAAGATGAACAACTTCCACGGCAACATTCCTCATACATTTGCCAATGGCAGTAATTTGATCACTTTGAATCTTAATCGTAATCAGTTGGAGGGACCATTACCACTTTCTTTGGTCAACTGTGGTAATCTGAAAGTACTAGATCTTGGAAGTAACATGATTAATGATACCTTTCCCCATTGGCTAGCAACTCTTTCACAACTGCAAGTTCTCATCTTGAAATCCAATAGATTTCATGGTCCTCTTGTGAATTCTATGACAAGAATTCCCTTCTCAAATTTGCGAATTGTCGACATCTCTCATAATGGATTTACTGGTCATTTACGAATAAGATTTTTCAAAAATTTTCAAGCTATGATGAGAGGGAAAAACAATAGTGCTAAAACGAGATATATGGGCGACCTCTATTATAAAGATTCTGTAATAGTGACAATGAAAGGACTTGAATTTGAAATGCATAAAATTCTAACTATTTTCACTGCTATGGATTTGTCTTGTAACAAGTTTCAAGGACAAATTCCAGAAATAGTAGGAAAATTGAATTCTCTCAAAGTTCTCAACTTCTCTCACAACAACCTAACAGGTCATATTCCAATATTTTTAGAAAACTTGACAGAGCTGGAATCATTAGACTTGTCCTCAAACGAGCTTAAAGGAGAAATCCCTAAGCAATTGACAAGTCTGACTTTTCTTTCAGTTCTAAATCTCTCATACAACCAGCTCGAGGGGCCTATACCTCTGGGGAAACAGTTCAACACATTTGAAAACAATAGCTATATTGGCAACTTGGGGTTATGTGGATTGCCATTGTCAAAGAAATGTATCAATGATACAGCACCAGAATCGAAGCCAACAAAATTCCAGGGAGAACAAAATACTTCAAGCTGGTTTGATTGGAAAATCATTATGATGGGTTATGGAAGTGGACTTGTGATTGGCTTGTCGATTGGGTATATTGTATTTTCAACAAGAAAGCCATGGTGGTTTGTGAGTATGGTTGAAAGAAAAGTGTTAAAGCTTACTGGAAGACACAAAAGCTGAAGAAGAAGAAATTAGCAATTGCAGGTCATTCTTCCGGATAAGGTATGCTCCAATCTTTGTTCTATAAGAAAATAGTGTTACTTTTGTGAAGCAAAATTATAGGCCTATCTTTGAAACTGTAAGGAAATATGCAGTTTGGAACATCTTTTTTAGTTTCTCTTTGTTTCCTATTTGACAAATTTGGGTGCATCACTAAATTGAATTGTTAAAATCTAAATGGTGCCGTATTTTGTGATATTTTGTTCATTTGTGGTTTGTCAAACACTGATGCCTGTTAACTGTTTGGTATATTTATATAATTCAGAACTGCTAGATGTTTGTGCTTGTGAGCATTGAGTATGCATATTCTTAATATAGTTTTAACATATGAGTTACAGATTCTCCAAAGTTTGTCCAACTAGTTTTGATAATATGATTTTCTATTGAATCAAACTCATTTTCGTTTTTTCTTTACATATTTCACAGAGCTGATTGCGTTGGTTGGATGACGCCAACGAACAATTTATGTTCACAAAATGTCAGAGCAAGATTTTCATCATTTTAGTGTGTAATAATTTTGAAGTTTGTATTGCTAAGGTTTATATTTTGATATTTAATTTTCATAATAAATCTAGTATTAAAAATGTTTACATCTTAAGAAATCTATTCAGATTGCGGTCTGTCATGACTTTTGTCACTTCATCAGAATCTGTACCTTAGACATATATTGTGTGACCTAATGCAGTTACCCAAAATGTCCATCCTCTCTCCTTTTGACGTGGTCCTATTTCTCACATAAATCAAGTTTGGCTTATAATTAGATGCTCTTTCATCTTTGTGGTTCAAGCATCACAATCATTCAATCATATAAAATATAAAGTACTCCATGCTTAGACATCTGTAATCACACTCTTTATACATATTACTCTGTCTTGGGATTAAAGGAACTAATGAGATTCCAATCTATAAAGTCACTTCCAAAGGTAAATGTAATCTATGTAAAATATTGTGACTCCTAAAAAAAGAAATAGAGGAAATTGATATTTTCTACAAATATCATACAAGGATTGTAATTGACGGGATCCATCTCGATTCCTCTTTCAAGTCCAAGAGAATCCTATAAAAACTGGGGTTTTTCTAATTGAAATCTGGATTTACTCAAAATATTTTAGAAAAATTCTCGTAAATCTTATGATTTCCTCAAAAATTCAAATTAAACAAATAGAAAATCTTTACATTTTTTGTAATGGACCCTTGTACTGGATATACAAAATATACTTAAAATATCTTAAAAATATATTTCATTTGTAAAAATATTTTTGAAACACATTTAAGAAATCTGATTAATTAAAAATAATATGCACTAATGCAAAATGTTCTTCATCATATGACCTTTCCTACGATATGTAATTGTTGGAAGTTATATAGTACAAAAATTAATCTAATTGGAACATGCTCTAGTTTTACACTACAATTACAAATTGAACAATGAGCATGAAAAAAAAATACAAAGCAATAAAAATAAATAATAAAAATTACAAAATTACAAGTAGTCGTAATCATTATGGTGTCCTTCAAATAGATTCGCCCTTATTGTTTTTGTTGTGCGTTTGTCTCCTAGAATACAATGAATTGACCCAAAAATCATCTAGCGAGCTAAATTATACCTGAAAATCTCACTTATGGAATCTTAGACTAGAATATAGAATATAGGAATATCAAGAACTTAGAGAGGAAATGTGAATGATAAAATTGAAAAATTTTCACTTCTAGTAGCTTCTCTCTTCAAGATTAGGAGTCAATTTATAGACTTATATAGGGGATAGTTACAATTGATTTAAACCAACCATTAAACCAAATCAACAATTACAATTTAATATTCAAAATATGCAACTAAAATTGTAATTACACTTTGAATATTTAAAACTTCAATTCATGGCACTTGAATTTGCAATTTATTCTTTTCTGTTACACTTTGTCAAAAGTTCAATGGCACTTAAGTATAATTTGAAAATTGAATTTTGAAAAAATTAGAATCACACTTCAATTTTTTTTTTCTCTTACACATACAATAGCTTTCTTTTCAAATTCAATTGTAAATTCAATTGTCCTTAATGCCATCAATTAAATAAATATTTAATCACAATTTAAAAATAAAATTGTAAATTCATTGTGGGACAAAAACCCCTAATAGGTGCACTTTAAATCTCAATTTCTCATTAGTACCATTTTTCCCATGAATAAAAAAATTCATCTTGATCCATCTCAATCAAGATCTTTAACTAAAATGGATCCTTAAAATGGATAACATCCATCTTTCTAACAACAATAGTTTGCACGAATCTACGGTGAATACCTAAAAAAATGAGTTTTATAAAAGAGTGAATGCTAACGCTTAGTGAGTAGATATAACTTTCGAAAACTAAATAAATTATTTCCTTTCGATAACTACTAGTATATCGTAAAGCTGATAATAAAAATAAAATCTCAGTGATCCACATTCAATCGTGATTGAAAATAATACTAAAATCACATTTGTAATCATTTCGTATCATAGTATTCTACAAATATCTATATGGATCATTTCTGCATACTTGTAAATCTCAATCTACGCCAATCTAGTACTCAAAGAAAACTATCATACATAGTCAAGATACTCAACACACAAGCAAAGCGAGGATTAAAATCTACTATACATTTGCATGGCAAATCTAGGGCTCATCATTTGTGTAGCCTACCTGGCCGTTAGAGGGGAGGATACACCATTGGTATTCTGAAAACATTTTTATTTTCATTCTCAAATCTTAAAACTATTTTTGTATCCAAATATATATGGTTCTAAATAATATTTTTCTCAAAACATAAACAAATATTCTTTCTCGAAACATAACATAATATTACTAAAAATATTCTAAACATTTCTTATAATAAATTCAAACTAAAATCATAAAATTCCGATTGGAATTTCTAATGCATATACTTCAAATCTTATTTCAATCGTAAAACATATTTTGTATAATCGTTTATTTTCAATAAATAATAAACACTGAAATATAAATAAGTATAATTAAATAAATCAATTTAAAATAAAAATGATCCACTCATAGAACTCCTATAGATCTAAAATGAGTTTCCATATGATTTCTCAAAATTTTGGATCCACCCTAAAATCACATTAACTTAATTAGAACTTATGAAAAAATTAACTAATTTTTTAGAATCAAAATTTCATTGAAATAAAATCATTTATCTAGATAAATCAAACACCCAAATAGTTCGTTCAAGCATCTTGAATTTTATCTTATTTTTCTCTTCCTCTCTCTTCTTCTTCTTCTTCTTCCTTTCTTTCTTCTTTCTTCTCTGTTTTCTTCTTTTATTCTCTGCCGAACCAGTTCTCTATGTTCTGCCGGTTCTGTGCTAAATTGTTTGCTTATAGTATTACATATATCTATAACTTTACCGCCTCAGGCCCCTCATTTATAAAAATATATATATCACTCAGTTCCTAACTCTCTTTCTTTGCTATGTCTCTCCCAATTTATTGACTGTGCTTGATTTTTGTGTAATGACACGTGCCTCTTGTACATGGCAGCCACTCATTCTCTTTGAATGCTTTGTCTCAATCTCAGTCTCTCTTATCATATATATATATATATGTATATATATATATGTATGTATATGTATATATATATTTTTTATGAACCACTTGTGTGTTTCAAATGAGTATATGTTGGTGGACTCGGTGGACTCATTTGAAACACACAAGTGGTTCATTATGAATCAAAGTAGATAGCTTAGTTAATTAGAAAGAAAAAGAAACCTGGGTAGAGAAATGAATGAGACAAAAGGCTGTGTTGGCTGAGAAAATGAGAGTTGTGGGCTATGTATGTTTTAAGAAGAAGACAGGTGTGGCACAAAGAATTGAGACCAGAGACATGAGATATATTCATATAAGTGAGTAGTGGCTGTCAGGTGTCCAAAGCAAACAAAAGCATGACAAATTGAACATAGAAAAAGAGACAAAAGAAGGCATAAGTGCTGCCTCTATTGTTATTGTTGTTGTACGGAGGTTTGTCGGAGAAGCTTCATCTCCATTGATTTCCAGTTCCCCCGTCTCAAGACTGCAATAGAAACTAATTGTCATTGTGCTTTTTTTGTTTTTCCATTTTTTTTCTTTTTCCAACCTAATGTTAAATTAAATTATTTATTTTAAAATTAAGTTAATATATTCATTAAATATTTATCTAATCCCATATTATACCAAACACATCACAACATTAATTTATTCAATTTTATACTGTACCAAACACATTACAGCACTAATTTATCCAATTCAATTCAATCTAATTCAGTCTAATCCAATCTCTATAAAAATAATCCAATCCAATCTCTCGCGTGCCAAACGGGACCTAAGAGTTGCACAAAAAATGGATTGCTAGAAGTATAGACAACCTAGTTTGCTTGTCTTAAAACAAATGAAACACCCAAAACTGGGAAGGAAACCAAGGGCTACAAAATATCTTGAACTAGCAAGCTAATCTATTATGAAGGGGGTATGTTAGATATATTGGTCCTTATTAGTAATTTATTAAGGGTTACTTTTGTGTTATAATATTTTAATAAGTATAAATAAATTTTATGAGTGGCAATATTGGCACCCAAAAAACAAAAATTTCAAAATAACAACCGTTCTTTTTAAGCAATAAATTGTTCGAGATGGATGGAGACATGGAGTGTTGCTGAACAAAGAAGATAGAACTCAAAGAGAGTATAAAGGGAGTCCATTATGGGGAGAGAGGAAAAATTTAGGATTTAATATGTTCATCAAAATTTTAAGAGAGATAAATATCTTTTTATTAAATTTTAGGAGAGAGAAAAGATTTTATTTTATTTAAAATAATTAAATTTTGACCATTGTAAAAATCACATGGCCACATGGTTTGTCCTAAATTTAACAAATCTCAAGTCTATCTGATAGGATATATATATAGTGATTTTATCTATCAGTGACTTATAACTTTAAAAAAATTAGGAAGAATCAATCGAATTCATTTATTGCATTTGAATTAAATAGGAAAGATAATTTATTTTAGGAGAGAGAATGCAATGGATAAATTTGATTAGTTCATCATAACGTTTTAAAGTTATGAGACATTGATGGTAAAATCACTATATATATATGTATAAAAAGAGAGAGAGAGAGAGAGAGTGCGAGACACACACACATACACATTCTAATATACATCTAAGGTATACATACACTTGACAAAAAAATACATGATTAAATTCTAAAATATGTTATTATAATATATTATATATGATTACAATAAGCAAATATGATTATACTTACTAATTGTTATCATACGTGTTTAGTTGTACTCACATATAATAAAATACAATCACACATTTTAAAATGAGCAATTCAATCACATATTTTTTTTGTCAAGTGTATAAATACCTCAGATGTATCCAAGGAGCCCTATATATATATATATATATATAGAGAGAGAGAGAGAGAGAGAGAGAGAGAGAGAGAGAGAGAGAGAGAGAGAGAGAGAGAGAGAGAGAGAGAGAGAGAGAGAGAGATCCCTTTAGGTACACCTGAGAAATGCATACATTTGACAAAAAAAAAAAAACGATTGCATTCTAGAATTGTTGATTCTAATTTATTATATTTTTATTATCTTTTATTACAATTAAACATGTTTTATTATAATCAGTAAATATGATCGATAGTATCACATTTACGAATTGTAATAAGACATATTTACTTTGTAACACTCCTAATTTTATACGCATGAATATTTCTGTTATTATTATTATTATATTATTATGATTAATGAGATTTGACAAATAAACGTAGATTAAGTGAGGATATATATTACAAACCTCAATTTTATTTAGGGTTTTCCAGTAATAGTCTCTAAGTGATATTTTAGAACCCTAAATGATTAATGGGAGTACCCAAAGAATTTAGGAAGCTCTTAAATATTGATTGAACCCAATTGGAGCATAAATAAGAGGGTAAAATGGTGAATAGTCTTAAGAGATTATTAAAGTGATAAGGGATTAAATTGAAGATAAGTTTTAATATTAGTGATCAAAATAGAATTGATTTAAAAGCTAAGGGAGGAGATCAAAATGTTTTCAGGATGTGACCGTCATTTCTAAAATTGATTGGGGAGGAAAATAGAAGCCAAAAACATTTGTGTTGACTCACCAAAACAAACCCAGTCAACTCGCCAAAACAAAAGAAGAAAAGAAGAAGAGAAGAAGGAAGAAGAAGAAGAAAGAAGAAGAAGCCGTCACCGAACCAGCTGCCGACCGACCATCGCTGACCGCGCTAACCAACACGTGAACCAGCCCGAAGCTGAGCAGATCGACGGCAGAAACCGACCCCACGTGCGACGCCAAAACCGAGCAGAACTGTCGCGCGAACCAGCCGATTGGAGCGGAAGAAGACGGCAACGAGCTGTTCCAGCCGCACCTATCACCGACCCGAACCAGACCGAGCTGAGACGAAGCTGAACCCGTCCTTCATACGTGCAGAACCGACGGTAGAAACGACGTCGATCGACGGTGAAATCAACGGTCAACCGCGGTGGAACCGAGGGAGAGAGAGAGAGAGAGAGAGAGAGAAGAGGAGGAGAAAGAAAGGAAGATCTAGCCCAAAACCCATCCATTTTCGTCACCATAACAGCCCCAAAGATTAGTCCAAAAACCACCCTAAAACGAGTCCAAAACGAAGTCAACGTGAGAGGAAAAAGGGGTGAGTTGTTTGAGTTTGTGATTGATGATTTTGTTGGTGATTGAAGTGGTTTTGATTTGAGTTTTATTTCGCATTGGTTGTTGGTTATTTTTGAATAAAAATGAGTTAAGAAATAAGTGAATTAATGGTTATTAGGAGCTTAGAAAACCAAGAAAATATCAAAAATTTAAAGAGAAATCGAATCGCGCAATGAACTAGTTTAAAGGGTAATTTCGTAAATTGACCCATAATACGTCCGTTGAGTGTTCGAATGACTCTAACGAGTTTAATTAGACGTATTGAGATTATTAAAAGTCAAAGATTAAAAGTTTGGTGAGATTTGGAAATAGTTGGATCATGTAGGATTAGTAAATTATGCATTTTAAATTATGGAATGAGCTTTTATTGAGTATCTATGTGTTCGTGAAAATCCAGGAGATGATGTAGCTCAAGGAAGCCAAAAAAAAAGGAAAGTGGCAAAAAAGTTGGTGTACACTTTATTCAATTTGTTTTTATAAATGGAATATTATCGATTTCTGAATACTTTGATACTTGGAATATTGTTTGTGAGTATTTTGATGTGTGTATGGTGAAATCTATTCGTTTGAATTGTGATAATTGATGGGATTTATATGGTTGTGATAAAAACGAAATGGCGAATTTGAAAATTGATTTGTGTGATTATGGGAAAACGAAGTCGGGTTGGATTGACAAGATATTTAGAAGTGTTATTTTATATGTTCAGGTTTTCTGGAAACCTCCGAAATGCAGCTGTTATGCTGCCGGATTCTTTGATTGAAAAATAATTAGAAACCGAAAGTTTAAATGAAACCAACCCAACGAATTTTGAAACTAAATTGTTTTTTTTTAAGCCCTAGTAAGCTTTGACACAGATAGGTGGGGATTGGTGAGCAGCATGCCATTAGGGTCATTTAGCAGTACTGCACCGACTGATTCTAAATTTAAATGTTAATTCAGGGGTTATGAGAGGCACCGAGTGCCCAACCCCGAATATACATAATTATTTGATAGTCCAGCGGGTAGTCACCGAATGTCCGATATTGGAAAACCCGTATGTCAGTCCATGGTATCGTGCATGTGTTTACTAAGGGCATTGAAAGTTATTATGAGAAAAATTGTAATTAATGTATTGTTTTTAATTCCTTTTGGATATTTAATTGAATTATTGAAAAATTATGATATTTTGTTACTTTTTATAAACTGATTGTGTGAAAATGTAAATATTGAGTTTGGTGTACACCGACTAAGCAAATATGCTTAACGCGTTCGAATTTCCGCACGTAGGTAGTAGATTGCGTCAGGATGGCAAAGATTGAAGAGAAAACACATCTGCAGTGAGCTAATACATTCACATCTATCCTTCCATATTTATTTTTGGGTATATTTATATTATCTTTGGTTTTGTATATAAAAGTTTCAATTTGTATTCATGCGCATATATGTATGTATTTGGATTTAAAATGGTGTTTTTGGTAAAGAAAATCCAGTTGTGTAAATATTTTGGTAAATGTGGTGGATATGGAAAATGATGAACCAAACGGAGTTTGGTTCCAGTTATTGAATATGTTTGTGGGAAATTTTGTGTTGAAAATGAATATGATGATTTATAACTGGTTGGGAAAGTTCGAATTTTGGGGGAAACTCTGATAGTTTTTCTGTTTGAAATAAAAAAGTTTTGTATTATTGTTAAAGTTTTTGAAATTTCGTATTTTGATGTGAATAAAATGAATATATGGTTTTATAATTAAAGATTTCGTATAAAGAATATGCATGTAGCGCCCCTTGGAATCGTCTGATGAAAGAACGGGTAAGGGGTGTTACATACTTATAATCAAATATGATAAACATATAATAAATAAAAATCAGCAATTTTAGATGTAATCTTTTTTTTTTTTTGGTCAAGTCTATGCATACTGTAAGTGTATGCTAGAATATGTTCAATGTGTTCTATATATACATAAATATATATATATATATATTTGTGTGTGTGTTTGATTGCTTTCTAAAATGTATAATCTTAATTTATTATATGTGATTACAACTAAACATATATGATTATATTCAATAAATGTGATCACATTAGTAGATATAATCACGTTTACTGAATATAATTACATATGTTTAGTTGTAATCACATATAATAAATTATCATCACACATTTTATAATGGAATAACGTCTTTTTTTTTTTTTATAAAACATATACATACCCCAAGTATACCCAAGAGGACCCACACACACACATACACACAAACATATATATATATATATATATATATATATGTATGTATATTTTGGAAGGAAAGATGAGAGAAGAGGGGCTCAAGTAAGGAAAAGAAACGGAAAAGAAGAGAAGCATAACAGGGAGGAGAAAAGAGGGTCTATTTTTAAAAATAAGTTGCCTATAACTAGTAAATATATAGTTTCAAATTATGTATTCTAATAAGTTTATTTTTTTAATAATAATGCGTGCGCGTGTATATATATATATATACATTCTACAATACACATAGGATATCGATACATTGACAAAAAAAGAGTGATTAATTGCATTTTGAAATTGCTAATTGCAATTTATTATATCTTTATTATATCTTATTATAACTAAACATGTTTTATTATAATCAATAAATGTGATTTTACATGTCAATTACTAATTGCTTATTTTAATTTAGTTGTAATTAGATATAATAAATTACAATCAATAATTTTAAAATACAATTACTCTTTGTTTTTTGTCAAGTGTATCGATACTCTAGGTGTACTCAAGGAGACCCTCTATATATATAGTCATATTTTGCAGTATATTTGAATATTGATACACCTGACAACTACAAATAATTGACTGCATTTTGAAATTACTGATTATATTTTATTATATCTAATTATAATTAAATAGGTTAGATCACATTTACATCAATCCACTATGTTTACTTGCAATCAGACCTATTTAGTTGTAATTAAATACAATAAAATACAATCAGTAATATTAGAATGTAATCAGTTCAAATGTATCGATACCCAAACGTATTATAGACGACCCCATTATATTATATATATATATATATATATATATATATTCATACAACCCTTTTTGGTTTGAAAAATATCTTGATAAACCTTCTGATTCCTAAGGTGATTTAATCAAATTTTGATAATATAACTGCTGTTTTTCAACAATCCCACCTTATATTGCACAAATAAAAAAATAAAAAATAAATAAATAAATAAATAAAAATAAAAAGCAACAACAATACATCTAAAGTATACCATGTCTTAGGACTTCTTGTTCATTTTTTGCAACACAATTACTAACACAAATACTATATATATATACACACACACACACATAATACTTGTCGCCAACAATAGTCCTGATTCCTTGTTGTCCTTGTTCAAATTCTGATCTGTTAACAATTATTAATTAATTTGTTAGAAAACTATATATTAATGATCAAGTTGTGTCCAGTAGGAATATGTTACGGTGTTCATAGTGCATAAAATTTCGGTTTTAATTGTATCAACTTATTTTCCAGTTAGATATCTCGTTGCTTTTTAGTTAGAATTACTTATCTCGTGATTGACACTAACAGGCAGGTAAATCAATTTACTTGTAGAGCGATGGACATGAGCCATGAAAGTAGCTTAAAAGCATTAGTAATGAATACCAACGGGAACGCGAATTAACAAAAAGCCGAGGACTTGGTGCCTCAGGAGCAGAAGCATTGCAGGGCACGTCTCAGGGAAAAGACCTGAATTGATAATTTTGTATGATTGTTTAAGTTTTATTATTGTTTTTTTATTAACAAATAAATTGTTTTCTTTTAAAAAAAAAAAAAAAAGTTTTGTTTTCTTTTAAGACATTTAAATATCAAACAAATATTTGAAAATAGATAGAATCACAGAAGCCCATGCTATTTATACATTCAAAAACTGAATATATAGATTCAAAAGGAGCATGGAAATAAATTAAAAAATGAATAAGAGATAAGAGATATAAAAGAAAGAAGAAGGAAACACAATAAAAACTACAGGCATTGTACTGCAGAATGGGCATCAAATGAAAAAATACTAAAGTTATCTATAGTATATAAGAATGATTTTAGTATATTCTAGGCTGTAAGAACTAGGAAAAAAATAAAATATATATAATTTTTACATTTTAATATGGGTGTACAAAGTAAATAAGAGTGAGAAGTCTTTTAGATGGTAATAAAGCTATCCAAAATATATTATGGTTCTCCAATGAGGAATATGTTGTATTAAGATTCTTAAGAACTCTTTGATAATATACTAATTAATTTTACTGAATTGAGATGGGAATTTTTTATGGATAATAAGAACAATGAAAGTATTTTTAAGAAGTTTTGTAACTTTCAAAAATTTTCTAAGTATGTGTACTTTAATAAAATTTAATAAATTTCAAATAATTTTCATGCGATTGCTTTTATGAATCATTATTACAATGAAAATGACTTGAAGAAAAGTTTTGCTTATATATTTTTAGTAGTACTCAGAAATATTTTGTTTTTGAATTTTTTCTATTTTTTTCCTTATTTAACATTTTATATATAAAGTTTAAAAAAATGAAACAAAGAGTTCTAAAATAAAATAGAATTTAAAATTTTTTATCAAGTATTCTTCATTATTCTTATCATGGCAAAGTATTAATTTTTGCAAACATTCATACAAACTTATAATAATTAGAAAAAACCCTCACTAATTAATATATACAATATTCACTAGCAAAAGTTCGAAAACATTCGAGTGGTATAGATATGGATACTGCATCGTGTATATCCAATAAACTTTTATATTAATTTATTCTCAATCTACTTTTGTACATATCATGATAATATTTTATTGATTATGGACCTATCTCACAATAGACTTTCCAAAACCCTATATTTTTATATTATAGAGTATTTTAACTTTTTCTTTATATTTGGCTGCATCAATTAAGTTTTAACACATTTTAGTGATTAATATAGTTTTCTATTAATTGCGGCAGTGTGTAAATGGTTCAAACGACATATACGGAAGATAATCACAATCCTTGGTATGCGACATCACAGATGCGTCAATAATTGACTTCCTCATTATGTATTAATCAGTTTCCATATCCATTTATTTTCATTTGCAGCTCCGTCGACTTGCCAAAAATTGCTAGATTCAAAGTGGAGACACAAATATGCTTTGGAGTCGGTAAGTTTTATATGTGAGACAGCAAAAGAAATGCCAAACGAGGATACTCTATCATATTTTGTGGATGCAAGGATCCTAAATCTTGCAGGAATCTCAGGAATTGTTGAAATTACTAAAGTATGTCTTCATCATTCCCCGGATATAATTGGATGCGGAGAGGCTTTAAGACAGTACTTGATGATGCTGTGGAACATCGGCAAGAATTGGTTTTCAATCTCTTATACGGGCCGGACCTACCATTAGGAGTTGCCCCTGAAATTTTTTAAAAATCAATTAAGTTATTAATCATTAAGTCTTTAAATATATAAAATCGATGCGACATTCGATAACTTCTATTGAGTGGTCGCACACCCCTTTTTCTCTCAATGTTGCCAAGTGACCAGGGTCCAATTCCTAGCTCTACTTAAACGTTTTTGCTTTTTCTCCTTTTTAGTCATTTAGTATATGGGTTATTATGAAAAATCCCCTGGAATAAAAATTAATCGAAATTTACCCCCCGTTTTTAAATTATTAGGTAAATTACCCTCTGCCGTTAACTTTTCATACAAAATGTTAACATTTTCCATCCGAAATAGTAAAATGACCAAAATACCCTTACCATATCCTATAAAATTCCTCTTATACCCTTCAAACTTATGAAATGACTAAAATGTCCTTTAAATTATTAACTAATTAAAATATTAAATAAAAAATAAAAGATTTAAAAAAAAAAATTTCTTCACACAAAATCCCTCACTCCACTCTCTCTTCTTCTTCTTCTTCTGCGCTTCTTCTTCTGCTTCTGCTCTTCTTCTTCTTTTTCTTCTTCTTCTTTTTCTTTTTTTTCTACTTCTCTGGGTTCGAATCGAACCTAGATCTAGGTTCCAATGGAACCCAGATCTGAGCTCCTTCGAACCCAGAAATTGGGTTCGTATTGGAACCCAGATCTGGATTCCTTCGAACCTAGAAACTGGGTTCGAATCGAACCCAAATCTAGGTTCGATTCGAACCCAGAGAAGTAGAAGAGCAGAAGCAGAAGAAGAAAAAGAAGAAGAAGCGCAGAAGCAGAAGAAGAAGAGAGAGTGGAGTGAGGGATTTCGTGTGAAGAAATTTTTTTTTTAAAATCTTTTATTTTTTATTTAATATTTTAATTAATTAATAATTTAAAGGACATTTTAGTCCTTTCATAAGTTTGAAGGGTATAAGAGGAATTTTATAGGATATGGTAAGGGTATTTTGGTCATTTTACTATTTCGGATGGAAAATGTTAACATTTTGTACGGAAAGTTAACGGCAGGGGGTAGTTTACCTAATAATTTAAAAACGGGGGGTAAATTTCGATTAATTTTCATTCCAAGGGAGTTTTTCATAATAACCCTTTAGTATATTATTAAAAAAAAAAAAATTGCTAAAATCACACACAAAACCAAATTGCCTTTGATGGTTGTGCGTGTCTTCCTTTCTTTGGGGACCATGGTTCAATCCCCTTTTAATCATATGTTGGTTTGTTTTTTGTTTTTTTTTTTAATTTTTTTATTCTTTTATTCACTCATAATGGTTGTTTTGTCATTTACTTTTTTTCTCTCTTTTCTTATCCCATTACTACAAACTGATCTTCAAAATTGAAATATTTTGACTTCACAAATTATTATACTAATTTCAAATTATTTTTTTATTGTAAATTATATCATGCTTACAGGAACTAGAGACTAAAACATATAATATTATTTAATTTTAAGAGGCCTTGGATTACTCACGATTATTAGTGTGAATTATTTTTTTTTTACATAAACTATTTTATATGATAAAATTCATAAATAAAAATACTCATATGAATTATAATTGTTTTTATATTTTATTTTTATTTTACTTTACTTTTTTATAAATCACATACATTTATTATATAAAAGACTATAAATGTAGCTTGATTAGTAACTTTAATAATAAATATATGTAGTTTGATTATATACATTTATATGCAATTTGAATAACAGTTGTCATCATAAAGAAAACATATTCCTAAATTAAGTTTTTATTTATTTTTTTAAGTAATATGAAATTTGAACTTTTCTCACTAAGAAAAATAGAGTTAGTGCCCAAACAACTCACAATTGATTTGCTTCTATTTTTATACTTTATTAAGAATGTTATTTTAAGAAATTTTATTTACAATCTTTTAATGGGTAAAACTACATATCCTCTATTGGTTATGTATTTTAATTATTTTTATTTCATATAACGTCGTTCTAGTAATTGAATGAAACATTATAAAGAAAATTTCATATATAAAAATTGCCCCGCACATAGATTTTTAGGTCCGCCACTGATGTTATATGCAAGGAGTGAATTATGTACAGTATTTGGAGCACTAGACGAAAGTACTTCATTAGCCAAACAACGCTTTGCCTCTAAATATAAAACATGCAAACCCTGTAGAATGAATTTGGCAGCTAAGTTGGCACCTTCTCCTCAACTATCATCTGTTTCTGGTACAGCTCTACAAATGCAAAGAGAGTTGCAATGGTATAAGGTACCTAATTATACTATTACTGATTTACTTCCATGACATTTAATTGCAAGTGGTTATTCATCATTGGTTCAAAATATATTCTTAAATTTCTCTTCCTATTAGCATAATCTATATGACAAATTTACCCGTCAATAAAATATAGGGAATGTGTTAGAATATGTTAACACTATTGATTCATAGCTTTAGATATTTTATTGTAAGACATTCATTAGATATCATACCTAAGCAATGTTATTGTATACCTTGTAGGAGGTAGAGAAAATAGCTCACTCTTCTGACAAGGAAAAGAAAGATCCTCAAGGATATACACCTAAGGGGCTATTCACTAAGGAGCACAAAGAGCTGGTCGAAAAAGCAGAGCAATGGATGAAAGACACATCAAATTCTTGCATGGTTGTAACAACTCTCGTTGCGACTGTAGTGTTTGCTGCAGCATTTACAGTACCTAGGGGCAACAATAGTGAAGGAGTTCCAATTTTCTTAGAACACAAACCATTTACAGTGTTCATTATCTCGGATGCTCTAGCTCTTTTTTCAGCTTTAATTAACTTCTGTTCTAGTGTTTTTGTCTATCCTCATCTCACGCTATGCAGAAGAAGATTTCCTCAAGAAACGTCCTGTAAAACTACTGATAGGTCTTGTTTCTCTCTTTTTTGCCATCGCCACCATGATGATAGCTTTTGTTGCTGCTCTCTGGAGCATACTTAATGACAAATTTAAATGGGTTTCCATTCCAGTTACTATCCTTGCTTCTATCCCAGTAACCGTGTTCCTATCTCTACAACTTCCTCTATGTTTCCAGATATACAAATCAACATTCATTGGGATCTTTCATCCAGAAAACATTTGGTGAGCTTGACCAAGTATGCTAGACTTGTAAATTGCTTCTAGGTGTTCAAACAGTATAGCAAGTGGTGACTACCCAGCACATTGAACACTGTCATGGCATCTGCACCATTCTGATTCAAATTGCTCCAATGAATTTCAGCAGCGTCTTATGTATTGTGGATTCTGCATTTTGGTCTTAGGACTGCTATGCTTTAGCCATTTCAGTTGTTTTTCTTTTCTCTTTTCTCTTTTCTTTTTTGTTTTTTCAGTTGTGGATTCTACATTTTGGTCTCAGATTGCTGCGCTATGCTTTGTGTTTTTTTATTTTGTTTTTGGAACCATATTTTAGTGTAAAACTAACTCCTATGTTTTCATTTGTTACAGTGGTGATTATGGTATTTTGGTTATCAAATTGGCAAAGCACATGATGCATGGTGAATTTATTGGAAATCTCAATAACATGAAGGATAACGCTATGCTGGTTTTAGAAACAATTGAATTGATCATTAGGACTGTTTAATTTCAACATGATTGCACTTTGTATATACCAGTATTTTTTGGGTTTTGATACATTTTAGTTGGTTGACTGGTTTCTAATTATTTGTAAATATATATTTTTTAATATAAAACTATGATCAATATATGAAAATTAAGAGAGATTATATAAGCTTTTGCATAAACTAATCTCAAAACAACTTTTCTTTCAATTTGAACATCAAGGCTTTTCAGATTTTTCTATCTCGAAACAAAACCCAACTCAAAGTCCATAGCACATACTATAACAAACCTAAAGGGGTTATAAATTAAATTTATTGTATCTTTTTAAATTGTGCGGTGGAAAAATAATGTAAACAAAAATAAAAGAAAGGTAGAGAAAGAGAGAAGCTATGTACACGATTTTTACATGGAAACTAGATCGGAAAACACCATAGGACTAAAACCCTCTGAAGCTACTTTTGAACAAAACTATTAAAGAATAGATTATAAGTTTCAATCACAGCCCCACCTATTTAATATTTCTAATTTTAAATAAGCAATGCCTCTGCTTCTTTTGTCTCCAGACTTGAATTGATTTCGTCCCACCATTGGTGATGCTACCTCAGTTTTAGTAAACCGGTAATACTTACTGTCTCCCTGCTAATCTCTTGACAAATAGATATTACACAATATCTAAAAAGTGATTAAAATGTTAAATATTGAAATAATATTATTTATGTATAAAGTAATTGTTAAATACAGTTAACTTGATTCTTAATAATGCTATTTAAGGATAATATTGAAATTTTCAAAAAATTAATGATTTGAGGTGTAGATGCAATTTTGGAGGGGTACAAATATTGCCACTCATGATATTATAAATACAGTGGAAAGAATCTTAATGCCAATTACAACTACGGTAAAAATTATATAACTAATATGGCCCATGGAAAATTTAATTGGGCCTAAGACTGATTGGGCGAGTCCATGGCTTGTTCATTGGAACTCTTGGGCTTGTGAGGCCGATCATAAATTCACAGGCCCAACAGATCTAGGCCAGGTTCTTGCGGTTCTTGTTTGGATCCGTTCTTTTGAAATAAACTCCTGCTTTGAAGTACTTTCGCCATTTTGTGGGATGATTCTACTTTCCCATTGTAATTTGATATAATAGTCAAAAAAACCCATGATTTCAAAAATTGCTAAATATCCTCTTTAGTTTATAAAAATAGAAAAACAAAATCCTATAGTTTGACATAATCACTAAAAATCCCTCTTACGACAAAGAATTTTTTGGCTAGTTTTATAAACAGCAGGGGTTTTTTTCAACTATTTTTGTAAACTATAGGGGGATTTTTAACGATTTTTGAAGTCATAAGGTCTTTTTACTATTATGTCAAAGTACATTAGGAAAATTAGAATTATCCTCCATGTTTTTTCTTGTTTAAAACACGATGGTTTCTTCAATAATTTGATAACTTATAGGATATATTCAAACTAAAGTTAGTTTGAATTTTTATGTTTTAAAAATTTGAGTATATTCAATTTACACTTTTGAAGGGTTTGTAAATGTTTGGTTGTATTCAATTTAAATTTGTACGGATTCCATTGAAAATCTAAATGTGTTCAATTTTGATATTTTTTAAAAAAATAAATAAATAAATTTAAGTGTATAAAAGAAAAAAAAAATAATTGCTTTTATAGTTTTTGCTTAAGTGATGGAATTCGCTGAAGTGTGAAGTAAGATTTATGAATAAAAAAACCCATAACAAATGTTACTCTACGCCTACAGATTTTACATAGAATTGTGACAAAATTTATATGGAAGCTTTGGAATTCATGGATTCCATCAAAATCTATCACTGAAAAAACTATTATCAAACTAAAAAAACAAAAAACTTTGAATTGAATATGTCCCCATTAATATATTAGGACTTATATGTGCGAATTTGTATATATATATATATATATAAACAATTGTACAGCTCATGATAATATATATTAATTTACAATTATTTTATTATATTTTTTCTTTCTAACTTCGAATTGTGGCTCATGGTTCCAAGGAATCTCTAGTGGGATATGAACACAATTTTTCATGATGGCTAACCTAAGAAGGAGGAGTTAATTCTGAAAGAGCTTGCTTTATATATTTCTAATTATCAGAAGTTGAATGGAATTAATAAAGTAATCCCAGTTGTATATTCTCCTGTTTTGCATGTTAAGTGACAACCTCTTGATAAGAGCTCTCTTAAACTAAATGTAAATGTTGCAATAGGGTAATGCTACTGGTTTTGTA
Organism: Nephelium lappaceum; assembly: GCA_021234005.1. Classification (NCBI taxonomy): domain Eukaryota; kingdom Viridiplantae; phylum Streptophyta; class Magnoliopsida; order Sapindales; family Sapindaceae; genus Nephelium; species Nephelium lappaceum. The sequence goes on from CM037996.1 coordinate 26,005,712, forward strand.
GGGATTGGAGCTTTGAATCGTGATTACCGTGGGAATGTGTTATACATGTTCTGTCTATGAAGATTACCAGTTATTTCAATCTTTTTTTGGTTGAATATGTGGCAGTTCAAGATGGTTTGAAATTTGTCTTGGCTCATGACTATAAGCCTCAAGTTGTTGAAACAAATGCTCAGTTGGTTTCCTTGGCAATTCAGGTTAAGAATTTCTCCACTGTTGAAGACTCATTTATCATGGATATTTCCTCCATGTTGATTGCATTGGACAATATTCAATGCCAATTTACTCTAAGAAGGAATAATGAGATAGTTCATAGGCTTGCAATTTTGGTTTTTAGAAGCAATCGTAGTCAATTTTGGTTTCATTCGGTTCCAAATTGTATTTTAAATATTATTCTTACAGATGTTTCTTGAATAAAATTGCTAAAAAGGATGGCTACTGCAGTGGATATTCCATTGCTTTATATCTCATTTTCCTTGGATATTTGAAAAGAATTTTAGTTGTTTGTCTCTGTTATCTTTGTCCAGTCCAAGAGGGAATCATAAAAGATGAAGTACTATTGCTAAATTTCATTGACCATATTTGTTTAAATAAGAATAGATACTTTCCATATTAGTTAAACATATCTATTTAAAATACAACAGATATGTCTCTTCAAAGAGAGCTATAGTCATAACTCTTCTTTATGAAAAATGAAAGTATAGGCAAAACTCTGTGAGTTGACTTGATTGTTGGTCTATAATCATGCTCGCGATATAAGGCATTCATGCTTAATTAGTCATAAAGCTTGAGAGAGGTTGCTGGAAAGGAATGAGGACCCCAAACAGCTAAACCACTTAAAAGTTTAAACTACATATGGCATTATGCAAAATGTATTAATATGTGTAAACACTCTTTACAAGATTCCGATCCCCCTGCTTAATTGACTTCAACTTTCACTAGCCACATAACACATTTGGTGGCTCTAAGCCTGATCAATCCATTTATTCTTCTGACTCTAGTTTCAATATTGTTTTCGAATCCATGCACTTGTCCCCTCTCCTATGGAATTTTATTAACTGTCACAAGTCACTGTATTAATTCAATTAGTGCTTTATTCCAAATTCCCACTTATGATTTCTCCTTCTTTGTGAAATATTCGCTCCTGGCTTCGGGACCAATTTTCCCAATGCATTTTGCCATACATGCGGTGATGCCTTATTCTTCTCACACACCAACTTATAACAAAGAAAGATAATTAATCATTGTTTGATGATCATTAAAACAAAAGATAAATTATTATATAAACAATGTCTTTTGTCTGTTTAAAAACATAAAACATGTCTAGCTAGTGGCGCCTTTTGAGAATAAATGATAAGCTATAAATATATATATATATATATAATAATTCTACCATCAATATCTTCAAACTTTAAAAAGTTAGGACAAACCAATCAAATTCATCCATTACATTTGAATTAAATATGAGAGGGAATATATTTTAGAAGAAAAAATATAATGGATAAATTTGACTAATTAATCCTAACTTAAAGTTTAGAAACATTGATGATAGAATCATTTTATTTATATATATATAGATATATATTTGATATGAAGATATGGACTTATATTTTGTTAGAATATATGGGTTTATCATCACTTCTGTTTTAAAAATATTCTTTACCTTATTATTATCTATTTTGTTAGTGTTCCATTATGAAAAAAACCAAATTTGTTGTTATTTTATTATAAAAATAATTTTTCCAATTTTATTATATATAGGGTTGTTTTGTAATTTTTCGGTGTATCTATTATTTGAATTACTTTCTCTCTTTTTCTCTTACTTTCTCTTGTCCTCTCTTATTTGGTTAGAATTTTATATTCATCCAAAAAGAGCTCTTATATGCTCGTCGGCATATCTTATCCTTGCAGAATTTTTTTTTTTTTTTTTTGTGATAATTTATAAATAGGAGTATTTCTATCTAAAATACATAATAAGTATTATTAAAAATCAAAGTAATGATCTAATGATAGGACCAAAATTTACCAATTAAAAGTGCTACTTATAAAACCAATTTTTTTTCTATTTTCATGGTGATGAGTTCTTAATAGTATGTTATTACTGTCCAATATAATTTAATAGTAAAAAGCTTTCGTTTAATTTCACAATTACATAAATTTGAGTAGCTTGATATTTCAACAAAATACCACATTAACTAATCACATGCATAGTCAAAAACACTTTATTATCTTTTATAGTCATATGAAACATGGAGGAGTGTTCAGATTCAAGTGCTGCTCCCTTTAATTTATGCCGGTCAAAGTCTTTCTTTTTTGCTCAATAAATTAACAGGTCAATATCACTTTCCAAAGTCTTCTTTCTTTGGTTCCCATCGTCTTTCTGTGGTTGTGTGGCTATGACTGTCAATCGAGGATAGTGGATAGTATAGTGGAAGGGTACAACCCCACTTGTTTCTTAATTTTAAGGTTAAATCTTCTTTCAATGTAACAAATTTTTTCATCTGTGTATAGATAGTCTTTTCTGATTTTGAGAATAAATATTGGGACCGCTCAATAAGTAGATTCTATCAATAATTCTCAATAAGTAGATTCTATCAATAATTCTTAATACATATTTGATCTAATATCAAAAAATGTGATATAAAAACAAAAAATAATAATAATAATAATTATCGATAAAAAAAGTCCACACAATAACGTGTATACATATATACATGTATATATATGTATATATAAAAAAAATTTTATTGTGGAGTTTAAAGCGAATTTGTATGTCTTAATCAACATCAAACATTTAAGAATTTATAGGATTTTTGAATTATTAAAAAAATAAAAAATATATATTTTAAGACTAGAAAAAGAAAAAACAGAGTATTTTTTAGTATTCTCCTTTATTCACGATTTAAGTGCTAGTTGTTTTGCGCTGCGAACATTTTTTTTCTTTTTTCATGAATTATTTTGTTCTTTGATCGTGAACTAACTAGTTCTAAAAAAACCTTATCAATTACGTTCCTTTTTAATCACACTAGGTAATAACTATTAACTAGTGACTGAAATCCTTCCTAGCATATGATGAAAATAATTAAATAATTAATAAATTTTTTCTGTCTGTTTTTGGTTATATAAAAGTCCTTTGAGACAGTTAAATTATTTTTGAGAAATATATTACTCTCTTTCTCTTCGGTACACACTGATAGTCTGATATAATAAATTCAGGTTTACAATTATCAGTCATTAGATTCACTTACTTTCATTTACTTTGACTTAATCAACACTAATTTAGGTGCAATAATGACCCACAAACCTTGCATTGATTTTATTAATTCAGTACATATTGAGGAGACAATTTGTCTCTCTATATATATACACACTCTTAATTTATAAGGTGCATAGTTCTATTTTTTTTTTTTTTTTCATATTGGATATCAAATTATCACCAGTGCAAATTTGATTTATGTGTACCTAGCTAACTTTTTAGGTGCATACTTTTGCATAGATTTTCATGGGAGAGGCTTATTTATCATTGGTGTAAATTCGATTCATTTCGGTTAATATTGATGTTAATTGAAATATAAGTCAAATTTGCACTAGTGATAATTGAGCGTCCCACACAAACACTTTGCATGATTCATGCTGTTCCTGATCATTACTCTCTCTCTGTACATACATAGACAAAAAGAAAATGCATTTATATGATATTCTGAAAAAGTAATTCAATCAAACATTTTAAAAAAATAGAAAATAAATTTATGGGAATAGAACATGACTCAATGCAAGCCCACGATCTCATGAATGTGAATTATCATTGGGCAACCTTAGATTTGTTAAAATATATATAAATTTTATTTTTGCATAAAATCATGTTATTATAAAAATTAATACTTTCCTAAAAACAGTCTCATATACGCTATTGCAATAACCATATATATATATACACATATATATATACACATATATATATATATATATATCAACTTGATCTATTTGCGCTAGGGTGTAAAAGGAATGACAAGAAATTAAAAAGAGGAAAAGTAAAAGATGACAAGAAATTAAAAAGGGAAAAAGTAAAAGTTGCTATATGTCCTTCATTGAAACATTCCCACCAACACTCTTACACCTGCCGACGTAAATTAGTCAACCCCAGCCCCCCCCCAGTCACTATAAATCTGATTCTTTGCCATCACTTGGAAGTTGGAACTCATTACAAGTGGTTATATTGTTATACTTTGTAGTTGGAGTTGCAGAGTGTTTTAGGAAGAAATTAAGATAGTACTGATCAATATGGCTCTCTTGGGTGGCTTCATGCCAAAAACCATGATCCCGCGGCTTCCTGATTGCAGGCCGTACAAGAAAAGAACTGGCATGGTCATGATGTACGTTTTAACTGTTCCTTTATTATTGTTTAGTTTCTTTATTCTTACTTGTCCTTTTTTCTTTCATTAATTAATTTTGTGTCAAAATAAAGTTTCAAATATATGTCTTAGGCATGTTAACATTTTTATAAATGTTTTCTTTAAAAAAAAAAAAAGAAATCGATAAACACTACTAGAAATATGTTGATGGTGATGGGTTTTTTTTTTTTTTTTTTTTCTCAATAATCAAATAGTTCTCTATACTAAATTTATCAAAATTTGTTAAACCCTCCTAAAACCCTTTAATTTTCTTGATGATGACTAAAAACCATTTACAAATGAACTTTTTTCTCATATATATGAGATGGCAACAATTAAAATATTTCACAAATTTCATTTATCATAACTGACGAAATTAAAGTTGGCTAATTTGTAGTTTTTGAGATTCTATCTATTAATTGATTACAATTTTTCAGCATAATTATGTATGCCTTATATATATCAATATTAATTATTACAGATTAATTATTAACATAACAGGCATATAAACTAATTAAGCCTTTTTTTCCTGCTTTCTTATGCACCAGAAATAGTGGTAAACCTAATAGACCACCGAAGAGTTCCGGGAAACCTCCACAGATAAATAGGGATAGTAGTACTTCTCTTGGCAGCTTAAAGAGTGAGAAACAACTTGACAACAACAACAAAGTTATAATACCAGATGATGGTTATTCGAAAAAAGCCAAGTCCTCAGGTTAATTGAGGGGTGTTTGAGAGCTAGCGGGTAACTGTAACTCGCTAATGAAGAAATAGCGTTGTTGGGTAGGGGTAATTTTTTTTTTTTTTTTTTTTCACTAGAAAATCTAAAAAAATGAAGGGTATTGCACTAGAAATTAAGGCCATTTGTGCCTCTTATATATACGTACGTTTTTAATTACTAGCTTGTTGATGTTTGTTTGTGAGACATGATATAGACGAACGTTTTTAATTACTAGCTTGTTGGTGTTTATTTGTGAGACATGAGATCGAAATATATATATATATATATATATTGTAATTGTTGGATCAATTAATACAATTTCAAGGGAATGAGATTGCAACTTAGATGTAAATTGTGTTGAAATTTGTTAAAAGGCCTTGTCATATGTGTACCTCTTCTTCAATGAGTTCATGGGAAATCTTTCTTATATGGAGGAAACAAAAAAAAAAACTTGAACAATATTCAGTCAAGACACCGTTAAATAGAAAAAACCCTTGTCATATGTTGGATCGATTAACCCATGAACTTTTAGATACCGTCTGATACACAGAGGACAAAGGCCTGGAACCGTTTGAGTTTCCCATCCAGTCTCCTGTTTGTTAGTGGACTGCATCGGATAAATCCAATCCTGGCAAGCCAGTTGCGGTACCATGTGAGCCCACCAACTATGGTGGGTTAACAAACACAGTCCTGAATTGCGGGACCTTATATTGTATATAATTTTTTATTATTTATTCTTTTACTATTGATATTATAAAATTCAAAAATAATATAATTTATTTGAGTGTATATAAAAATAGTATAATATCATGATATTATTTAAAAATTACTTCATATATATTATTAGTTTATAGTTGATATAGTTATTTCATAAAACTATTATTAAAAAAACATGTGATAAAATAGTATTTTTAATATTAATTTACAAATCAATAATGTTTTCTTCAACCTTAATTGTAAATCATTTTAATTAATTTTAAAAAAAAAATTAATTATTTTTAAATATAAATTAATTTATAATATTATAATATTTAATCTCAAAGCATTGAATAAAAAAAAATTATTGTTTTTGTCAAATCTCAAGTCATACCAAACAAAAGACGTACTATTTTTACTAATTCTCACTGCACTGACCAACTTACAGTATTAATTTAGTCCAATTCAATCCATTTTATTCATATCCAGTCCGATCCCATAAAAATAGTTCAATCCAATGTCACACGTTAAACACACTATGAGACCATGTTTGTTTACTAGTATTAGACTCCCAGTCCAATCTTTTATTTGGTAAGACACTAGACTAAATAAAATTCAATCCAGTGTTTCCTTCTTTCCCACTCAAGCGTAATTTGTCACTTCGTTTTTCAAACATTTAAAAAAAAAATTCCCATTATATTATTAATTTTTTATGTTTAAAAATTAATTTAATAGATATTATTCAAATAATTTAAATGATAATATGTTTAATATTAATTCAAAATAAATATTATTTTATTTAAAATTAATTGCACATATTTTTTAATTTTAAGAAATAAATTTATATACTTTATTTTATCCAAAAGAATATTTAAAAAAAAATTCATCCAAGTTAATTTATAATTTTTCAATAAAAAATTGACATACAGAAGTTAATTTAATTTAATGTGATAGTGACTATCTTATATAATATAAAATATATGGAAAATTACACTAAAGTACCTCGATCTATTGTGTTATTACAACAATAATGCGAGTTTAGACTAAATTACACAAAGATACCCTTGACTGAGTTTGACTAACAGTCCATCAATGGCAAAATAAACGTCCCAAGGGCAAAATGGTATTTTTATATGTCAAATTTCCCTCTCCCTTTCTCGATATCTCTCTGTTCTTCTTCTTCTCTTCTTCTTCTTCTTTTATATGTTAAAAACTCAGTCATCTCAATTGAATTGCCATCACAACCACCCTCAAATCAATATAGCACCCAAACAGCAAACTATCACCACCAGCAACCAACCATCATCACGCAAAAAAGGAAAAAAAAAAACAAGAACAGAAGATGACAGTTCGATTGCAACCCAGAAACTGGGTTTGGATTCGAACCCAGTAACTGGGTTCCAATCGAACCCAGAAACTGGGTTCCAAGGAACCCAGTAACTGGGTTCGAATCGAACCCAGATCTGAGTTCCAATCGAACCCAGATCTGGGTTCCAATCGAACCCAGATCTGGGTTCGAAGGAACCCAGTAACTGGGTTCCAATGTAACCCAGATCTGGGTTCCTTCAAACCCAGAAACTGGGTTCGATTCGAACCCAGATCTAGGTTCCATTGGAACCCAGTTACTGGGTTCCTTCGAACCCAGATCTGGGTTCCATTGGAACCCAGAGAATAAGAAGAGCAGAAAAAGAAGAAGAAGAAGAAGATGATGACAAGCAGAAGCAGAAGAAGAAGAAAAAAAAAAAAAGGAGAGAGAGAGAGATTTTGTTTTTTAGAGAGAGAGAGACATTTTGTTTAAATAATATTATTTTATATATAAAAAGACGAATTTACCCTTGAGATGTTAATTTTACAGTTAATGGATTGTTAGTCAAACCAGGTCAAAGGTATTTAGGTGTAATTTAGATAAAACTCGCATTATGACTGTAATAATTCAATAGGTCCGGATACTTTAGTGTAATTTACCCTAAAATATATAATATTTTTGGTCCAATTTCATGTAATATCAAACAAAAGACAATATTATTTTTAATCAAATCCAAAGTGCACGGAACACAGTATGGTATTTATTTAATCCAATTCTATTTATTTAATCCAATTCCATCTTTTAAAAATAGTTCAATCATATTTCGTGCACCACATGCACCCTTAGTTTAATGTTCAAACATATGACTATTCATGCTAAAGCATCAACATTTTAAATTGAAATTTTATTGAAGGCTAGGTTGGTTTTATTATATATTTTAAATGGTAATTTTACGAGTGTCTAGAGCTTACGTTTTGATAAAACAACAAAGTTTTAATAAATTTTTTCAAAAACAGTCTTGACAGTTGTTTATGGATTTTTTAAGCTTTCAAGTTATTCTTTAAGGTAAGTTTGCAAGCTCAATGCTACATCAAATCTTTTCATGATTTAAATCATCTAGCATTGCATAGAGATCGATAAAGTATGAAAGATCAGTTTTTTTTTTTTTTTTTTTTAAGTTACCAAGTTTTCATAACGACTAATAATTCTATGTTGTAACAATTAAAGAAAATTGTAAAAAAAAAAAAAAAGACAGTAACATTTTGTCCTTTAAACTTTTAGATTTGTAATAATTAAATAATGAATGATCATTAAATGGTATCAAAACTAACGAGTTGTAAGAGGGATAACCACAACACTTTTAGTAACACCAATTATTGAATAAGTTAAATTTGAGAGGACAAATCTAACATACGTAAGAGATGGAATGAAAATGTTCCATGCTCCATAGCCATGAAATAAGCACAATCTATTGCATGTGAGATCATGTTAAAGGTGTGATTAAATTAATTTTTTATAATGATTAATTAAAATTAGACCGAGAATGGTTCGAAATCTTTGAATTAAAGAATAATAATAATAAGTGTGGAAAAATGGTACACGTTAGTTTTCAGAACCTGTTTTTAACTAGTAAATCATATAAGATTTTAGTAATTTACATTTTTTTTTAAAATTAAAATATCATGTTTTAAACTTTAATAACAATTTTAGATAAATTTTAATAGAGGTATTATATATTGTTCATAAATAAACTGATTAATCCCTGATCTTTTACTTCACTCTAGTCATCTGTATGTCATCATATAAATAAACTGATCAATGCAGTTTTTTTTTTTTTTGAACCGAAGCTATATTAAACGCAAACAAATAAAATACAATCTTCAGTGATTCCTTGCCACCTACGGACCTCATTCGAGGACAAGGTAATTGAGGCGAGTTTATGAGTCAAACGGTTTCCTAACCTAGGGACCGCTTGGCACAACACAATACCCACCTCAACACACAAAACCTTAATATCACCAATAATAAAACCACTATCACTCCACAGCTCACAGTCAGAGTTTATCTCCCCTACTACATTAGTAGCATCTACCTCAGCTGTGTAGATTCGCAGCCCCAAACTGTATGCCAAAGCCAAACCTGCTCTCAAGGCCAGCAGCTCTCCAACCGCAGGCGAGACCCGCCCTATCAACATCCTGGATTTAGCGATCACAACCAAGCCCTCATGGTTTCGAATAGCCAGGCCCACCCCACACCAATTCTTGCTATGGTGCACCGCCACATCAGAATTCAGCTTCAGGCACCCAAGAGGATGAGGGCACCATACAGGTTGCAGGCTGTGCCTTAGAGGACCGAAGGGGGGGGGGGGGGGGGGGGGGGGGGGGGGGGAGGGGATAGGGAGGAAAAAACTTCTGCGCTGGACTGGAACTCCCTAAGGGCACCTACTACCCAGTCTGTAATATCAGCCGATTGCCTCACTCTGAGGCCCTGGATAACAGCGTTTCTGTTATTCCACAGGCACCACACGATCATACACGCCAGTTCAGTCGCCTCCTTACTACCCGCCTTCCTAACAGCAACCAAGACATCTAAGAAAGACCACTGCTTAAGCACACTGCCTCCTAGAGCATTCTGAAGAGCACCCCAGGCAGGTTGAATCGAGCTGCAGCTAAGAAGGGCGTGCTCGACTGACTCAAACTCCTCCTCACAGAGCTAGCAGTAACCTTCAGAGATGATCCCCCTTCTTAACAGGTTCACCTTAACAGGCAAAGCATTATTAAAAGCACGCCAAATAAGGATCTTAACCTTTGGGTGAATATTAAGGTTCCATAGAAATTTCCATCACTCTCCACCCTCCTTGCTATTTGAAGAGGTGCTTATCTCGGAGCAATTTCGGGCTAGTTGATATCCACTCTTGACCGAATAGAAACCTTTCTTGTCATAGTGTCATCTTAACCTGTCACTGACTTGCCTCGCACTAACGGGGATCCCTAGAATCACTTCCACATCCACCAGCATGAAACATTGGTGTAGCATCCGCAGGTTCCACAATGATTTAAGTTATCCATCAATTCAGACACTCTAATATCAAGGTCTACACACCTAGAGACCGGTAAAAAAGTAGATGGTCTCGGTAGCCAAGGGTCCTTGAATACTTTGATTGATCTACCATCGCTTACCTACCACCTCAGCCCTTTACACAATAGCTCATTACCCCATAATATGCTATTCCAAACATGTGAGCCACCTCTCCTTTGAACCGCTTGTAGGAAGGCACTGTTGGGAAAATATTTGGCTTTCAGAAGGCTCGCCATCATGGAATTCGGCTCTCTTAGGATCCCCCAAGCCTGTTTTGCAAGCAACACCTGATTGAAGGACACTAGATCTTTAAAGCTCAACCCTCCCTTTGCCTTAGGTAGACACATCTTATCCCCCCCCATCCAACTTATCTTCCATCTATCACCCTTAACCCCTCACCAAAATTTCAAGGTTAACGATCCAAGATCCTTATAGAGGCCAACGGGAAGGCGAAACATACTCATCACGTACGTGGGAATCGCTTGAGCCACCACTTTGATCAAAATCTCTTTGCCCCCGAAAGAGAAGAGGCAGCCCTTCCACCCCCGAAACTTGCCCCAAACCCTTTCTTTGATCGAATTAAAGGTTCGCCTTTTATGTTTACCAACTAACGTAAGTAAGCCTAGATATTTATCATATACGTTGTCGTTCCCCACCTTTAGCCTCAGTTGTAATTCTTTACTTACTCGCAAATCCACATTTGGGATCACAACTAGAAAGGACTTCTCCAAGTTGACACACTGCCCAGACCCTTTTCCATAGGTCCGAATCACATCTTCAATTAAGGCACAATTATTCCCTGAAGCCTTGCAGAAAAGAACACTGTCATCTGCAAAAAATATGTGACTAACGAGCGGGCTATTCCTAGCACACTTGATATCCAGGCCCCTGCCATGAAGCTCAGCCTTCCAAAGCCCACTCGAAAACGCCTTAGCGCACAGAAAAAACAGGTAGGACGATAAGAGGCAGCCCTGTCTAATGCCCCTGGATGGCTTTAACTCTGCAACCAGATCCCCATTGAGGAAAAATGCCAGCTTGGAGGTAGTGACACAACTTAGGACCAGTTTAATCAACCTTTGTGGAAATCCCATCCTTAAGAGCACGGCCTCTAGAAAATCTCACTCCACTTGATCGTACGCTTTGGACATATCCAACTTCAGGGTCATCCATCCTTGTAGGTCTCTTTTCAAGCTAATACAATGGAGCAACTCAAAGGAGATCAGGACATTATCAAAAATCTACCTACTTGAGACGAATGCGGACTAGTTAGGCGAGATCAGCTTCGGAAGCACCTTCTTGATTCTACGGGCGATTAGTTTAGTTACAATCTTGTACACTACGCTACTAAGGCTTATTGGCCTAAAATCCTTCAAATAGACAACATTCTTCTTCTTTGGGATAAGGACTACATTCATGTAGTTAAAGTCTTGGACAGAGCACCCACCACCCAGTATCTTCAGACAGACTTGTGTTAGTTCCTGGCCTACCACGTCCCAAAATTTCTGGAAAAAGACGGCACGGAAGTCATCTGGGCCAGGAGCTTTCGAGGGACCTAGATCAAACACTATAGTCTTGACTTCCTCCTTCTTATAAGGGTCTAGCAGTTCGGAAATGTCTTTCGAGGACAGCTGTGATTGGATCGATTCACACGCTTTTGAGATTTTCGCCTTCGACGACTTTGACGATCGGAACATGTTCAAGAAGAAAATATTAACCATTCTCGCCATTCCTTCCTTAGAGTCCTCTACCTTCCCATCTGAATCCACTAACCACACTATCTCATTCTTCTTTTTGCGTGCAGTAGCTCGCGCATGGAAGAATTTTGTGTTACGATCACCTGCTGCCAATCAATCCGTACAAGCCATTTGCTTCCAGTACATCTCTTCTTTAGTCAGAAGATCCTCAAGATCAGACTCAGTTTCTTTAATTTTCTCCATCACTCCCCTCTAACGACATACCCCGTACAGTCTTTCAATCATTTGTTTCTTTTTGTCAATCATCCTTCATAGAGAACCAAAACGAACCTTGCTCCACCCTGTTAGCCTCTCCGCACATTTGGCTAGCTTGAGCTGTAAATCCCTCGAGTCTTGCATTGTACCCAAACTCTCCCACACCTCCGAAACCACTTCTTTACACCCATTTCCTTTAGCCAAAAAGGATCGAACATAAACCTCCTTTGTTGTGGATGACCTTGCCAACTTCTACTTCTCATGGTCAACAAGATCGATTTGTAATTTGATCCATTAAACCCCAAGTGGTCCACCTTCGCATTAGGGAAAGCATCCCGCCACTGTTGGTCTCCTACGAATCGGTCCAATCGTTCCTGCACATTTGCTCCACCATCCCTTCTATTGTTCCATATAAACCTTGGTTCATTGTAACCTAAGTCCCACAAGTCACAATCATACAAAGCTTGTTTAAAACTAACCATACCACTCACCCCCTTTTCCGAGCCCCCACATTTCTCAAACGCTTTCAGTATCTCATTGAAGTCCCCTCCGACCAGCCAGGGCAGATTATCAATATCCCTCAGTCTCCTCAGTAGTTCCTAAGATCCATGTCTGTTCTCTTGCTTAATATTCCCATAGAACCTAGTGAATCTCCACCTGCGCCCCTCTTCCATACTAATCCGCACATCAATGTGCCCTCTAGAATAAGATAGCAAACTGATCATCTCTTTTTCCTTCCAGAGCAGAGCTAAGCCCCCACTCTTGCCCTCACTTTCAACCATTAGAGCCCCTTGGAACCCAACAACTCCTTAAATCTAGATATCTTTTCTCCGTAGAGTTTAGTTTCACTTAGGAAAACTAAACTAGGGGAAAGTTGTCTAATCACCCGTTTTAGGGCCATAAACGTACGAAGGTTCCCCATCCCTCGCACGTTCCAACATATGATACTCATGGCTCCCGGCGGGCTTGAAACTCAGGCTCCGCCGATGAAACAAACATTTCCACATCACCCAAAACCACATTTTTAGCTTTCTTTGTAACCTCACACCGCTCATCTTTGAAAACTGGTTTCTTCCTTTTAAGGCCACTCCTCGCCTCTACCTCGCCCTCCGTTGTCTTGATAACAGCTATGGGAGATCGAATCACAAACTTACCTTTGGTTTTTGATCACTGTCATGGGGAAACACTATAGCTCCTGCTCATTACCAGCATCCTTTCCCTAAAGTTGCTCATGCCCTAGCAGCCATCTTCCATTTACGCTTTTGTATTCTGCATGGGCTCCCCTTTAAACTATCTATTCTCATATTATTTGGTGACCCCACTACCGCGCTTGCCTTGACTGAAACACCTACCGATTTTTGTACCATAGATTCTTTTACCTGTCTGTCTAGGCACTGCTTTGCACAAGCACTATTATTGGACACAAAAACCCTTTTTATTAGCTTAGCAAGCATAATCTCACCCTGTACCCCGCTATGGGTACCATTAGTTATAAGGGACGGGACCACTTCCACATTCCATAACAAAGATATTCCTTCCACCCCTTTCAGCTTGGAAGTCAAGTCCTTTTCACTCCTCTCCCTATAAAGGACTGGATCCACTCTAATTTTTGCCTTCAGGTGTCTGCCGAGATCCCTCAATCTCTCCTCTCCCCTCATCTCATTGTCCACATCCATCCCGTTTTCATTCCTTCTTCCTCCCATGTCCGCCATCGGGTCAGGCCTTTCACTCTTTTTCCTTCCCCAAGCACTCTGACTAGCCCGTAGCCAAGAGCCATACTCTCTTTTAGCCTTCCGTCGGACCTCTTCCATCGCCGCTACATCCCTGCAATCACTCCCACCATGTCCCAATCTCCCACATGTATAACAGAACTCAGGTAGGTTTTCATAGGTGATCACCACCACTTTCATTTCCTCGTTCCCACCCAGGTTCAGCTACAATACCCTCTTCAACGACTTACTTATATCTATACACACTTTCACCCTTAGAAACTTCCCTCTACACTCTCTAGATTCCTCAGGGACCCAAACAATTTCGCCAATCTATTCAACCAACACTCTGGCCACCTTGGGATTCATACACATCAACGGAAGCTTATGGATTTAAACCTATATTGGAAGCCTATCGAAGCCCAGTTTGGACACATCACCCACTCCTTCCGGTTTCTCTAAAACTATAAGGTTATTCTTGAAATGCCATGGACCACGATTCCAAATCAATTCCCTAGTCTCCATTTAGCCAAAGTAGAACATAAAGGTGTTGTTATCGATAGATTCCACCTCCAATTCGCCATAGATCCCCTAGATCTGTTCAATCACAGTTCTAAAACCATCTCGGTTAACCCTCTTAGCACCTAAGACCTTACCCACCAAGCAATGCTTGACTTCTTCAAAGCCTTTTTCGAACACCGTTCCTTTAATTTTGCAAATCAACCCTTCCTCCTCTGAGAGATTTAGGGATTTACATAACCTTGCTATCTCTTCATCCTTCATGCCTCTACTCCCCCGAGAGAAAAGACACGAGCCTAAGTTTGGACCACTAAGGAAAATGACGCGAGTCTATTATTAGACCGTTGAAGAAGATGCAAGAAGAGCGCACAACTCCTCTTACAAGAACGGCTGCCTCTTGGACGACTACCTCTATCTTAATCGCTCACTTGGAGAGAGCAAAAAGAGGACCAGTAAAGTTCACTCCTTTGATCAACGTAGTTTTAGAGTTTAGAAACACTTATAGTTTGACAATTTGCTATTTATATATAATCAAATATTATTCTTAAACATTATAACTATCAAAAGAGTATATTAAATATAAATTAAGCACACGCCTCACATGTGCCACCAACTCTAGTAATCTTGAAAAACTTATACCTAGTAAAAGCTTGTAAGTTGACTGTTTTAGTACTATATAAATACTCAAAGTTGCATAGTTAAATGAATTCACATATATTTTAGGTGGAGTGTTTTCTTTTTTTTTTTTTTTTTTTTTTGAGAAAAGGTGGAGCAATGGTTGATTATCTTTATTGTTTTTAGAAAAATATATGTTCAAATGATGGTAACTTATGAGAGTTGTAATAAATATATTATCTATTACATTATCTCATGATTTAAATGATAGTTATAAGTTATATCTGATAGCATTTGAATAAGAATTATGATAAAACATTTTAACATTAAATCATTATGACTATTTATGTTAAGAAAGTTACTCATAAACTTTGTTACTTAATGGTAAATTAATATTTTATTTTTTAAAAACTTATATTACCTTTCTCATATATATATATATATATATATATATATAAAGTAAGGAAAATACAGCCAAAGGTAAAGTGAAATCCTACAAAACCTAGTGTGATCAAAGTACACAAAAAATTTAAATCACTCCTGATTTAGTAATAAAAGGTATTTTATAACTATTATATAGTTATCACTTATCACATATTCTTGAACTAAAAGAAATTAATCATACTAGCAACGCAATACTTTACGTCGCGAAAACTTTTAACAATATATTTTATACGATGCAAAAGGTCAAATTTGGTGTAATATGGTCACTCACGAGTCAATATTGCTTGAATCAAAATGAGGTATTTAGAGTAGATGTTTCATGTATAGTTCGCAATTTATTCCATACATGGAATTCTATCTCTATGTGTTGCTTGATTAACAATACTAAAAAAAAAAAATCAATCTTTTCTTTTCTGGGAGCACAAAAAAATCATGCACAATTGCTGCTTGATATATCTTATGGTGTACACTCCTGTGAATTGTGATAATGAGGTGGCTAATTAACATTCACAATTTTTTTTCCTCCTTGAAATGAAGTCGAAAAGAGGGACGGGCTAACATCAGAGTCCAATTTCTAACTTTCAAAGTCTTTCTTTTTGCTCAGCAAAATTGATACAAGTCACCTTCCAAAAGTCTTCGTTCAATTCCAACTTTTTTGGCTCTTCGTTTTATGTGGTCTTTTACATATTATAGTTTAAATATATTTCCACAAGCATGCATTGGGAAAGTTGGAGGATACTGACTTGATATGATTGGCATATACTACATAGAGATAATTGCAAAAGTACCCCCGACTTTTGATCTAATTACAGGCACGTGCGAGTTTTGACCATAGTTATAGAAACTTCAACCCAGGTTTCATTAGTGTTACAATAACACCCTTTATCATTAGGTGACTAGTAGTTGACTGAAGCAAATGAGAGGGGCCCTGACTTTTTTTCTGTCTTTTTAAAAACCAGAGAAACAGGTTCCTTCCCTGTGGTTGTGTATCTCTCTGTTCATAAGATGATGGGATCCAATTATTATAAAGTATATTTTACAATTTTATGTGGATAATTTTTACTTTTTATTGTGGAGGCAATTATCCTCCAATTACAAGAGTAGACATTTGGATTTTGTAAGTTTTGTTGGATCTTGACAATACCTAATAAACCTTTAACCAGTTTACTGTTAGTTTTCTAAAAAGAAAATAAAAAAAGACACTCACAAATATTTTGAAATAGCAATCAATGGAATATGATTTTGTCTAAACAACATTAAGAAAATAATCTAATAAAATTGAAATCTTTAATTTCATAATCCCAAACTCAAATAAGAAGACCAATTTAATTAAACTGACAGATATGGAGCAATGAAGCAAATAAGGATAATTATAGTAATTGATTTAATTTAAATTTAAAGGTTTATTCTTATGTTGTGCTTAAAAGTGTTTTGATGCTGCCGAATTGATTCTTAAGTAAAACTTTTTGTAAATGTTTTTATTTTATAACGTACAATTAAATATAGAAAGGCTAAAATAATTAGAGATTAAAAAAAGTAGTCTCTTAAAAATACTTTTATAAAATAAAATAAAATAAAAACCCGCTATTTAAGGTCCTTATTTATAGAAGAGATAATCCCATTATGCCCTTGTCATTTAACATAATAGCCAAAACACCCTAATAGTTTCGGAAATCACTAATAATCCGTCTACCGTTTGATTGAATAGGGAAAAACCCAGTGGTCATATAAATTGAAGTCGAAGAAAAATTGAACCAAAAAAAGAAAAATTGAAAAAAAAAAATTCAATCTAGATCTTTAAGTTGAAGTTGAAGATTTGGAAATCTTTAACTATCTTTAAAAATAATAATAATAAATAAATAAAAAGGACATTAACTTTTACAAAAGAGGAAAGAAATTTTTTTTTAAAAAAAATTAATAAAAAAAAACATTGCAAAACTTCAAAAAGGATTTGAATCGCTTGAAACCTATCATTTTCTGGGTTTCCAATGATTGGAAGCATAGGAAATAATGGGTTTCCAACGATCTAGATCTTCTTTGAAGTTCTGGACTTTTTCTTTTTTAAATTTTCCATTCCATTTTTGCAATATATATATATTTTTTAAAAAATTAATCCCTTTTATTTTATTTTATTTTTGAAGATAACTAAAGATTTCCATATCTTCAACTTCAACTTGAAAGTTTGGATTGATTTTTTTTTTTTAGTTTTCTTTTTTTTTTTGGTTCATTTTTTCTTCAACTTCAATTTAAAAGTAATATCCTTTTTGATTTTTTATATTTTTATATTATTTATTTTGATTTTTTTATATTTTTATATTTAAAAGTTTTATTTTTATTTTTTGATTTTTAAATTTTTATGTTATTAAATTATTTAAACAAAGGATAAATTTGACATTTTAACTTTTCTAACATTTTTATTAAAAAATTGATGGCTTTGGGGATTTTAGATAAAAATGAAATTATATATGGTAAAAATGACATTTTCGCAAACTACAATAAATTTTTTAGAATTATCCCTAAATTTTTTATCGCATTTCCCATTTTACACCTAGAGTCAAATGGTCAACCAAGTCAACCTAAAAGAATCTATGACCGTGAGGGGTATTATTGTCTTTTCACATGCTTCCAGGGGTAGTTTAAGTGTTTTTATTAACGTTGGTATTTCAAATAAAAATAAAACCATAGGTGACAAAAAGGATATATAAACAAACTACAATAGGTATTTTGAGATTATTCTAATAATCTATTACTATATATATATATATATATTTTTTTTTTTTTGGTGAAAATGAGGTGAAAATAACACCCCTTTCCTCCCTCTTCTTTTTATCCTAACACTCAATGGATAATTTGAGTCTAAATGATGAAATTTCCGGTTTGTCCTTACTAAAGGATGACAAAAGCTTCTCTCTTTCTTCTCCTTCTCCCTTTTTTTTTCCTCATTTTTACAATCTTCCATCATATGCAGAGATTAGAAAATTGTTGAGAGTTTTGAAATTTTTGTTTGAAGAAATTATGAGTTTCTTGGATTTTGAAACTATTAAATGATGTGGATTTGTGTTTGAGAAGTTTGAGTTTTAAAATGGAATAAAATTAGGGGCAACGAAGTCATTGAAGTGAAGAAATCCTGTTTGCCATATAAAATTGTGATTTTTTGTGATTTATTTATAGTTCGTTCAAGATCTCTTTTCTTTGTAATGTTGAAGATTTATAATATACCATTGGAATCGCCTTGACTGGGTGAACTTTTACCACATTAATTTCCAAATGTTTTAACCTCCATTTTTGCTCTTTTTTTTTTCCCCCATTTTGAGCTTCTTTTTCTCTTTAATTGAAGGCTGTCAAAGCTGCTAAAAAATGGACTAGTGTTTTGCGGTTAAATTTATTGTGGAAGTTGCCTTTCTCTCTCATCAATCTCGTCGTCAATTATGGTCTCTCTCTTATATTCTTTGTGAAATGTAGGATGCTATCTTTTTCTTTTTAATAAGTTATAAATAAGGGTATTTCTGTCCAAAATCCATAATAAATACTATTAAAAATCAAAGTAATGATTTGATGGTTGGACCAAATTTACCAATTAAAAATGCTACTTATATAACTTTTTCTTTTATTCTTTCATGGTAATGAGATTTTAATATTATATTAACATTGTCTAACATAGTTTGAACCTTCATTTAATCTCACAATAACGTAAATTTAAGTGGTTTGATATTTCAACAAAATACCATAGTAACTAATCACATGCATAGTTAAAAACACTTAATTATCTTTTATAGTCATGTGAAAAACCGAAGAGTGTTCAGATTCAAGTGCTGCTCCATTTAATTTATGCCGGTCAAAGTCTTTCTTGTTTACTTAAGAAATAATCAAAGTTTTTCTTTGTTGCTCAATAAATTAACAGGTCAATATGACTTTCCAAAGTCTGCTTTAAAAAAAATAACAATAAAAAAATAACTTTCCAAAGTCTTCTATTTTCGGTTCCCATCGTCTTTCTGTGGTTGTATGACCATGACTATCAATCACAAACGTCCCCACACGCACGCACGCTACACACGCGTATATATATAAATAATTTTATTATCGATACTTCTTAATTTTAAAAAATTTAAACGAGCTAATCAAAATTATTTATTATATTTGAATTAAATAAAAAAAATTATTTTAGAAGAGAGAATTTTGATTAATTTATTATAACATTTTAAAGTTAGAAAATATTAATAGTAAAATCATTTTATATATGTACACATTATTGTAAAGTTTTACGTCTTAATCAATGTCAAGCGGTTAAGAATTTATAGGATTTTTGTTTTTTTTTCAAGAAAGATTTCTGGACTTTTGTTAATAATTCAAGTAAATAGCAAAAAAAAAAAAAAAAGAAAAAATATACTTTAAGACTAGGGAAAAAGAAAAAAAAAAATACAACAACGAAGTATCTTCTAGTATTTTCCCTTATTCACAATTGAAGCGTTAGTGCGCTTGCGAACTCTTTTTTTTTTTTTTTTTTTTTTGAACTATTTTATTCTTTGATCGTGAACTAATTAGTTCTTAAAAAACCTCACCAATTACTTCCCTTTTTAATCACGCAAGGCAATAAATAATGACTGAAATCCTTCCTAGCATATGGATGTAAATAATGACTGAAATCCTTCCTTTTTTATATCTCTATTTTATATTTGAAAGTCTTTTTAGTTACTTAAAAGTCCTATTGGATGGTTAAATTATTTTTGAAAAATAATAGAAAAATAATAGGGTTATTATGAAAAACCCCCCCTAAAAAGCAAAATAATCGAAATTTACCCCCCATTTTTATTTTATTAGGTAAACCGCCCCCTACCGTTAATTTTCCGTCCAAAATGTTAGCATTTTCCATCCGAAATAGTGAAATGACCAAAATACCCTTACCATATCCTATAAAATTCCTCTTATACCCTTCAAACTTATGAAATGACTAAAATGTCCTTTAAATTATTAATTAATTAAAATATTAAATAAAAAATAAAATATTTAAAAAAAAAATTTCTTCACACAAAATCCCTCTCTCTCTCCACTCTCTCTTCTTCTTCTTCCGCGCTTCTTCTTCTGCTTCTGCTCTTCTTCTTCTTCTTTTGCTCTTCTTCTTCTTCTGCTCGTCTTCTTCTTCTTCTGCTCTTTTTTTTCTTCTTCTTCTTCTTCGCTCTTCTACTTCCCTGGGTTCGAAGGAACCTAGATCTGGGTTCGATTCGAACCCAGAAACTGGGTTCGAAGGAACCCAGATTCTAGGTTCGAAGGAACCCAGATTTGGGTTCCAATTCGAACCCAGTTCTGGGTTCGTTGGAACCCAGAACTGGGTTCGTATTGGAGCCCAGATCTGGGTTCCTTTGAACCCAGTTTCTGGGTTCGTTCGAACCCAGATCTGGGTTCGGAACCCAGTTTCTGGGTTCGAATTGGTTGGTTCATTGTGATTTTTTTTTTTGAGTTATTTTTGGTTGTTGAATTTTGATGTTTTTAGTTTGTTTTGGTATTTTGGGATTGTTGTTTGTAATGTTAGTTCTATCGGTTTTTGGTGATGTTGTTAATGTGTTTTTAGGATTTTGGATTGATAGGTTGAGTTGGTTAATTAGGATGATGATAAGATTTTTTTTTTTTAATTTTAATTTTTTTTATAATTTTTTTCATTTTAAAATTTTAATTATTTTATTAAATTACCATTTTGCCTTTGAATATTAACGTCGGTTGGTTTTTTTAAACAGCAGGGGATGATTTGCCTAATAAAATGAAAATGGGGGGTAAATTTTGATTATTTTACTTTTCAGGGGGTTTTTCATAATAACCCAAAATAATATAGTACCTCTCTTTCTCTTCAATATTTGTTGATATAATAAATTCAGTTTTACAATTAGTAATTAGATTCACTTCCTTTTATTTATTTTGACTTAATTAACACCTTGCACTGACTTTATTAATTCAATACGTACTGCAGAGAAATTGCTCTCTCTATGTATATAAACACACACTTAATTTATATGGTGCATAGTACTTAATTTATATGGTGCATAGTTCTACGTTTTTTTTTTTTTTTTTCATGTTAGATATCAAATTATCACCGGTGCAAAATTGATTTATGTGTACCTATCTTATTAGGCGCATAATTTTGCATAGATTTTCATGCGAGAGGCTTAATTATCATTTGTGTAAATTGGATTCATTTCGGTTAATATTGATGTTAATTGAAATAAGTCAAATTTGTAATGGTGATAACTGAGCGTCCCACACAAACACCTTGCTTATTCATGCAGTATACCTGATCATTACTCTCTCTTTATATACGTAAACAAAAGAAATTGCATTTATATGATATTCTAAAAAAATAATTTAATCAAACTTTAAAAATCAAAATAAAAATTTATGGGAATAAAACATGACTCAATGCAAGCCCACAATCTCATGATCAATGTGAATATAGGATTGCAAGAGTCTTACCATTGGGGCAACCTTAGATTTGTTCTAAAAAAAATTATTAATTATTTTTGGATATAATTAAAATCATGTTATTATAAAAAATTAACATTTTCCTAAAAACAGTCTCATATACGCTATTGCCACAACCTTATTATATATCAACTTGATCTATTTGAGCTATTATATAATTAATGTCCAAAAAGAATAACAGGACATTAAAAAGAGGAAAAGTAGAAGTGTTGCAAAAGGTCAAATTTGGTGTATTATGGTCACTCACCAGTTAATATTGCTTGAATCAAAATGAGGAATTTAGAGTAGATGTTTCATGTATAGTTCACAATTTATTTCATATATGGAATTCTGTCTCTATGTGTTGATTGATTAACAGTACCCAAAAAAAAAAGAAAATCAATCTTTTCTTTCCTTGGAGCACCAAAAAATCATGCACAATTGCTGCTTGATATATTTTATGGTGTACACTCCCGTGAATCGTGATATTGAGGTGGCTAATTAACATTCACAATTTTTTTCCTCCTTGAAATGAAGTCGAAAAGAGAGACAGGCTAACATCAAAGTCCAATCTCTAACTTTCAAAGTCTTTCTTTTAACTCGGCAAAATTGGTCCAAGTCGCCTTTCAAAAGTCTTCTTTCAATTGTTACTTTTTTGGCTCTTCGTTTTATGTGGTCTAATACATATTATAGTTTAAATATATTTCCACAAGAATGCATTGGGAAAGTTGGCGGCTACTGACTTGATAAGATTGACGTATAGTACATAGAGATAATTGCAAAATGACCCCCATATTTTGACCTAATTACAGGCGCGTACGAGTTTTGACCATTGTTATAGAAACTTCACCCCAAGTTTCGTAATTATTACAACAACCCTCTACATTAGTTGACTAACAATTGGCCGAAACAAATGAGGGGTAATTTGGTCTTTACAATTGTAATAAGTAAAGAAATAATTAATATATTAAAATAAAATAAAATAAATTTAAAAAATATAACTTGAAAAATGATAGATCTCCATCAATAGTGATGGACGGTGGAAATAAAAGTTTAAAAATATAAAAATAATTAATGTTAAAAATAATATCTAAAGAATAAAAAAAAAAAACTACAAAATTAAAAAAAAAAATAGAGACTAGGGGCCTCCACCATTGGAGACATTTAGTCTTGATTGACTCGATTTCTTTTAAAGGAGAAAGAGACCCTCTTTGATCTTTTGAGATGTAGAACTAGGTCTTCATTAAAGGAGGGTCTCTTTTGAGGGAGGCCTAACCATCCATTGAAGATCTTCGATGGAATTTTTTTATTTTTTTGAATTTTTTCTTGTGGTCTTGTTTTTATTAATATGTTTTTTTTTAGACAAAGTTATTTATAATGTACAAATGCTTAAAAAAAAAGAGGATGAAAGTGGAGGAAAATTGATGAAATGTTGAGATGGAGATTTGATGAAGAATGATGGTTCAAGGTGAAGAGGTTGAAGATGATTGATTTTTTTATTTTTTAATTATTATTTTTTTCTTTTTAAGTTTTATTTTATTTTTTAAATTTTATCATCAATTAGGGGTATTTTAATCTTTTTATATGTTTGGCTAATTATAAATGGATCATAATTGATAGAAACCGGTGTGCTTGCAACATTTATGAAACTTGGGATAGAGTTTCTGTAATTATGGTCAAAATAAAGACACGTCTGTAATTAAATCAAAGGTCAGGAGTGCTTTTGCAATTATCTGTCTCTATTATATATAATTTTGTGAACGCTAATTTTTTTTTTTTTTTTTTTTAAATCCAACCAAACACATTCCTTACCTATGGTTATGCGTCTCTGTATTCATTAAATTTGTGGGGTTCAATTATTACCAAGCATATTTTGTAATTTTGTATGGATAATTTTCACTTCTTATTGTAGAGGTTATTATCCTTTGATTACAAAAGTAAATATTTGGATTCCGTAAGTAATGTTCTATCTCAACGGTACCTGATAAACCTTTAATCGATTTAGTGTTAGTTTTCTAAAAAGAAAATGAAAAAAGACACTCACTATTATTTTAAAACAACAATCAATGGAATATGATTTTGTGTAAACAACACTAAAGAGTCGTTTGTTTTTTTTGTTTAAAAACTGAACAATACTGTTAAAGGTCAGAGACTGAATAGTGGCTAAAATCTGAAATCTGAATAATATGTCTTTTTTTTTTCCTTACCTCTAGATGTATAGTAATCTTGTTTGTTTTTTAAAATTAAAATTGTTTAAAAACTAATAATTTGATATTTATATTATTTTACTATTAGTTGTTATGTAACTTCATTTAATATAATACAAATAATTATAATAAATTATTTAGTAAATACTAAAACACTTTTATGTATATATTATTTTTATTCATATAATTATATGTACAATTATTATAATACAGTAATTTTTTTAAATTATATATACATAAATAAATTATTATAGTAAAGTGTTTTGATGCCACCAAATTCATTTTAAAGTAAAACTTTTTAAAAATGTTTTTATTTTATAACGTACAATTAAATAAAGAAAGGCTAAACTAATTAGAGATTAAAAAAAGTAGTCTCATAAGTAATTTTATTAAAAAAACAAAAAAACCCCTATTTATAGAAGAGATAATCTCATTATCCTCTATCATTTGACGTAATAGCCAAACCATCCCAACGGTTTGGGAAATCACTAGTAAGCTGCTTGTTGTTTGATTAAACAGAGGAAAAAAGGCCGATTGTTAAAGAAAATGTTCAAAAAACCTTTTGTCGTGTTAAAAATTAAGATTTGATCGATAGAGTGGAATGATAAAATCGTCAAAGCAAGTTAAATATATATAAAAAAACTTTAATATATAATAAATCTTAATAAAGATAATAATTATATAAAAATTAATAACAACTTTCAAAGTTCTTTTTGCTCGGCAAAATGGTCCGAGTCACCTTCCAAAAGTCTTCTTTCAATTCTTACTTTTTGGGCTCTTCGTTTTATGTGGTCTCTTACATACTATGGTCTCAATTCTTACTTTTTGGGCTCTTCGTTTTATGTGGTCTCTTACATACTATGGTTTAAATATTTCCACAAGCATGCATTAGGAAAGCTAAGAGGATACCGACTTGATAGGATTGATACACTATACACAGATAATTACAAACATACCCTAACTTTTGACCTAATTGCAAGCGCATGTGAGTTTTGACCATAATTACAAAAACTTCACATCAGAGCACCAGGCTTCATAATTGTTACAACAACACCTTCTACCATTAATTAACTAACTGTTGACCAAAACAAATAAGGGGTAATTTGGTTTTTTGCTATTATAATAAGTAAAGATATAATTAATATATTAAAATAAAATAAAATAAATTTAAAAATATAACTTGAAAAATGATAGATTTCCACCAATAGTGATGGACGGCGGAGATAAAATTCTAAAAATATAAAAATAAATAATATTAAAAAATAATATCTAAAAAACTAAAAGATTACAAAATTTAAAAATTAAAAGAGAGAGAGAGAGAAACCAGAGGTCCCCACCATTGGAGACCTCTAGTCTTGATCGACTGGGTCTCTTTTGAAGGAGAAGGAGACCCTGTTTGGTCTTTTGAGACCTAGAACTGGGTCTCCGTCGAATGAGGGTCTCTTTTGAGGGAGGCCTAATAGTCCATTGGAGATCTTCGATGGATTTTTTTTTTTTTAAATTCTTTCTTGTGATTTATTTTTTGTTAATATATATATTTTTAGATGAAGTGATTTATAATGTTGAAATGATGAAAAATGAGAACAAGAGTGGAGAAAAATTGATGAAATGTTGAGATAGAGATGTGATGAAGATTGATGGTTGGACGTGAAGAAGTTGAAGATGTTGATGTGATGAAGAAAACCAAAAAGTGGGTTTCCAACAGTTAGAAACCCAACAGTTGGAAACCCAAATAAGTGCTGAAAACTGACATATGGTTTCCAGCTACTAGAAACCTAGAAAATGGGTTTTCGATCACTAGAACTTTGGGTTTCTAGCGATTGGATATTTTCTTTTTCATTTTAAGTATTATTTTAAAAATTATTTTTAAATTTAATTTCTGTCGTTCATCATAAAGATAGATAGTGGAGATTTAATTTTTTTTAATTTTTATTTTATTTTTTTATTTTATCATATTTTAATTTTTTTTTAAATATCATTATACTAAATATTTTAAGGGTAAATTGGTTTTTTTTAACTTTCTGTTAACATTTTCTTGTAAAATCTAATGAAAAGGGGGATTTTAGATTTATGATAAAATGGCGGGGGTAATAAGTGATTACATCAAATGACGGGAAGGAAAATAGATTATCCCTTTATAGCAAACAACTTAAATCGGCGTAATTCTATAGTTATAGATGCAAACAATGATGATGAAGAGATACCAAACTTGAATGAATTAATTTGGGTGACTAATTCTAAGCCCATTTATAGGTATTATAAAGTTCCGGAGGTATTATAAGTTGTAACCCATCATAAAATAACTATAAAATGACCACCTTGATTACTTCTCTTATTCAAACCCAATCTTCTTCAATTGTATCTCTTGGCAAACCTCATCACACCTTATCCTTTACATGCAAACCATGAATCCTGTGATTACAAAAAACTAGTGCACCACAAAAAAAAAAAAAAAGAAAAATGCATTAGCCACCTTCAAGATAAAGATACAATGCAATATTGCTCAATAATTCATTTGGGACATACATCTGTTACAGACAAATTTAATAATACAGCCACCTTATCACAGTCTAATTTAACAGTACAGCCACCTGATCACGGTCTTACACAAGCACGTCCAATAAACAGACATAGTAGAAAAGTTAAATAAAAAAAAGAGAAACCACTAACACTATTAGACCTACCAACATAAAGTTGTCATGCCCACTTGAATTATTATCCGACACTGCACTGATTGAGTCCTTTCTGCTTATATAAATTATCTTCTTTGCCATCCCTTCCAACTCACAAAGTAGTCATTACTACCAAGTAAGTTGTAGAGAGTCTTAGGAAGAAAAAGGCATTTACAAAATGGCTCTTCTGGTGGGTGGCTTCGTCATGCCAAAAACCATGCTCCAGCTTCCCAATTTCAAGCCATACAAGCAAAGAAGTGGCAATATGATGTACGTTTAAACTTCCTTCCTTTAGTTTTGTGTGGTTTGTATGTTTGTTGGAGACGCTATTGAAAAGAAAAATATCAAGAATAGCCTCTTAATTTTATGTTTTCCTATTAGCATATCATAATTTCAAATATTAAATTTCATAATTGAACCTTGTACTATTAGTTTAAGCCTTAGGGTTTGAGGATAATTAATACAGTATCAGAGTTGGAGGTTTTTGATTCAAATTCTCTCTTCTTCCTTTATCTAGTATTTGGTTGCATATATTAACACAATATGAGAGGCGCTTAACATGTGTCTGTTGTCTGTTATTTGTATACATTGCACGTGAGAGGACGTGCTAACATATAATAATTTCAATTCTTAAACATCATAGTTGGACATTTTCTTATTAACTTTAGTTTTTAGGTTTAATAGTAACAACTTCTAGATTATCTATTTAGTTTTGATCGCTTCACGAATTTATACTAATTAACTATATTTATTTTCTGCTCTCTCGCACGCCAGAATCTGCGCGAAACCTGAACGACCAAAAGAGAGCTCGGGCAAGCCTCCGCAAATCAATACCGGGGATTTGGCATCATCAAAGAATGAGAAACAGCTCGACAAGAGCAAAACAATGAAAGGGAATGACAGTTCTACAAAAAATCTGATGAGTCTTCAGGTTAATTAATGGATGCATGTGTTAGAGAGCTAGCTAGCTAGGGTTGGGATGCTGTGGCTGATAATTAAACTAATCGTATAATATTTAGTCACGTATCTAGTTAGAGATCGATCTAGATTAAGGTTTGATTTTAGAACTAGCTATATAGTTTAGTAGTGTATTGTGGTGTGGTTGATTATGCCGTAAGATAAATAAAGCCTTTGCGTGTATGTATACGTACATTTGTACTTTAGTGTTTGGTTTTGAAGGCAAGTGATCCGAAAACTGGTTTGCAATCAATTAGATACTGTAATACTACTATTGATAGTTTGCTTCATTTTTCGTCCTCCTTTTGGAAAGTACTACTATTTGTAGTTGACTAAGTTGCGAAGGACAAAATATTCTTTCCTCCAATGATATAACGAGCATCAGTACAACTACAAGGGAACCATTAAGGATGGTTCTTAATTTTTTTCCTAGACTTCTTACAATCAAGTGATATATTAAGAGCATCTCCGATGCTAATAGGTATTTTTTAATCTTTATTAGTGATACACTGACGTAAATATATATATATATATATTTTAATATGGATCTACTTTGGTAAAAAAAGTATAAAAATGCATATTTTCATCTTTAATTCAATCATATAAAACAAAAAATGCATCCATTTTTATTTTACAAGTCATTATAAAACATGTGTTACACTCCTTTGTTTTTTATATTTTATAATTAATAAGAAAGAGAATGAGACAAATCTCCGTATTATTAATTGATAGAAAAATTTGAGAAATTGTAGTCAACATTTTTATAAAAGTTCTTCAATTGAGAAACTAATTTTCATGTTGTCTAAAAAAATTTTTATCACATCAACTACATATTTAGATTAGATAATTACATTGGAGAATTATTATTATTATTTTTTACCTCTTTATCTATTTGTTCAATGTGGCAAGAAATTCAATTCGATTAAATAATTACATTAAAGATATTCCAACACTAACATAAAAAAATAATGGGTTGTCAAGATTGTGAGAAAATATTTTACGGGATGCTTAGTTAGCTTGTCATGATGATGTCCGTGTGACATTTCAATAATAACGTAACACATGGCGTTTTTCTTTCATAAAAAATTAATGCTGATGTCTAATTAATGTTCGTGTTTTTTCTCATTTACGAGAACATTTTTGTTAAATAGTTATGTCACTTGCCACTAGGAGTGACAATCCGGGTTGGCGGGTCGAGTTAGATACGACACGAATACGACGTGATTATTTTTGACATGACACGAACATGGTATGATTAATAAACGGGTTGGACATTTTCAACACGAACATGATACGATTATATACGGGTTAATACGGATACGACACGGTTAATCCGTTTACTTTATTGGTGCTATAATGTGACATAAATAAGATAAGGTGATCTACTACGAAAATTAAGAGAAATAAAGAGATGTAATCAAGTTCAATTATTATAAATGAAACTAAAAATAAAGCTTGATATGGAAACTAAACTTTCAATCTAATATTGATTATCATAACTAAAATCAGATAAACCAACCATGGAAAAAAGTATTTGGGAGACAATAAAGATATTGCTACCAAAGATCAACAAAAGCAAGATTGCAGAGATGGGGTTCTTTAACAACTCAAATATGGGTTGGAAAATGGTGTAGAGCACCAGTACTCACTGTTAGAGCATATAGTGCATATCTCTTAATATTTTCCTAAAACTCTTCCACCAATGGTCTCTCAGGACCCAAAGCCATAGCCTTTTGGTCATCCAACCCCATCAAAAACAAAACTAGTCCTACTGCAATAGCTTTAAAAACCACAAACCTTGCACATTCATTTGGAACAACTTGGAAGATGTTCCTCTTGGATTCTAAGACATTAAGTGGACTGTTGAGATCTCTAGTAATTGTTGTAGTGCTATGTGACCTATTGATTGAAATTTTTGTTGATTGTGATGGCAAGTGTTTTAGATATGATGTGGGTTTGGTAGGGATGATGAGAAATGAAGGGTTGGTGATGATTCTTGTGAGGTGGAATTGGGGTCTTATGAGTGAAGAAATGACCAAAACCATGGGTGAGGAGAAGTAACGACTACAACCAGGACGACAAGAGCAACAAATGAACGATTAAGTTAAGGTGCGAAGGTGAGAGATGGTCGACGAGGAGAGGTGTTAGACGAAGAGGAGATAGGGAGGGGTAGAAGATGGAAAGGGTTCGTGAGAGTGAATGGGTGTGGTATGGCAGTTGAAAGAAAAAAATGAGTTAGGGTTTTCAATCTCCATTATATAGACCTTAAGTGCAAATTACATAAGTACCCTCTAATATAAAATTACATTTTTACTCTATTAAACGAGGTCAACCTATGACATGATTAAAAACACATGAACACGACACAATTTTAAACGGTTTAGGCGAGTTGATTCATTTATTTATCCAATCTGTTTATGCTAAATCCTAACTCATAATAATCATGTCGAATCCGTGTCGATCCGTCGTGTTGGGTTCCAAATTACCACCCCTACTTATCATATTGTTATTAGAATGTTAGACAAATATTAATTTTTTTATGAAAGAGAAATGCTACATGTCACATTATTATTAAATGTCATACCAATATCAGTATGACATACCAACTAACTATTGCATATTTTCTCTTTTATACATCACTTAAATTTAAACTTTTTTTACAAAAAATAAAGAAAAAGAAAAGGCTAAAAGAGAATTCCAACTCCTTAATCTAAGTCGTATGGGCTTGGACTTCTAAGGATTAACTATATGTCACATTTAATAAAGTTGGGGTTTTCTATTTTTTAGGACTAAAAAACTGGTTGCATGTTTTACTAGCACCAACGAATTGAGCTTATGTTTTCTAACACTTTTTTACTATTCAATTTTTTAAATAACAAAACTACCCTTATTTTAAAATTTTAGAAAACCTATGCAAATTTTTAATTTTCGACACCAAAAATAGAACTCGGGTCACATTCTGACCCGCTTCATATGGAGTGGGACTCATCGATAAGGTGTGGATAACACCTTAATAGGGCGCGAATGACACCTTAATAAGGCGCGAATGACACCCTAATAGGGCGCGGATAACACCCATCAAAGTGGGTCAAACGACTTGCGCCTTAAAAGGCACTGGTCAAACGACCTGCACACTAATATTAGGGTGCGTTTGGCCTATGCACTAATTTTAAAGCGCTCCACGCACTAATATTTGGGTGTGTTTGGCTCGTGCCTTAATAGAAGACGTAATTCGTGTCCTCTTTCTTTCAATTTTGTTTTATTTTATTTAAATTTTCATCCATTTGCGTTCTCTTTCATTCATTCAATTTTTTTTTTTTTAAATTATTTTCATTCATGTTTCTCTGAAAAAAGAAAAATATGTTTGCCACACTCATCCATCATCTTCAACTACATCATCACCCATTCATTTCTTTCATCCATTCTCCCACAACAACAACAACATCAACAATAACAACTACATCCATAAAAAATTAAAATAAAATCATAAAAGGAAATAAAAAATAATCCCAAACCTTCTTCCATCCACATCCCAAAAATAACATATATCATCACCCAAAAACAATATCCCCAAAACCCTTCCATTAGCATCATCACTCATCCATTTCATCTATTCTCCCACAACAACTCCACCAACAACATCAATAACTACATCTACAAAAAAAATAAAATAAAATAAAATCATAACAAGGGATGCAATAAAATCAAATCAAAAAATAAGTTAGAAGAGGGTTTTTTGAGTTTCGACCTAGAACCAGTGGTTTTAGGTTTCGACCTAGAACCAGATAAAAAAAAAAAGAAAAAGAAAAAGATGAAGA
Organism: Nephelium lappaceum; assembly: GCA_021234005.1. NCBI lineage: Eukaryota > Viridiplantae > Streptophyta > Magnoliopsida > Sapindales > Sapindaceae > Nephelium > Nephelium lappaceum. The sequence goes on from CM037996.1 coordinate 26,037,238, forward strand.
AAGGCGATCATGGAGGAGGCTATTGGTCGATGGCGATGGAGGAGGAAATGATGATGTAGAATTGGTAGAGAGAGGGAGATGATAGAGAGGGAGGGAGGGAGGTGATGCAGTGAGAGGGAGAAAAAACCTAAAACATAATATTGTGTTTTTTTTTTTTTTTTCAACTAAAGGTATTATGACTTTTTATTTAGGGAGGTATTAGGAATGTTGATTCTAGTTCTATGATGCTAGTTAAACATGAGATTAGTTATTTGGTGCTATTAAACGTCATTTACTCTTTAATAAATTATATGTAAAGGATCTCAATATTTTATTTTATTTTTTCATTTATTTACTTCAAAGGAAAACATGTCAAAAGCAAGTTAATTTTCAAATCCAAAAAATTATTTTAAATTTCATAGAAGTCGATCATAATTTTGGTGATTTAAGTTTGAAACCCTAATAATTCTATAATTGATGTAGTAAAAAGTGTATGCTTATAACAATATAATAAAATAATATTAAAGAAAGGATTTTTTTTGACATTAAATGGGATTTATATTCAAAAAGGATTTTTTTGACATTAAATGGGATTTATATTCAAACTAAAATTTTAAAATATATAGTGTAGTTAAATTAAAGATCTTTAAAAATTTCAAGTGAAATAACTTTTCAAAGGGCATATTTCATATTAGTTCCTATTTTTGGAAAGTTATCAAATTTTTAACTCTGTATTACCAACCGATCTGAACATTCCTAATGTTTCATAAATAAATCAATTTAGTCCATTAGACCATGAATTTAACTGTCAACGCTATCGAAAACTATGAAAAGTCTATTTTACCTCTATCATTAACAAATCTTTAAAATTATTATTTTGTCCTAACTTACCAATAAATAAAAATTCAACACCTATCAAAAAGAAATCTAAGATTAAAAAATTTACTATACAATCTTTCACATTACCATGAATGTGGATTATCCTTGATATGTGGGTCAGTTTCTTGAATTATTTTTTGTGTAAATAATCCCTGCAAAGCTCAAAGAAATAATCAAATCCCAAATAAAAGGAAAAGAATCGCTTTCAATGATTATTTTGTGTGGTTATTTGGGCGATGCATATATGATTAATCTAGACAGCTCATGATGACAAAGTTGTAATCCACTCAATTTTAGCTTTAAAATTAGTTGCAATTTGATACTTATTAAAAGGATAGTATCTAAAGCTTGTTTGACATGCATGATTGGATTCCATAAATTAATATTAACATATGATTTATATAATATGAAATTTGATAAAAATAATATTATCTTTTGTTTGGTGTAGTTTGAGATTGCGAAAAAAAAAATCGAATGTTAAATAATTTTAATAAAATAAAGCTATTTTAAATTCATTATAAAAGAGGTAAAATTATTTTAAATATTTTAAATCAAATTAAATTTGGTTAAAAATATTTAAATGAATTTTTTAAAAATAAAGCTAATGATTTAATATTAACTTTTTAATAATAACATTTATTTTATAATTATGATCATCATCGGCAAAACAGCGATTAGTACAAAAAGATTTGGAAGAGGCTTGACCACAAATCTGCTTCTTATATCGACCCGGTCTACACGAACCGACCGGTCCAGTGACCGATGCATTAACTTGTCAGACACTGAACTTTGGAGTTTCGAATTCTTAAAAACGCGGGTGCTACACTCAGAACCCCCAATTTTTCAACAACAATGGATTTGGATCCCGATGATGTTTTCAGAGACGACGAAGACGACCCCGATAACGACTTCTACCAGGTCTTCTCTTTTGCTTCTCTCTTCAATTCAACGCTACTTAGCTTGGCATCCTCTTTCTTCTTTTCAAAATTGTCATTTTGCAGGAACGAGAGTCTACCAAAGAATTTGTTGTGTACCTGGTTGATGCTTCTCCCAGAATGTTTAGTACCACCTCTCCAGGCGTGAGTTTTCTTTGTTTTGTTTTGTTTTTGTATAATGTTGAATCTCTTAGTACTTGAATAGTAATGGTTTCTGTGTTTAATTTCAATTGGTGTTGTTTGGGTGAGATGGGCTAGACATATGTAGAGACCTCAATTTTTTTGAAGTGTATATGTGGAGAAATATGATTTACTTGAATTGGCGTTTTTGTGGAGTTTGTGTGGGAGTAGAAGCGTGTATGTATCATCAAGAATAGTTGTGATTCATGTCGTGTAGATGAATTATGGAACAGGTAATTTAGTATGTCTTAAGATAAGCATTATGGTTTGTATTAGTGGGGTTATATCTTGACTGTTTAGTTAGGTTGTTTGACTGGTGATTTATGTGTGTTTCGCTGGTTGGAATTCTGTATTGACTACTTAATAATTGTGAAGCTCATGATAGAGCTGTTGTCAGTTTGGAAATTGGGGTTGCCATCTTTGGGCTGCTTAGACATGGCCTTGTAGTTTATTCGACCTCAAAATTGTGATATGTTCTGGAAATGATTCTTGGTAATAGAACCCAACCACATCTATTTTCTGCTGAGCTGCATCGCAATGTGTACTTCAGTAGAATATGGTTCATTAGGTGAGAAAAAAAATGATGAATGATGCAGTATATGATGTGACTCCTGTGTGTTTGGTACAGTTGTAAAACACACAAGGAAACTGAAAATTTTAATGCCTTAAATCACAACGTTTGATGTTTGGTTTCATGTTTGGTCTTTTTGCATGCTACTCACTATTGCCAAGTTCATGCGGTATTGATGTTTCTTTACATGCAGCTTTTAAACTTAAATGCATAAGTGCTTTTGGAACTTATTGTGTTTGCATTTTTTATTTATCCATATTGGCAGGAAGATCAAGTGGATGAAACTCATTTCCACGTTGTTGTTAGCAGTATTGCGCAATCACTGAAGACTCAAATCATTAATAGGTCATATGATGAAGTTGCTATATGCTTCTTTAACACTGTAAGATGTTTTATAGAGTGAAAGATGCCTCCTCTTGATAATTACAATAATTAATTGCTCCATCTGCTATTCCTAGTAGTCTTCATTTTTAGATTTTCAGTTTCTTCTTGGCTGATGTTAGTATGTTATAATTGTTATTTCGTTTCTGAAAAATGTTGTCTTGGTTATGGTAAGACAGAATCTTTGGGTTTTCTGTTTTGATATAGAATAGAGCTGGTTTTTCATTTGAAGTAGAAACTGCACAATATATAGATGTTGCTTTGCTGACACTGTAACAGTGGATGTAACTAAACTGAAAAGTCAGAGAGGGAAAAGGAACTAAATTGGAAAGGCTACAACTTGTATTTTGTTTTCTACATTTATTTTACGTTCCATTTGTAAGAAAAAGTTCTAGAAGGGGATGAAACCGTATTATCTATGCTTCCAATTAAAATATTTAATGATGTTGAATGATAATAATTACATCATTGTTAGACTAGTAGTTGACCTTTAATTATAAGCTAACTATATGTAGCCTATAAGAGACCCTTGGTTGGGACATGTGGTTCATTAACTCTTAATAATTATGAACTACACCACCCTTAATTCTGGGAATATGATTTAAGGGTCAGTTGTTGATACTTGATACTTTATCCCAGCGTAATTATAAGAGTCTTTAGTTAGAAACCAGATCTAACTCAATAAAATTTACCAAGCGTACTCTGGATATTATAATGGATCTCATAAATGATAAAAAAATCTGTAGAAAGTTGAACCATTTCAGTAAAGATAAAACAAAAGTAACCTCTCATAATTTTAAGCTAAAGACATTTCAATTTTTAACATATTTTCTGTACATGACTGTTGTTCTTTACTGTTAAATTTCCACCGTATCCAATGTTCTATGATCTCTATTTTTTTTCTTTCTTAACTTATACTAAGACATAGTGTATATGCTAAAGATAGACTTCTGTCATTGCTGCATTCTGTGGTTACTCTTCTACTGATGTTACGACATGTTTTCTTTGTTTATTTTATTTTATTTTATTTTTTCATAAAGCGGGTTGGTATGTCTAGTTTACTGTAGAGGTGCTTTGATGTTTATTTTTGCTTCTTTAGGGTTAGGATTATATGTTAGCACTAATATATGATTTATTTTTATATTGGGCTTTCTTTATTTTTCAAATCATTTGCAGAGAGAAAGAAGAATTTGCAGGATTTAAATGGTGTTTTTGTGTTTAATGTTGCTGAAAGGGAGAACCTAGATAGGCCAAACTGCTAGGTTCATTAAAGAATTTGACCAAATAGAAGGTAAGTATTGGTGCATTAGTTTTGCATTTATGTTGATACATGATTAACTATTAGTTCTAAGCTTCAGCTGTTCTTGATTCCTAGTTTACATAATTCTTGACTAATCTGTATTCATTCTCTTCTTTCCAGATAAGTAACTCATAACAAGTAGAAATTATCTAACAATGACCTCCTAACTAAATTGAATGGAAACAAAAAATGGAATAACTTGGAATTCAATAGAAACCTTAGCCTATTAATTGTCGACTAGTGAGCCTTATTCAAAGAACTTCACTGTTTTCCTGCTTAGCATCTGTGAATTTCTTCTATTCCTAAACTAAATTACCAAAATATAGCAAACACACTTCAATCCAGATTACCACTTCTTTCTTTTCCTACCCCAAGTGCTCAGAAACTTTTAGTTAGAAAAGAAAATATGATGAAAATGCCTACTTCAGGCCTGCAACCAGAATTCTCTTGTTCCATAATTTTGTGACAACTGGATGTGTGGAAGTTCCATTATTTCCATCATGATCTAATAAATTGTTTCAAAACTTGGTTCACTATCTAATCAATGTTGGAAGTTTAAACTATTTTTGTTGATTTTTGTTTAATCTATTTATTTATTCTTTTGGTTTATGATAGCTTCCACATATATGTGGTTTATTATTTGTTGAATTTCTGTGTGAAAATTGCTCTTCATATTATCTTCGATGATTAGCTTTTAGAGTAACACTTATTAGCATGGTTCCCCGCAATATAATTGCATTTATTTTGTTCTAATCAGTCCAACTATATTTTGAGTGTCTGGTTGCTGACATTATCACAGTTAACGACTAAGCTATTTTTTCCTCAAATAATTTTCTGTTAGTGTAAGCTAGCTTGTCAAATATCATGAAATTGAAAGATCAAGAACTTGCTTGAAATGGAAAATGCACAGAAGTCTGACAGAAGTAGTTGTTACTTTTGTAGATTAATTGTATTTTTCTTCTTGTTTCATCACTTGGTATGTTTGAGGATGGTCTTACCCGCGTAGTTCCTTTTAGGTCACTTAATTAAACTTGTTCTTTGTGGAATTAGTATGTTCTGCGTGTTTTGGTTTGTGTCAGTTCCTCTTCTGTTAGATATGAAAGCTTCATTACTTTGTTAAACAAGACAGTGTGTTTGAGGTATTATTTATTATCTATAATGAGTCTGAAAGTTGCCAAAATTTCAACCAGTGTAGTTCAGTTTTTTATTTCAACTAATTTAATGTTTGGGCATATAAAATGGTAAAAAATGGATAAGGGGGAAAACATCTTTTATTGTTTTCACTAATCTCAGCCTATCCTCATTCTTTTATAACCGTATGTGTGCTTTATTGTGTGCACAAGTTGCCGTTTCTCCTATGAACTGATCATGGTTATAAGCATAATGTTATCAGGATACATATATGTTTTATTTTGACAGCATGATATGGTGGACCAATTGCGTCTTTGAGATGGATTGCTGTGGAAGTTAGAATAAATCCTGATTTTCAAAATATTTTGTTTGCAGAATCATTTCAGAAAGAAATTGGGAGTCAGTATGGTATTCTTTCTGGGTCTTGTGAGAATTCCCTTTACAACGCTCTCTGGGTAGCTCAAGGGCTGTTGCGTAAAGGGTAATGCTACATAGATGTTGGTTTGGTGCAGTCTGTTGAAGTTTCATGTCTAAGTTGGAAGTTCTTTTTTCTGTTTCCTTGTGTATTTTTTGGTAATGTTTAGTGATCTATCTCAGATCTGCTAAGACTGCTGACAAGCGGATATTGCTATTCACAAATGAAGATGATCCTTTGGCAGCATCAAGGGTGCACGTGAAATCCGATATGACGAGAACCACATTGCAGCGGGCTAAAGTATTGATTTTAATGCACTTAAAATGTTCTTTCTAAGTTGGCAGTATTGCATTATAAGGATCAGGTCACTGATGCATTTTTTTTTTTTTCCAGGATGCTCAAGATCTTGGTATCTCAATTGAACTTCTACCCTTGAGTCGACCTGATGAGGAGTTCAATATTTCTCTTTTCTATGCTGTATGCCCATAACTCGCCGTTTGATTCCTTCAATAATTTTCTTGGCTGAACAGATTACCAATTATCATCTGTCTTATATCTCAGGATTTGATTGGAGTAGAGGGTGAGGATCTTGCTCTGGTCTTGTCATCAGCAGGACAGAAGTATGCATCTTTGTTTTGTCTTTCTCTTTCTTCCTTTAACAGTTTGTTGTGCATAGCAAGGATTATCACAAATTGTGTTGTTACTGGAGCAACTGACAATTGGCTTACATCTGCAACTGCTTAAATATCTCTTCTGTTTCATACTCAAAAGCAGAAGTGCAAAAAACTTAAGATTTATGTTATTAGAATTAGTTAAGATAGGTTTAGAAGAGTTGAATGCAAATCAACTTGGAAAAGTAATTTAGGTTTTGATGATATTAAGTCTATGATTTACTGTCTTACCTTATAGTTATCAGCAAAATTTGTTAACTTGGATTAGTATGGAGCACCTTATTTTTGTGTGTGAAATCAGTAAATGAACATTTTTTTTGCTAGCAAGTAATGCTGATTACCAATGTAGCTCTGCAATGCAATTAATATTAGCAAATTGCTGCAATGTAGTTTATGGTTAGGTGCTTCTTTCTTCAGAGAGGGCGATGATATTCTCCAATTGCTAATTAGCCTAATCTGCTAGTTGTTGTAAATCATGTCCCAGGGAACCTGTAGTAGAGCCATCAACTTATAACTTGTTAAGCACTTTGTTAGCTACACAATCCATGTCATTATATTATAACTATCAGAAACCTTAAAACACATGCATGGTCATTTGCGCAACCCTTTTCATATATTTTCATGAACAAACTTTTGTCTTGTCAAGAGTTAAAAACATGCTTCATTAGTGCAGTATAATTTGAGATTGACTCTTTTTGTATCTTTTTGAATATAATGTTTTTGTTTGTAAGATGATTTAAGAAATGATTCTGATGATAGTGGCACTTCACTTGCATATCATGAGCTATATTATCCTATACTCAATAATGCTGATTTCCTATAAATGTTTCTAAATTTAGATTGGAAGATTTGAAAGATCAGCTGAGAAAGCGCATGTTCACGAAGCGTATAGTTAGAAGAATATCATTTGTAATTGCCAACGGGCTGTCAATTGAATTGAATACTTATGCTTTGATTCGTCCAACTGTGCCAGGTAGACATGGGCCAATATTTCTATTGACATTTTAGATTTTAAGTTGCATGTAGTCCTGTAATGCTTCATATCATCCATGGCTTTTGGTTTGTAGGCTCAATTACATGGCTTGATTCTGTCACAAATCGTCCTTTAAAGGTATATTCTCACCATGACTTTAAGTTGCTCTAATTTATTTGTAGTTATGTTTAAATTGTATAGTATAATAAGAACCATCTATTTTTATTTTTTGTAATAATTTATATTAGTTTTGTATATGTTCACAAAATATCAATCAATGCCATTGATATCCTTGGCAATTCTTGGAAATTGTGAATGTCCAATTTAATGGCCTGTGGGACATGCATATTGAATTTTGAAGCTATTTGCAGAAATACATTGTTTTTCTTGATGGTCTTGCAACTTGTCATGTATTATAATCTCACAAGTTCTTTCAAATAGCATAACTGTTATGTTGTAAATTCCCTACTCTACGTCTTGATCGATCATGCACTTTGTTTTCCGATTCATTGACTAATCTTTGTGCATATTTTAGATTTTAATTACTGAACCCTATGCTATCCCAGGGATTGTAGTTAAGGTATATCAGACTTTTGCTTGCAGTGGGTTTCTTATTATAAATTCATTGATTTAAGTTCAAAGAACAGTTCCTGCAAACTTGAAAGCATCCCAGTAGAGTTCCTCCCCATTTTATCATTTCTAACTTAGTTGATGCTGGAATAAAGTATGACAGAAGCTTTATAAAGAAATAAAGTGCATTGTGAACTCAGAAAAGAATTAGATAATGATAGCTGTGATGTGAAATCCATTAAATGAAGAGAAAGAAGCCATAAAGGTCCCCCGTGTGTTTTCTCTGTTAGCATTAAATTCAGCTGGTAAATGATCCGTTCTGTGAAATGCAGTATAAAGGCTCCATCTCCTCCATGGGTCAACTTGCTCAATAGTTGGGGAAGTCTCTTCATCACGGTATACCAGCGATGATTTCATTTTATGTAGAGATCTATTCCGTTGAAACAGAAATGTCTGTTGAATAGACAAAGCTCTTCATATTGTTACTACAAATTTCATCTTGTCAAAGATTTTATTGTCAAGAAGATGGCCACAAAACAACAATCATGCCCAACTACTAATCTGATATCCTGAAGGACCACATGATATGTGTGTTGTTGGTCTTTTTTTTTTTTTTTTATTTCCTACAAGAAAAATCATCTGGAGTGCTATGTATTGCGCAAGATGTTGTATACTTGTCATTATGTCTGTACAATCTAAATCCAACAAAAACTAGTAAATAAGCTTCTTGGCCCCAATGTTGTGATTGTTTAAACCTGGATGTAGAATACTTATAAACAGAGTTAAGGGAGGTCTTCAGAAAAGGAGCAATAGTGCTGAGGATGCTCTTAAGTACATATAAACTAAGAAACAGAATTGTGGGGATTAAGATAAAAATGCTAAAGGGTTGTAACTCTTTAAAATCATGATGTTACCAGACCATTCATGTTCATAATGTATGTCAATTATAGCCATGGAGGTTGGGGAATGTCTTCCTGAGTGCAATTTACTAGTATTTGCTCAATGAACATGAATAAGTTTCCTGTTCAGGTTCAAGAGATAGGCACTTGAGGTTTAAAGGTTTGTGTGTTTTAGGACTTACGTGGGACACAATATTCTATCGAAAATTGTCTGGTTGTGTGAACATTCAGTCCTAAGAAAAAAACAGTTTCTTAATTGGTCTTACAACTTTAACAGAAGAAGTTATTCAAGCACAGTAAATAGACCTACTTAACTACTGAAGTAATCTAGATCTAGCCGTGATGCCAAAGATCACATACCTAACTAAATATTTTACCAGTGATAAAATTGTGAGGCTTGCTAATACTAATTTATGTGTTATAGACCACCTTAGGTCCTTAATAAGAGATGGAAGCCCTTTATCTATGCCAATATTTTTGTTACTCTTACCTTTCTGATAAAGCTTCGACCAAGTTCCTTTCCTTGCTAAACTATATAGTTCCAGTTAGTAGGTTAGTATGGGGTTCACTTGTTTGTTAAGGCAATTGTACTTGCAATTCTGCAGACTGAAAGATCTTTAATCTGTGCGGATACTGGTGCATTGATAAGAGAACCTCCAAAACGTTTTCAACCTTATAAAAAGTAAGTGTTCTTTATTGTTTCTTTGTACGTTATTATTTGTCACATAGGATCCCAACTTTTTTCAATTTTATGCCTCCTAGTTCCATGTATTTTGGGTTCAAAAGTTTCTTTTATTTTGAGTATTCTTTCTATTATCTTTTACTGTCTATTGGTTAGTTGGGACCGATTTTCCTTCTATTAGTACTCTATCTGCCAACCTTCTTTCTTTTCTTGTTTTGTAGTTAAATAAAAGCATTGTTTGGCTAGGATGTTAACTTTTATAGCAAACAAATTATAAGTTGGCTCATAGTTTTGTCATATATTTTGTTAATCCAGCTGTTGATGTTATTATTTTAGTTTTCTACTTATGATTTCAGCTCAAATTTTCTGTGTATTCTTCAGTGAGAACATCAAGTTTTCTACTCAGGAGCTATCTGAGATAAAAAGAGTTTCAAATGGAGAGTTGCGTCTCCTTGGATTCAAGCCATTAAGTTGCTTAAAAGATTATCACAACTTGAGCCATCAACATTTGTTTTCCCCAGTGACAAGGTTGTTTTCTTGTCCTTAATAGTACAGCAAATACTGTTTGCCAAAGTTCTTGCCTGTCTCATTTGTTTACATTGTTTACTTTCATTTCTTGATGGTTCATTGTGCTTTTTCAAGTTTTTGACATATGGTCAAAAAATTAAAAAATTGGGAAACTAAATTATTATTAATAGTTT